>OX411752.1:4436642-5036642 GCA_948252205.1 Orthosia incerta
CCTAATGTTTTTCAACTGAAAAGATAATGATTATAACGAGTAATTAAGAAACACTAAAATAATATTTCATTACCATTTTTTTCGACGATTGAAATTCAGAAACCAATAAATTAATCAAATTGAAATGTCTAAACGAAGCCATGTTCTTACAGAATTAGTAACTTCAATTAATTGAACAGTTTTCGTACTGGAAACAATAAGGAAACCTTAGTTGAGTAGTAGTAATTGGAACCAAGTACCAATCAAGTTAATCAGAGTACGATAAAGTTTGATTGTGTTTCACCTGTGGGTATCGTAAAAAGGCGATTTTGGAATAACGGTAAGGGAGAGAGCACGCCCTCTAAAGCCTCCTCTTCACAATCGGTGATGATCGTTACTAGTTGATCGTCCGTCATCGGCAAGGTACAACCTAGGGGACTTTAAGGCAAGAGTGAATGGGTTTTTTCTAGGCAAGCGTGCTTCACCTTCGACCACATCATCGCTTACCGTGAGTGAGATAGTGGTCAAGCGCAAGCCTAATGAAAAAAAAAAAGGTTATCGTCACGATCATCGTACAAGCATCCATACGATCGTCCGTGATCATTTATTGAGCGGCAAATTCAATATGGACGTGGAGTTTATAGCTGATGCTACCAATCATTTAATTTTAGCATCCAATCATTTTGTCAATTTAGTTCAACAAAAAGTTGTGAAAAAAAAATGGAATAAGAGAAGATGGTGGTTTTTGAGCATTAATCGTAATATAATAAAGTCATCATCATGCTGCCCTTGTCCCATGTCACTTGGAGTCGGCGCAACACGCTTTCTTCTTCCATACCGTCCTTTGCCCCATCACGGTATCACTGACTCCCTTTTCTTTAATATCACTCCTCAAACAGTCCATCCATCTTTTCTTTGGCCGTCCCCTCCCTCTCCATCCATCCACATTTATATACCCATTTCGTTTAGAATCATGTGTTTCTTCCCTCCTCATCACATGACCATACCAGGAAAAACGGTTTCCTTTCAACTTTACTGTCACTGACGCCACTTTCAAACTTATTTAATTACTTCCGTAATATAATAAATTAATAGTTTATTTAGGCATTCATCGTAAAACGAAATGTCGAAATTCAGATAGGCGCATAAAATGGTTTAGGAGATTACTACTTACCATTTTAGTACACCTTGTTATTCGGCAACATAATATCAGCAAACTCGTGCTCCTGAACAATACTCTATTGAAAAAAAATAGTGGCAAACGTCATTATTACTAGAATCTAACAGAAGCACCGCTTCTCAGTACATATAATAATGATTGTACGTACAGCTAAGGAGTAGTATTTCCTGCCGCAGTTGTGCTATTTGCGATTTCTATAACTCTGATTTTTTTAAAGTCATGGGAGCAAAAGTTACTTCTAAGCAATCGTACTCCAACGTCCACTACACTGGTGAAACGCGATCTTAGAAATGGAAACAAAACCTACTTGAAATAGCCTAAACTACTCCTGGTTTGTGAAGCGTGTTTGCTAGAAATTAAAATCGCATCTCAAGACCAAAGATATCATGAAAAAAAGGGAATTAATATTAGGCGACAAAATCTGCAATTCACGTCACTTTTCCACAACATTTTTCTTTAAAATTTGCCACCCATAGTAAAGATCAGGACCACAGAGTCACTAGGTTAATCTAAAGAAAGAAACTCTTCAGAAACTTTCAATCCACAAAATCATACGACCACTATCATATTCATATTCATACGACTATATTTAAAGAAAAAATGGCCTCCAAAATCCTTACATACCTACGTCATCCACGTTTCTCCTTGTTTCCTAATTAATATTAGGCGACAAAATCTGCAATTCACGTCACTTTTCCACATTTTTCTTTACAATTTGCCACCCATAGTAAAGATCAGGACCACAGAGTCACTAGGTTAATCGAAAGAAAGAAACTCTTCAGAAACTTTCAATCCACAAAATCATACGACCACTATCATATTCATACGACCACATTTAAAGAAAAAATGGCCTCCAAAATCCTTACATACCTACGTCATCCACGTTTCTCCTTGTTTCTATTTGAGAAGGGAACGAAATTGTTGAGAGTCATATAGGGTAGATTCGGCCCGATGTGGGTCCGGCAAAATCCCGTCACAGGGCCCTTGAAAGTTTGAGGACAGAATCCGAGAAAATAACGTGTCATGAGCAAGACTTAGGCGACCGGACGATTTGGCTATTCAATTTGTTTTTATTAGAATTTCTGTATGTATGTGTGTGTAAAGGTTTTGTGGTAGAGTGTTGTAATCTTTCGTTATTGTGGTTGGTAGATTATAATCCGGGGTTAGAATGACTTGGATAATTTTGTATGAGTGCTTCAGATTTTGTATGGATAATTAAGTGTGGCTTTCTGAAATGTTTGGGATGAAACTTTTTATCATTATCAGCTTTTCAACCAAAAGACGTCGATAGAGGCCCTAGAAAAGTGACATTCTATCATTGATAACGTGGCGATAGCGATTGTCAATAAAAAAAAGTAAATACAAAAAATCTAAAAACCCGACTGCTTAAGAAGCAAATTAAAATCATATTCATATTCTTTATTGTACATAAAACAAACATATACAAATACAGAAGGACAACTTATGTACAAACGAGCGAGCTTAACCCATAATTGGGTTCTCTTACAACAAACCTCAGTGTTATAGCGAGATTTACACAATTAGGACAGTTAACAAAAGCGCACAACAAAATAAAAAGACATACAACAAATAAAAAATTCAATTCTTACTAACTAAATACACTAAACAAATACGTGTACAACACAAAATGATAAACATAATATATACTAAAAATCATGCTGTGCAGTCGGAGGATACATATTAGTGAGCTGGCTGACCAAAACCAGATGTATCCTCCGACCGCACAGCATGTTTTTTTCTTGTTTACGTCTTTTTAGTTGCCTTCTTAAGCAGTGGGGTCTTTTGATATTTTTAATTTACTTTTTTATTTATTACTGTTTAGTTAACATTTTTGTTTCAAATTAGCTACATTTAAACATATAAGTGTTATATATTTTTGAAATCACCTCTTAAAACCCTTTACTTTGATATCCCACACGATAGGTATAGATACAAAAAAAAATGGGCACCCGCAATATGGCGTCCAAAAGCATTTTAATGTAGTGGCAGTGACACTCGCAAGGTTAAGACGAATCGATTGACGTAAGAATCATCAAAATTGGCCACCAGACCGTTTGGCAGACCAAACGCTCTTTAGAACGCCACAAATGAACAAACATACATTAATACCCACATAGACGTAGGCGTCCAGTCTACACCAAGTGCAAAGGGCAACTGATACAAATCCGACGACTGACGAAACACGAAATTTGCCGAGAGACAATAAGAAAGTAGTTGTACTGTACATAGTTACTTTGCTATTTTTTTATATCACCTTGTTTTCGTATATGTGTCCAGCAACTAGTAATCCATTTTTCAAGCATTTACTGGCATTCAATTAAAGCTGGCATATTTATGTAACTTTAAAAACATTGAAATAATATGATACTATGAATCCGATCTCATGATTGAAGGTTGCCTTATCAACTCTTCAACCAGACAAAATAGCACCATCGTATTTGGGTTTATTGGATGTGTATTGACCAGTGATATAATCCTGTTAGTACCTGTCAGTTCAAAGAGCTTGTTAAAACTTAACTTGAAACCTCTACCTTTGATACAACCTTTGAATACGTTCGAAATAAATCACCTCGTTTTTAGTTCTTGTAGTCTGTTTGAGATATTGCGACTGAACGTATTTATTGTAAGCATTCATCAAAGTCTGCCGCAATGTATTATACAATCCATCGAAACCGGAGTGTGACTAAGAATCAGATTTTTATCGGGAAACGTGAGAAAACTCATGTTTCAATACATTTTCATTTATAATTTGATAGAGCGGCGTTTTACTATCCTGCATAGTGCTGACTATTTTATTATTTTTTAACACGCTTTTATTAGCTTGGTATGTATGTATCTATGTATCAATGTATCAATGTATCAATGTATCAATGTAACAATGTATCAATGTAACGGAATCTTTGAACGTGATTTTCACCCACTTCAAAACGTTGGATTGATTTGAAACTTTGCACACTTATCAAGGACCGATGACAATGCAATAATTTAAACAGTTTGTCCCATTATCCTTACCAATAAAGCGTGTTTTTTAGTTTTTAGAACTACAATTTATTTGAAGAATTACTTCAGTTGTTTTATGGTGCCAATGCAGAATATAATTATTACAGTTTATTTTTCTGTTTGTCCGTCTATACACCACTAGGTCTGCAAAAGAGTTCCTTTATAAGCACTAAGGAAGGATTTTGAAAATGTACCCCTAGCGTTAAAAGGAATTATAGTTTGTAGGTACGTTAATATAGGGTCGCGGATAAATTTGAAAGAGAGTTACCGCGGCCCTGGCACAAGCAACTGAAGGAACAGGGATAGGTTTTAGTCAGTAAAAGTCTGACATGCCTTCCCGATCCACCCAGAGAGGCAGAAGTCATTGGATGAGTCGCGGGGGTCCAATGCCGTAAAATAAAAAATAAAGCGGAAGTAAAATGCCTGTAAACCAATAAGTTATATTTATTTCTCCATAAAAAAACTTTCTTGTATCACTACCCAGTAAGGAAGCTAAATAGGTTGGCGATGGAAGAAGTAGAATTCTTGGATTATTTCGTTGACTGGAATATAGTTATGTTTTTTATTTTATTTTAAACGAGGTCTAGCTTTAAATTAATAACAATTAGGAAATCTATCAGTTGTTAATTAAGATTCAATAGAGAACATCTCTCTAAGTAATCTAAGTTGCCTTTGAATTAATTTACAAGTATCCATGACATGACATTTAAAATAAATAGAATTGAGTTTTCAATATTGTAGGCATTTTTAGAATTTAACTTAACTATTAACCAGCCCGACAGGACTAACAAGTATTATAATAGTAATTATTAATTGTAGTACATAAATTTATATCGAAAAAGTATTTTATAGTGTGGAAAATTTTGTACCTACATATTAATTTGGAGGTCAATGATCTTTCCAATATTGAATTTTAATGTACTAAGGTTTATCGCGTGGCTTGGAATTCATTAGCCACTTCATTTTCTAATGTAAAGTTCCGTGGCAGTGTACAGACCACATTGCTCGCAGAACGATGGGGCCAAGAGGTTCTAGAGTGGCGACAGCGTAACGAAAGATGCAGCGTTGGAAGGCCTCTCTCTAGGTGTACCGATGATCTGGTAAGGATTGTGGGAATCCGCTGGATGCGAGACGCACAGGATCATTTCATGTGGCGACACTAAGGGGAGATCTACGTTCAGCAAATTTTGTTGACATTTTCAACCGAAAACTCATTTATGGCTGCCAAACTAACCAACTCACATGACAAAAAAATACTTCTTTTCGTTTTCAAACCCCTGTAAGCTCGCGTGACTAAGAAAAACCGAACAAAGCCTAATTTGTTGAAATCGTTCGAGTTATTCAGGTTTTAAAAAGCAATTTACAACGTCAGGCGCAAAAAATAGCCCGTTAACGTCACAGGTTGTTTAGATTTCTTAGAAATTGCTCGCTTCAAGAGTTTTTCTCTGTAAACATTGAGGCTGTTTTTTTTAAACGTTTTTCGCCTTTATTAGGTTTAATAGGGTTTGGACTATTTTTGGTATAGTTTTAGACTTATTTGTTAAAGTCTCTCTTAGGATTATATTCGCTTACTAGCTGTGCTCGCGGCTTCGCTCCCGTCAACTGACTGCATTCCCTACCCTACTTATCTTCCTGCCTACCGCACCTAACTTCCTTTTTTTTTTCTAGTTTCTTCATTATTTCGCGGAGAATCTTAACACCGCCATTCAGATAATGACTTCAAATGCACAACGCCATCTATCGAATATCGAGTTCAACTGTCCGATTATCTGAATTGCGTGTGTTGTGATTATTTTTCTTCTTGACCAATTTAAATTCATCTAACTTTTAATACAGTGAACCGATTGCGATGAAATAAAAACTAAGTAATGTACTTCAAGTTATGTACTATTTTTCTGTATAAAAGTTAGGTACATTGGTTTCGTAAATTGTACGTGATGCGTGCACAAATAAACAGACAAACAGATAAACAGCCAAAAAATCAAAAAACGCTGGAAATGGGTTCTGTTGGAAATATTTTTTATGCCCCAAAACGACTTTTCTACAGATTATATGTATTGATGATGATGATTATATTAAATACTATTTATTACAGGTACTGAGGCACCTACTTTTTTTTTTAAAATTACTGAATACTTATACTAAAACTTCGAAAAAAATGTCGGCCTTCTGAAAACAGATATACTACAGTTTTCAGTTATAGATAATCTTTGAGATAGATACAGGTAAATAATATAATTATTTGTATAATAATAGCTATCCAATAAGAAATGGTTGGTGTGTTTGTGGACAGGAAAACATTTTTAAAAACTATAATATTGGATTTATTTGAGAGATAATTTTATGGCATTTATTTTTAAATAATGATTTCGGGCATGTGGACACCGCGATTAGTGCCTATGTTTAAAAAATGATGATGTTTGGAACGTTAGAGTCAACGGTAAGCGGTACAGAGACGTGATTACTAACTTTTTCGCGCCTTGATTGAAATGCATTATTGTTGGAGTCATGTGGTTTCAGTACACATGCCACACAGCTCCCGCTACAGTTAATTTACTGAAATATACTTTTTGACAAAAGATTAATTGGCTACCTCGTTCGTGCAATTTGTAGCCATAAGACTATTTCATCTAGAGATACGCAATATCGCACGTTTATGCCGATTAACCAGAAACAATTGAGCACTTAGAAGCCACCATTCGATGCGTTGTTGCCGAAATACAGCCTGATCTACTGCGAATAAGAGTTTGTGAAAATTGGAGCTCCAGCTAGTTGCGGGAGTCACATTCGTCAAATTACATTGAAAAATTAACGACATAAAATTAACCCTCATTAAGTTAATATTTACTGATAATAGATTGAATAACTTCTGCCAGCGGGTGGAATTTGAAAATCATCCTGAGGGAACATTTCCCCGGTATAAAAATGTATTCTTTGTGGTATTACAGACTATAATCTATCTTTTTGTGATTGAGTAACAAACATACACAAAAAAATATTAGTAAGATCAGTAAGATATTAATAAACATTTTTCTATGTTTTATTTCAATTTAAAGTTCTCTGCCTCTAAAAACAATACCCATTACTTTCCAGCACAACTCGTTAAACAAAGTCCGAGAAGCCAAGTGCTAACATACCTACTACTACTTTAAAGGCCAACTATCTGGTTTTACATGAAAACAGAAAGTTTCATGACATCGTACCAAAACCAGTTATTAAATCCGCCCAGGGCCACATACCTGTAACTGGTACTAAATATTAAAGGGACCTCAAAGCCCGAATGGCGAATATTTCACAGAAAAATGTTTACAGACAGATTCCGTTCAGGCTAAATTCTGCATGAAAAAAAAACTTTGTTTCATGCCATAAAATTCGAAGAGTTAGTTACCGGTTACAATCCGATTTAAGGTATATATTATTTTCGCGGATGAGTGCTTACGCGTGCCCGTGTTGCCACCATAAGCGGCACAGGAGGACACCGTGGAGTTTTAGTGGATTGGTGGCCCACATAACTGCGCTATCTCTCCGTGGTAGCGCAGTATGGATGAGCATATCCCCGCAAAAGAAAAACAAAAATGATTTATTATGGTTTTCTGTATAATTTTTGACAAAGGCATTCATCATCAGCCTATATTTTTTCCCACTGATGGGACACAGGCCTCCTCTCTGTGAGAGGAGGCCTTAATCCACCACGCGGGCCCAGTGCGGGCTGGTGGATGTCACATTTCTTCGAATTTTTAGTTGCAAGACATGCCGGTTTCCTCACGGTGTTTTCCTTCACAGTTTTGAGAGCAGTGGTTATGAAATAATTTACACAAAGTACCTGTCTAGGTTCGAACCCACGACCCACAACTTGTAAGTCGCGGCCGATATCATTAGGCCACCACTGCTCTCTACAAAGATAAAGGATTTGTTGTCCTCAAATACCGTAGTGGTACGATTTTGATGATCTTCCGTCATGTTTTTCAATTTATATCGAAAGCCTCATGGTAGTTATTGCGTGCTGATATAATGTGTACCTACTAGTTCGAACAAAAGAGCCGGGCTTTAGACAAAGGTGTCATATTTACAGCGATAGCGACAAACGGAATGCCAAAATATAAGGGACTGCGCCATTAGCCAAATTGACAATCTACAATCAATAACGCTATTAAAAAATATAAGAGACTGCTGTAGCCAAGTTTACAATCTGAAAATATAAGGGACTGCACCTGTAGCCAAGTTGACAATCTACAATCGATAACGCTATTAGAAAATATAAGGGACTTCACCTGTAGCCAAGTTGACAATCTACAGTCGATAACGCTATTAAAAATATAAGGGACTGCACCTGTAGCCAAGTTGATAATCTACAATCGATATCGCTATTCGAAAATATAAGGGACTGCACCTGTAGCCAAGTTGACAATCTACAATCGATAATGCTATTAGAAAATATAAGGGACTGCACCTGTAGCCAAGTTGACAATCTACAATCGATAACGCTATTAGAAAATATATGGGACTGCACCTGTAGCCAAGCTGACAATCTACAATCGATAACGCTATTAGTAAATATATGGGACTGCACCTGTAGCCAAGTTGACAATCTACAATCGATAACGCTATTAGAAAATGTAAGGGGAGGGGGCATCGCTTACATAAGGCGATGGTTGAAATGTTAAAATGTAAGGGATTGATCATGTGATTTTTCGATATCGGTAATAAGGTACCTACTGAATAAATTATCCAACTTGGTTTTACACACGATCTCACTAATTTTTGCGGTAGAAGAACTGCACCGCGAGACTTGTGTTTTTTACATGTTGTGATAGGTCACTTTTTCCTGAACTACCTAAAAATCACTATATTTTTTTTTTTAACAAACAGCACAAATCTTATACTCGAAATAATTTCAATATTTAATTCACATTGTTCTCACGTACTATTTGAATTCCTTCGTCCAATTTCTACTATAAAGAAGGTACTAACAAAAACTTTGAATACTAGAGCCCTAACAAAATAAAATTATTATAGTTCTCAAACGGAGAAACTTTAGGTCTCCTACGCACGATATTTGGGGATAAAATTTTAGTATCGAGGCCAAATTGTAGGCCACAATAGTCAAGATAGAATCTAAGTATCTTCCGAAGGAATTGTAAAGCTTTACGATGTATACTTATAGTAGATAACAAGAGTTTCAAACATTATTTTTTATTTGTAGACAGTTATATGTGACATACGTTTTGTTGCGTAAAGTTACTTGTAGTGATGTTCGTAGTTAAGTTAAAACAAATTCCGCTTTCTTACTGATACTAATGCCAGTTCCTGAAACGTAAATTAACGTGAAATATGTAGAGTCCCTCTCACAGAGAGGAGGCCTGTGTCCCAGCAGTGGGAACATTAATAGGCTCATGATGTGATGTGATGTAGAGTAGTATTTTTGTTATTTAATGTAATTTAATGTTCAACAAAAAAATGGTCAACAACCAATCACAGCAGATTATACGCGCTTGATTTTTCACAATAATTTAAGGGTAAGTAAATTATCGTACTCTTGCGCCTGACGTCATTGCAATTATGAAAGGGTTTCTTTATTCCGTTCTAGTACCAACATCTAATACCACTGTTATTTGTTTCAATTCATATTTATTTTCTATTCCGAACGAATACAACTCTTTAAATAATTAAATTGAATGTCCAGACGAATACTCACAACTTGAATTTGGTACAGTTAGCTCAGTACAACCTAATCAAAAATGTTTCCGTATGGACGTTGGCATAACTATCGAATTTAATGGCGAAAAATGAATAAAAAGGAAAAAAAATGAATAAATAAGTAAATAATGACTGATTTGATTATACAAAAAGTTGTGCATAATTGATTTTAATTTTATTTTACAATTTTTAGATTAACGTGATTTGTTATTGTGTAAAAATTACCCGACGTATTTATTATTAGATAGTTCCACCTAAATAATTACAGCAAAAAAAAAATATTATCCAGGTACAAGGACTAAAATTATAATAAAGTTGATTATTAATCATATTTTATTTTATTGTTTGGTAATATAAATTTTAGTAAGAGATTTATCTGTTTTTTTTTTTAAATTTAATGTCTTACAATTTCATACAAAACATTTTTACTAACTGTATCTTATATATATAAACTTATTTTGGTGTTAGCTTAAACAATGGTATTCGTTCGGAATAAGATATAATAGAAAATAAATATGAATTGAAGCAAATACCAGTGGTATTAGTTGTTTGTATTAGTACGGAATAGATCTTTTTTTTCTGATAGCCATGATATTTTTTGGTGTCTTTTAGCAATATTCTAATAAATAAATGATCTTCTTTTCGATTTATTTTGTCAGCTATTTCTATGAATAAATAAATAATAATGATAGAGACTGTTCCGCTTGTAGGGTCAAACGTGGCTGTTTTTTGTCATTGCTTTTTTTTATATCCTATAGGCTTGCGCTTGACCACTATCTCACCTGATGGTAAGCGATGATGTGGTCGACTGTGAAGCACGCTTGCCTAGAAAAAACCTATTCACTCTTGACCTGACAATCAAAAACGATGGCAATCAAAAAGTTTATAGCTAGCTATTTTTAGAACCCATATGATTATGATCTACAAAACTTCTCATACAGGCTGGGTGTTAAAACTCTAACTTACAGTACCGATAATATTAGTTATAGAGTTTTATTTAGACCAATATTTTGATTATTCCATGTATATACAAGATAACTAACTTTCAACTAAAAGCCACACAGCTTCGATGAATATTGTAAACCAATCCGAATAATAATTATGTATATGCTAAACACAAGTTCCGAAGCCGATAAGAGACGAGAACTGCAAAGTTGAGTACAATATGGATGAATCGACTGCTGAAATACCGAGCGGAATTTAAATGTTTTTGATTTATTCGGTTGTACATATAGTTTTGCTAAGCAAAGTTCTTAGTGAATGGAATATGATTTCATTTTGAAAGTAGTATGTTGTAGTTTTGAAGATTCATGGAATAGTTGATCTAGGATAGAACTCACTCTAACCTGGAGATTATTGTTTCAATAGCTTTAGCTTTAGGCTTAATAAAAAAAAGTATCTTAACTCCTAATTCAGACCAGCCTGACATGGGTAGGACACGTGTTCAAAATGTCATCTATATCCTATCCACCACTGAGGAGTGATTTATTAACAGACATCCAACGAACCATCAGATTTTTACATTAATAATATGAATAGGATGTGGAAAAGAAGAAAAGAGACCAGACGGGATGACCATAATGCCTTGGAAGGTGGGTAGGCCTTTGGTGTGGGATGCAACATGTGTCGACACCCTTGCGCCATCCCATCTTCTTAGCACGGCGAGCTGTGCTGGGGCAGCTGCTGCTGGTGCAGAAAACCTCAAACGGCGCAAATACAACAACCTTATTAAAAGTTATATATTTGAGCCGTTTGGGGTTGAAACATTAGGTCCATGGGGTCCGAGTGCTCATCGAGTAATTCGAGATGTAAGCAAACGCTTAGTCGACTCTTCACGTGACCAGAGGGCTGGGCTTTTCCTTGGCCAGAGAATCAGCATTACCATCCAACGTGGCAATGCTGCCAGCGTTCTGGGCACTTTTCACGTTGACAGCGATGTGGACGAATTTTTTGAGGCCCTATGACCCCTGGCCTTTTATACGCGTCCGTAGTTTTATTTTAATTTTTTCAAATGTATATATTGATGGTTATCGTTAATTAAGTATTTTATACTATGTAAATTTTAATTGCGACAACGAGTAGGATTATAGTTTGATATTTTCATAACTCATAAAGAAAAATGTACCAACTATGTGGGTGCCTTTTAATTTTAACATAATTTATTCAGTACATAAGTATTTTTGGTCTTTATGAAGAGGTTTTCATTATATCGGCAAACATAAGCTGGTTACTTGATGAATTAAATCTTGTCTATCCGCATTTATTCCACTTACAATATTTTCATAACTTTGTATTAATTTCGTAAAAAGATATATTCACAAAGAGTATTACTTTTCACAAGCCTGCTAAAATTAAATTATTCAAAACATAATGAAAGATCAAAATTGGAGTGCCGGGTATAGCCCTTGTTATGATTGTTCTTAGGGTTCCGTACCAAAAGGGTAAAAACGGGACCCTATTACTAAGACTCCGCGCACCGTCTGTCTGTCTGTCTGTCACCAGGCTGTATCTCATGAACTGTGATAGGTAGACAGTTGAAATTTTCACAGATGATATGTTTCTGTTGCCGCTATAACAACAAATACTCGAACTAAAAACAGAATCAAATAAATATTTAAGTGGGGCTCCCATACAACAAACGTGATTTTTTTGCCGTTTTTTGCTTTGGTGGTACGGAACCCTACGTGCGCGAATACGACTCGCACTTGGCCGGTTTTTAAGCAGAAACAATAATAATTTAAGCCAATTCAAGTTTAAAGCCGATCATAATAATTATTTTGGGAAAATAATCCTCGGACATTTGAAGGCCCTGTAATAATAATGTTCTAGTGAACTGAATTATTACAAAATATTAAAAAGTTCATCCCGCAAATGAAATAGGCCGTCCCGGTGACCGAGTTGGGATGAAAAAGTTAGGTAATATAACATTCTACGTAACCACGATGAAACCGAAAGGTCGGGGTGCGTTACACCTAAAATGAGTTTTTTTTTCGTAGGAAATTACAATTTTTATTTTGAATTTCGAACGGTATGGGATTGAGTTATATCGCCGCTTTCTGGAACGACATTATAATCGATGTTTCATAAAATACTTGAGTCAAGTGATATGATTGGTTGTTGATAATTCATGCAATCAAAGTAGCTAACGCGCGTGCAATTTGTCACTTGCGCACATTTGAGTTCCATAAACGGAGCCATAGTGATGTCTATTGAATTGGAAAAGATACCATAACATATAAGTTATGTTTACGTCCCATGAGGGCGAGTCTATTGCCATAGACCAATTACAAGTCCAGGCCCTGGGCCGCTACTGTTTTTTTAAATTTTTATTATCTTTAGGCTCGCGTTTGACCACTATCTCGCCTGCGGGTAAGCGATGATGTGGTCTACGGTGAAGCAGCAAGCTATTCACTCTTGACTTAAAGACTCTAAGGTTATAGCTATCAGGGAATAAAGTGGAAGGGAATTCCACTCCTTAGCTGTGCGCACAATGACAGTATTAGTAAAACGCTTTGTGCGTTTGAGTGGGATGTCCATTATGTACCGATGACGCATGGCCGTACGTCTTGTAGTCCTTTAATGAGGGCTAGGTGGAATCAAATTGTGCAGTTCCGTTACACGCTCCCCGAAATGTAACCGACATCAAAGTTCGAGATGGAATTTTAAGGGGGGTGACCATAAGCTCTTAGAGCGGTATCAATTTGATATTGAGTAAGTGACAGATGTATACAAGTCAGATACATCTGTGAGCTTATGGTCACCCCCCAGATGTAAACCCAATAACACTATGAGCTCGCGGCTAAATACTAACAGCCGCACTGGTCGATCATCAAGGTTAAGCAACGCTTGACGAGGTCAGTCCGTGGATGGGTGACCATTTCAACATACCGAGTTTCCTCCGTGCCTCGGAAAGCACGTTAAGCCGTTGGTCCTGGCTGTCATTTGAAGATCTTTGACAGTCGTTACGGGTAGTCAGAAGCTTGATCTGACACCAGTCTTGCATAGGGACAGCGTGTTACACGTTTACTGGGTTGTGGAGGTCAGATAGGCAGTCGCTCCATGTAAAACACTAGTACTCAGCTAAATCCGGTAAGACTGGAAGCCGACCCCAATATAGTTGGAAACAGGCTAGGCAGATTGAAACCCAATAACACAAAACAATTTAATTTGTTTCGCCTTGTGCTCATTTTTTGCCATCAACGGTATCGTTAATAACAATTACTCGCACATAGTTGTTACGAAAAGTTTGCTAAAACCACATCTTGTTACACATACTAAGTACACCACAGGGAAATTTTCCTATAATAATTTCGTTGAACAGTAATAGCAAAAACTTTCCTGTTTCCTTATTTCTGTAGAAACTATGTATTAAGGGGGGAAATTCAGTACCTACCTTATACTGCTGTTTTCACGAAATTTAAGTTAAGTATATAGCAATTTTATATAGCAAGTCTTGTTTGACTATATAACCCAGAGAGCAAAAATATCTGTGTGACTCATTGATAAATGATAAATGATTTTATTTCTGTAAGTTGGTTTGTACAAACACTTTTACATGTCGATCATATTTTTAAAACTAGATGAGGTCGGCGTTTCCTATCTGACTACTCTGAGAAGAAAGGCCGAAACAAACTCAGAGGTCACAGTCTCTTTTAAAGTCCAGACAAAAATCTTGGTTAGATCATGTGAAGACCATGTAGATTGATGTCTGAAATGGTCTTTTGAGGAAAGAACCAGCCAGATTGAGTGGACCTGTCCAGTCAGTGCACGCATTTGTCAATAACCGAGCAGCTCAACACAGAATTTAAGGAGCTCAACGATTCGACGAACAATACCAAAGAAAGGACATTCGGGTAGGCCGCAAAACTACTCAAACTGCCAGACCACGATTAAAAACTAAGATAAATTAAAAATAAAAACAAAAAAAAAATTGTCCACATAGTCTTCACATTCACAATAATTAAAATAAAATAATATATCAGTTAAATTACGAATTTTCCTAACAGCATATGCTTCGGAGCTTAGTTTTTTTGACAATTTATCTATATGTGGGCCCCACTGAAGCTTAGCATCCAAGGTTAAGCAAGGTTGGCTATTTTCAGGATTCAATTCTTCGCCCTTTATCAACACATCAGTTTTTACCTGCCTGACGTGAGGCAGGGTAAACTTAATGCATTTGGTTTTTTTTTCATTAAGAAGTAAATTGTTAACATTGAACCAGTGAACTACTTTTGAGATCGCGCTATTTACATCGTCAGTAACCAGCTGCTGACGTTTAAGTTTAAACAAAAGTGAAGTATCATCTGCAAACAACACTATATCATGGTTATCCTTTATGAGACTCATTTTGAGGGATCCATACCTCAAAAGGATAAAACGAAACCCTTACAGGATCACTTTGTTGTCGGTCTGTCTGTCTGTCTGTCAAGACACTTTACCTCGGGCACGCCTGGATGTATCCAGTTGAAATTAATATCGTATACTAAAATTTGCAACCCCTTGCAGCTGTGAAAAAACCAAACTTTTAGATCAACGCAATCACGAGATACAGCCGCATATTTTACACTCGCAAGGGAATCAAAATCTACAGAGTACTTCCCGTTGACCTAGAATCATACGATTTGGCAAGAAGCAATGAATGTCTGCACAAGTGAAGGCAATTACCGAAAACCATTTTATGCCTACGTAAAAAAAAATATTAATAACTTATTTGCAGTTGTTAAACTGACCGCGACTTATGTCGATGTATGGAGTCTACAGTATTCCAACGGCAAAGTTATTACTGTCCCACAATGTTGTTTATTCTTTCGTTAGAGCAATGTGCGGTGCCCTCCTAGTTTATAAACTTCACAATTTTTTTTTTTTGTTGAATGTAGCTGTTTGTACGGAATCTTCAGTGCGCTAGTCCGACTCGCAATTGGCCAATTTTTTTTTATAACAATAAGTAGCCTTAACCACTAAAACTATTGGTTGAGTTAACTATGGATCAAAAAACTGGGCCTTTGTTTACCGAAATTATTATAAGGGTTGCGTACCCAAAGGGTCCAAACGGACCCCTACTGCTGTCACTCACGTGTCTATCTATCTGTCCATCATCTGTCACACAAGTTTTACAGGCAAACGGTCGGTCTTCAAATTTTCACAGTTTAAGCATGTTGTTGATCCAAACCCATAAAAATTGTTAAATAATATTTTTTAAGTTTTTAGAGGCTCAGGAGGATACAGCTAAAAGAAGCGTGAATAAAAAAGTTTGACCTATCCCATTGAGTGAAGTATCGTTGTTTAGAGTTCGTTATATAGATAAACACTGTATTAGTTTTTAAGCTGACATGGTCACAATCATTAGAATTAACATATTTTGTTTCGGGATATTTACCATGTATATTTTGATTTTTGTTGAGAGCTCGATATTTCGGCACCGTTACAAGCGCCATGATCACGAGAACTAAAGTCTTGCGGGTGGGTGTTGTTTACGAGCTGACATATCTGTATATCCTCTTCCTCACTCGTTTTTCACGCACGATGCCGCTACTACCAGAACTTTTCACTCTCAACACTGTTCACGACAGACTATGCTCACTGTATCTACTTTGGCTCTTTTTTATTTTTTTTTTTAATATTTATTTGCTAAACATGGGTAACACATACAATATGCATGCAAGATAACAAAAAATAACAAAAGATTCCGACATGTTTGCCACGTGCTATGGCGTGCAAATATTATGCAAGGTAAACAATGAATGAATTTAATTATAAATGAATTTCATAATTATCACCAATGAAATTAAAATAACAATATCAATAAAAAATGTCAAATAAAAATCTATAAAAATAATAATATCATATCTATAAATATAATATCTAAAAAAATATAAATCAGATGTCAAAATGAAAATAGTGCATGTCAAATCAATGTAGAAGTGAATTAAATGCAAAATACCAACAACACATCACTATCAAAACTATGCAACAAAATATAAATCAAATGTCAAATAATATAATGCATGTCTCTTGTTCAGTAGTTTTACGACCTTTACATAGTTGAATCACTGGATTCCAGGCTCTCGACAGTTGAAACCCGTCGTCCCTATTGATAAACACTGTATTTTTTGTTTTAAAAATCATTAAAAAATAAAGGATAATAACCACCAAAATAAGCTTTTTCAGAAAATTTTGTGTCCAAGATTTTTTTACTTCAAATTTGGTGGTAATGTTTATTTTACATATATTTTACTAACAAATATCAATATATAATTATAAATCAGATTTTTTCTTTGAAATTCATCAATTTTTCCTATTACAACGTGAGAATTAAATGTGCGAAGTCCGACACGCACTTGGCCGGTTTTTTCAAACTATGTAAACTAAGTACACAAAGTACCTATATAAAACATAGTTAGCTCTTGGTCAACAATTGCCCTAATCCGGAAGATTGGAAAGATAGACAGGAAGGCTTTTGCCCTGCAGTCGGACAAAACAGGCTGAAAGTAAATAATAGCCATTTGTCTGCAACCGGCTTTTCCCTCTGAATATCAGCCAATCCTTAGAATATCGGTTTTCGCCAGTAATTGGGTTGTGGAGATCCGATGACAGTCACTCTGTTTGGAATAGTGATATTCCGTAATTTTTTATTGGAGTGTAAGTTGACTCCAATTTAATATAGACACGCCAAGGAGATATTAAAGGAGCGATTACCTAGTTCTTGTTTTTGCCTATGAATGAATTTAAGTTTGTTATGCAACTGTAAGCACTGTTAAAAAATAAAATAAGTAAATTTTATATATTTAAACTTTATGCACAAAGATACAATGGCGGACTTAATACCTTAGGCATTCTCTACCAGCTAACCAAGGGTGGTGGAGAGATAACACGGCAGGTGCATTGTTTAAGCCGTGGAATCCAAACAATATAACAAGGAATAATAATAAGTTGCTTAAATACACATAGACATATAATTATATTTTTTGAGCCAGGGTTACCGACATAGCCCGAAGAATTGCCAAACTTAAGTGGCAGTGGGCAGGGCACATTGCTCGCAGAACGGATGGCCGATGGGGCAGAAAGGTTTTGGCGTGGCGACCGCGAACCGGAAGACGTTGCGTTGGAAGGCCTCCCACCAGGTGGACCGATGACCTGGTGAAGGTTGCGGGGATCCGCTGGTTGCGGACGAGACCGGTCAATGTGGCGACGCTTGGGGGAGGCCTATGTCTAGCAGTGGACGTCTTTCGGCTAATATAATGATGATGATTATGAACTCTTAATGTCTATCCACACAAATATCAGTGCCGTGCCCGGGACGTGACAGGGCCGGGCCCAGGCATTGAAGCTCCGTCACTGGCCCGAGCACAGCACATGCACGGCCGTGTGTGAACGACTTCATATAAAATGTACGCACCGATATTTTTGTAGATAAGGTAGGTAAGGTAGGTAGGGTAGGGTAGGGTAGGTTGACAAGTAGGGCAGGTAAGTAGGTTGGTGCCTACCAACCTACTTACCTGCCCTACTTGTCAATGCATGTGCTGTGCTCGGGCCAGTGACGGAGCTTCAATGCCTGGTAGGTAAGATAGGTGGGTAGGTAGCTAGGGTACGTAGGTAGGGCAGGTATGTAGAGTAGGTAAGAAGGGCAGGTGGGTAGGTAGGGTAGGCAGGTGTAAGGTAGGTAGGTAGCCAGATGACGGGAGCGAAGCCGCGGGGGTCAGCTAGTTCCCAATAAATACATATATCACTTACAGAACAATATTAAAACATACATATATTGATTACAAAAAGTTTATCACAAGTTAATAGTTAACCATGCAATGCATTCATTTCTCCAGAAATCTGCAATTATGTGCTGGCTGAGTTGAGTTTTGAATGCATTGAAATAGTGTAGATTTCTTATACAGGACGGTAATTAGGGTTCCGTACCCAAAGGGTAAAAACGGGACCCTATTACTAAGACTCCGCGGTTCGTCTGTCTGTCCGTCTGTCACCAGGCTGTATCTCATGAGTTGTGTTAGCTAGACAGTTGAAATTTTCAAAGATAATTTATTTCTGTTGCCGCTATAACAACAAATACTAAAACCAGAATAAAATAAATGTTTAAGTGGGGCTCCCGAATAACAAACGTGATTTTTTTGTCGTTTTTTTGCGATAATGATTCGGGACCCTTCGTGCGCGAGTCCGACTCGCACTTCGCCGGTATTTTTTATTAAAAAATGGTGCTCCTTCAAAAGATAGCATTTTTGCCATAGTTCTTGTTTTAGATAAAACTAGCAAGCTTGTTCGCCGTGTGCTGCGTTGACTAACTTTTTATATTGGGTGAGTGTTTAGTTTGAGGGAGTAACAACGTAAGGAGCAACGCTTGACGAGGTCGGTCCGTGGATGGGTGACCATTTCAACATACCGAGTTTCCTCCGTGCCTCGGAAAGCACGTTAAGCCGTTGGTCCCGGCTGTCATTTGAAGATCTTTGACAGTCGTTACAAGTAGTCAGAAGCTTGAGATCTGACACCAGTCTTGCCAAGGGGTACCGTGTTACCCAGTTACTGGGTTGTGGAGGTCAGATAGGCAGTCGCTCCATGTAAAACACTGGTACTTAGCTGAATCCGGTAAGACTGGAAGCCTACCCCAATATAGTTGGGAAAAAGGCTAGGCAGATGATGGTTTAGTTTGAGGGAATACTTTTGTTGAGAATATTTCTGGTGAAAATACATGTGTTATAAATTTATAGTTGCTTTATATTCATTACTTTTGTGGCTCGATAAACTTGACTGGTTGATTATTTATTGGTTCATGGTTGAGTATTTTTATGGTTTTATTTTGGATAACTTGGAGTTCTTCTTATACAATCAGTTTCACTGTATAACACCAAACGGTATTACATTCATGAAGAATGTAATAAGTTGATACGGTCTGCGTTGCATCAAATGATAATAAATTAAATATGCATGATCACATTGTGCAGACGAATCATCTCTTTACCAAGAGATCCTGCTATCGCAAACAGTTTTAATAAATGTTATTTCTTGATGACGCTTCCAGCAATTAATATCAATTCAGAGCAATGCATGTGAAGGATATTCCTTCATATTTTATTTTGGAACTGCAGACGAAACGAGCTAAAAGTGTTAAACAATTTAATTTATACGTTTCCCAAGCTTGGTTCATGGCGAAGTTGTATAAATAGTAGCAAATAAAAATACGGCTTAATTTTTAGGTTTTTTCAACATGAATGTGTAAATATTTAATAAACCTGACATTCTGATTGTTATGTATATGGTTTTAACCTTGCTATATCGGCGCGTTGGTTTGTGAGACCGACGAAACACACTTTCTTTATTTCTTGTTTTATAATCAATTATGGCATTTTGTACTTTCTTTAGCTGCCAGATTTGTTGCTTCGATCATTTTAGGACGCAAAATGTCATCGTACGTGTAGCAGGTATAGTCGTATTTGGCGACAATCATACCGATTGCGGGTTGTGTCACAATACGGTTTTCTGTGATTTTGTACTGAAACTGAAAAAAATGTGTTTACTGTTGTTCATGCAGTTATAATTCATTTTCAAAAACTTTGTTTGAAGGAAAAAATATTATTGTATGCATTTTCTAAACTCTTACAAAAATCTCGCTATTTTCAGAGACCTTTACATAATAGACTTACTCAGTAAATTTACTGAAAATTGTTGATAAATGGGTTTATCTTGTTCAGAATATTCCCTAATCGGAGAAAACGTCATTTCACAACATTAATAATATAGTATTCTTGATAAAGTAATGCAAAATTGCGTTCCAAAATTTGGCGCGGGTATAGGAAGGTTAAGGTTACACTAGTCGAAAACTGTTTCACTGTTTGACGATGTACGTTCAAAATAAAAAGGGATATCAATTTGTCTCATCATTTTCTAGCCCTGTATGGAAGCAAAAAAGTAAAAAAAAGAAAATGTTTGAAAGTTATGAGCGTCGAAAGTTCCACATTTCGACACAAATTTTAACGCATTTTTGGGCGCAAATAAATACCATAAGAAGACGGAAAATTGCAAAACGGCCTGCATACAAGGATAGATTAGTAGTTCAACAATGCAAATAATTTTATTTTGAACAGATAGATTTAGTCGTTTCTTCATGATATCTAAACTGCCAAAGGTCTGTTTATAAAATTTCGCGCGCTCGGTTCCGTCCTAAATCATTATCCATTTTGCAAAAAATTTGCAAAAGTGTGTATTCGTACGCGAACTAGCTTCCTACTGCTCATCACAGCATCTATCTCTTCCGCACGTGTTGTCGGTTGATATAAAATGCATTTTAACCCCGCGCACAAAATAGTTCGTGCCGTCTACTAGTGTACCCTTAAACTAATGTAATAAAGAGATAAAATTGTTTGTTTGTTGTTCACTTTGGAGCTACAAATCCTAATAGAAATGTTCTGATAGAAAGCTTTTTAAACCGACTTCCCAAAAAGGAAATTTCTCAGGAGGTTATCAAATCGACTATAAAACCGGTCTGGAAAGTGCAAAAAAAAAAAAAAAAAAGAAATATTTTTTGCACTTACCAGACCGGTTCTTAGACTTTTGGAGTTCTGCCTATTCTTGTTGGTTGTCTCATCATTTTGCTGCCCTTGCCCCATTGTACCGTTCAAGATTTCTTCTTCCATACTGTCCTGTCCCCCGTCACGCTATCACTGACTCCCTTTTCTTTCACACCTCACACAGTCCATCCATGTTTTCTTTGGCGGTCCCCTCCCTCTTCATCCGTCCACACTTTCATTCATAACTCTTTTAGTAACACGTGTTTCATCCCTCCTTATCACATGACCACACCAGGACCAACGGTTTCCTTTGAATTTTTCTGTGGCGCCACTTTCAAACTGCCTCTAATATACTCATTTCTCACTTAGTCCATTCTCGTCACTCCGTACATACATCGAAACATCGAAACATAAAATTTTAATTTAGATGAAATGATATTCCAATTTTAATGCCAGACCAATATGGCCAAAATGTTTGTTTGTTATTAGACTCGTGTAACATCTTATGCCACCAGTTACCACGTTTGCAACTACGGGTAACTTCTGTGTTAGTCCACAATTGGATTTGTACCACGCATCACACGATTGCTATAAGCTTTCCAGCTTAGGTTAGTTTCAACACTTTTGGTATCCATTTGTGTTTTCATGAATAAAGTAAATTAGTGCAGAATTAGTACAGCTTTGTGAATTTGCGATTTTATGTTGTTATGTCTAGAGACCGGATTATATGCATTTATAAAATTACACCCCATATTCACCCCATTCTCAGCGGGTATTGCATATTATTTCTAATATTTAGTGATGATGCATATTTTTGCTATATTTATTATATTTTTCGGTAGACTACCCTATTGATAAGTGTCATAATAAACTCTATAACAAAAATTTTGCCCATATATCAACAACAACAACAAACCAACAATATTTTTTAAAGAATATATTGATTCATTTAGAAAGTATACGTTTTCAAAAATGTTAAATAATTGTTAATGTTAAAGTTGTTACATTTTGTTATTGATAACTAAAGATTGAATAATTCACGGATTGTATGCTAATTACGTCCACCTTTATTACCACTTTTTTTCCTTTTCTAAAACTTTCATGTTGCATATTTTACGCATTTTTCACACATATTTCAAGCTGTTTATGATGCATGTAATCTGGTTAGTTATGACTATTATTGAGTGAAAAAAGCGTAGCTGCTAGATTTTCATTCTCCGAGAGAGTAACTGACTCCTCAAAGGTCGTATTTCTTTATGTTACCGCTAATAATAGCCAACTAGATTTTGCCCGTGTAAAAGTCGAAAATTATCATTCGGGAACGTAAGAAGAAATGGTATAAAATAATCTTAGTTCCTAACCTAGGTTATGGTCTATCCGTGTGCCAAGTTTCATCATGCCAGTTTTCAGAAAGATAAGTGCAACAAAGAGTATGGATAAGTTATTTCCCATCTGTAAAATTATATCCACATAGATAAAAAAGTAGAATATTTGATAGGTCTGTCATATTATTATAATGATGATTATAAAGTTAATGTTAAAAACAAGTACAACACACGTAGGGCTAGAGGGTGAGAGAACAAACTGGTTCAACCAAATATACCTAAAGTGTTTAACCAAATAGATTTATTAAGAGAAAATGTAAAAATTTGTAAAGGAACAATTAAGACAAAATTAAAAATATTATACAGGATTGCAAACAGAACTAAATATGTACATAAGAATAAACCATAACAGTATAAAAATCAAATCAAAAGAATATATTTGCTGGAATATAGTACATAAGGTGTTACAGTAAATTTATTTCAGCATATCCTGCCATAACATGGCGTGCAAATGTATTGGCAATCAGTGATGTCACTTAATCTAACTTACAAATTGCAGACTCTATTGACTTGTCTTCCAAATAGTCTTTAATGCTATAATATCTTTTAAATAATAATAGTTTGAAAAGTATTTTTTTAAACATGGCCAGCGGTAGGTCTTTTTTTAAAACTATTAGGTAAATGATTGTAAATAATAATCGACATGCAGTATACATTTTTCTTAAATAATTCTAGTTTTATTGATGGCATCCGAAGTCTATCTTTATGCCGTGCTATTTGGCCTGTCAGTGTTAGTTTCAAATAAATTGTAGTTATCTTTACAAAAGCACATGTTACAAAAATGTATAAAAATGGCAAGGGTGGAATTTTAAGTTTTAGAAATAGTGGCTTACAGCTGTCTAAAAAGTGAGCTCGACAAATTGTTCGGATACATTTTTTTTGACCTTTAAAAACTCATAATATAAGTAAGTAGTAGTAGTTATAAGTAGTAGGTATGTACGTAAGGTGGTGTATTGTGATGTAAAAGAGCGCTTCTCGCCATCAAACGTTAAAGTTTGGCGAGTTTAGAATTAAGTAACACCTCTGTATCAAAATTTAATTAAAAAAAAAAAAAAAAAAAAAACGGTTCAAATCCTATCATTGAGGCGTAATCGGTTAACAAACATCCAAACATCCTGAATTTCTCATTTATAATATTAGAAGTAGATTGAAAGCTCTTTGTAAAGCTCTCCAATTTAAGAAACAAAACAATTCCGGTATATAACTGAACGACGAGAATTATAGATCAAACATTAATGCCATTCTAATAATATTACGTTTCAACTTCCTACCAAAATTTCGCCAGCGTAATCCAAGGACGAAAATAGTCAGAAAATTAAATCCCCAGCATATTGCCTGCGTATAACGGAACTGCTGTTTATTTCATCAAAATGTCAAATCATGATGCAAAATTATTCAAATTTCATACAACATAATCCCGCAATGGAATGGAGATGACGATCTAATTGCCTATTCCGGGGAAGTATTCGATTATTGTAGTAGGTAGTAGGGATGTTACGGAGGTTCGACTCCGATTCCGAATTTGGGAATACTTTCATTGTGCGTATAAGTAAGGAGTGAAATTCCCTGCCAGAGTCTGTGTTGCCTGATAGCTCCAACCTAGGGGTCTGTTAGTCAAGAGTGAATGGGTTACTTCTAGGTGGCCGTGCTTCACCGTCGACTATGTCATCGCTATAGTCGCATAGGAGTAAAACGCGAACCTATCATTAATTAAAAAAAAGTTGGATCTTCCGATTGATTTTACATGATTAAATCAGAGACTATAATGGAAGGTTTTATTTACATGTATGTACATAAAATTGTAATATAAGATTTGATTATTTTCAACACCTAGGTAAGGTATAATATTTTTTTACTGAAATTATAAGTTTGATTCATATTTGTATTTTGTATCCCTCGCCTGCCTTCGATTTCGCTTCCGATTCTAATTTCGAATTCGGTTCCGATTTCGAATACGACAAACCAAATTTACAAGCTCCGACGCCGATTTTGGTTCCGCTAAAACCACCTCCGGTAACATCTCTTTTAGGTAGCGATTCGTAAAATCATTTCGTCGTTAACCCAAATCTATGAGGAGAAATCGTTTAGTCTTGGCATGTCACAAGTCGTTTTGCCCGTAATCTTTTGGCTTAGATATTGGTATTAAATGTATCATTCGCTGTAGCGTTTAGATAAGAGTGATTTATACAAAGTACTCGGGGGAAAGGAAGACAAAAAATCTTAAATTCGCTAGTAATTTTTTGTAAATTAGTTTTTTAGGGTTACGTACCCAAAGGGTAAAAACGGGACCCTATTACTAAGACTCCGCGATCCGTCTGTCTGTCTGTTCGTCTGTCACCAGGCTGTATCTCATGAACCATGTTAGCTAGGCAGTTGAAATTTTCACAGATGATGTATTTCTGTTGCCGCTATAACAACAAGTACTAAAACAGAATAAAATAAATGTTTAAGTGGGGCTCCCATACAACAAACGTGATTTTTTTGCCGGTTTTTTTGCGATAGTGGTACGGAACCCTTCGTGGGCGAGTCCAACTCGCATTTGGCCGGTTTTTTTTTATCTTGGTTTTGTTTTATTTTATAATCTTTTGGTAAAATTTGCATGACATATCAATATTTACTGTAATTAATCTCAACGTCTTTTAAACTATCTTTTTACCGCGTATTCACTTCCGCAATCTATCCCGCAGGCAGAACAGTGTATTTCCAAAGATAAATACTTATGTATATTTACAAACAAACATTAAACCTCTTTATAATGTTAGTTTTTTTTTAAATAAAACTTAACCTCAATGGTCCTGAAGGGTGACCATAAGCTCTTAGAGCGGTATCAATTTGAAATCGAATAAGGGACAGATGTATCTGACTTGTATACATCTGTCACTTACTCGATATTAAATTGATACCGCTCTAAGAGCTTATGGTCACCCCCCTGGTCTGTGTCTAATCAAAGCTTACAAGTTAGATTTGATCCACTTCCCCGTATTCCATTGAGCTTAAATATTACAGACAAGTTTGTTTCTCTTAACAATGCTATTTTTAATTTATTTTATATATGCTTGTTTCGTACCGTTCTTAAGAAAGTTCCTATAGCACGTAATATACGTATTTTCTCAGCCCAGAATGTTGCCACACTCAATGGGTAGGACATAAATCGCTGCTCTTCAATTGCTGTTCAAAGCCAAAAGCGAAATTGTAACTTTGTATATTACGTGTCCTCTATACGTGACTAAAACAGTATAATATTATATCGGCTTGTCTGAAACGGTTTTCTCGTGACTAAATACAAGGTGTCCGGACTTGTACTAATAAAGCGCAAAGTTCCGCGCAACACAGGGAATCCTAGTGTGTGGTCCAGGGAATTTGTCAACACCTAGCACTTAAGGCCCTTTAAGTAATGTATTATTGGTTAACTGTTGTGCTGTGTAAAAATGAACGGAATAAAGATTTTATTATTTTTATTATTATTATTAAAACTTTAAGGCCGTAAAAAACACTTAATTTAATTGATAAAAACACCCCACATAAGGGGTTTCATCCCCAATTTTTTTTATTGCATTTCCAAAAATTATAAGGCCAAAAGGTTTATTTTTAGGCAATAATAAAATTAAAACTATTTGGCAGTGATTCTATTGTCAGGGTGTAGACCAACTCAAAGACTAGCAAATCTCCCAAGACATTTGTAAATTCCTAAAAACTAGCAGAATTTTGAGAAATACAATAAAAACTTGTGAAATTACGTTTAATTTGTCTTTTATGGCTCAATACAAAAATATCTGAACTATTGAGTATTAGTGGAATATTTTTTTTGGGTTTTCTATACCATAAAAATAGCATTCAATGTACGCCTCTGTGAGACAAAGAGTTTCGCGAATACTTTCATTGTACGCACAGCTAAGGAGTGGAATGCCCTGCCGGAGTCTTCTTTTCCTGATAGCTACAACCTTGAGGTCTTTAAGTCAAGAGTGAATAGGTTACTTCTAGGCAAGCGTGATTCACCGTCGACCACATCATCACTTACCATCAGGCGAGATAGTGTTCAAACGCGAGCAAATAGAAAAATAATAATTTTGTGATAAATTAATCAGGTTCTAAAATGGCTCTATCTTTGAGGGTGTGGTGATTTTACCTCTTATGTCGGTTGTTAAATTAACTGAATTTTACGGCCTAAAAGTAATATTACTACAAGTTCGGACACATTGTATAAACAGCGACATGGATCGATCTTTAAGGGTAAGCAACTCTTGCGATGGGTGACCATCCTCTATATATATATAACGAAACCCTTCCATGGCTGAAATCCTTGGTCCTGACTGCCATTTGTATATCTTTACTAGTCATGAATGGTAGACAGAATCCAGAAAATATTAAAAACAGCCTTTCCAAGGCGTGTTGCGTTTATTACCTGACCGAAACAGTATTATTAGGAACCAGAAGCGAAAAAGATTATGAAAATTAACAATATTTTAATCCTTGGAATAACGATTTAAAAAATTGTAAAAGAAACGTAACATCAAATTCAATACCTTAAGCACACCGTAGCTGTCAGGTAGCACGACCCTCTTGGTCCACGTGCCAGCAGCAAAATAGAGCAAGGACTTTTTTTTATTTTTTCTAAGTGCCGTCTCGTAGTTCTGTCAAAATGACTGGTAACTACTTAACCGGACTTCCCTGTGGAGAGAGCAAGGACTCGCTATGCAACTTCTTTTATAAACTTCCACCGTCCAAAATTCGCAGGGCTGGCATGGCATTCGCAGTTTCTATTGCACCAGCTCGCCTACCAGCTAACAGTATATTATATCCGCATCACTTAAAGCTTTGCTATCAAGTGCTAGTATACAAGAACAATAATGAGCAGTAGCACATTGTCAGCCCATTTACAAACACGAAATATTCTTACATTTTTACGACTCACGCGAGTATAAACGTATCTATAGTCACGCGAAATTCCTTTACAATGTTGCCAGAGAGTGCCATATTCATAGCCGGGACCACACGGCTTAAGTAACCGTCTCGTGAGATGCAACAAAGGGATTATGTCAAGAGTGTTGCATCGACCTGATAATGTAACAGCTGAAGTTATATCTTTAATGGTTGAAAGGTTAAACTCTCTTCGGATAAAGAATGAAGATAAAAGTTTATTAAGGCTGATGGAAGTTTAAATTGACCTAGGAACATGGGTCGACTTAATTAACTGTAATGCATACCAAATATTGTAAAACTTCTTGTCCGTTCTTCTCCTAAGAATCTACATATGCAAATGAATAACTAAAACCACTCATTATTATTTTTCACTGTGAGGGACCTTTTTGATAGCGTGACGAAGTTTTTATTGCGTCGATGGCGATATCGCGCACGTATTTCTAGAAAAATTTCAAATGCTGGTCAATTGAATTGCATTGCAACCCCTGAAAGCCAGAATCAACAGTGGCGACCGCCAGAAAAGCGCCGAGGCAATGAAGCTCGACGAAGTCCGGGCGAACGAATTTAACTGTCTTGGATCCCGCAACGAAATGAATCAGAAAAGAATGAAGAGGAGTTGGAAAACAAAAGACATAATTTCCACTGCCCTCCATATCAAGCAGGAGATAGAACAAACAAGGCCAATAGGCACAAAGGGTCGTTTACAACTGGAATAAGCCAATTTGCCTAGTACCATGGATAATAAATAACATTATTAATAATGGGTCCTTACATTGTGAGCTTTTTTATATTTGATTCCAACAATAGGTAAAACGCCTGAACGTACCAAAATTTGTTAAATTGTTATTTGTTGTTGGTAGTTTATTGTGGAATTTGCTTAGTAAAAAGCACATATCGGTGTGATATTAATCTTCTGAAGGTCCCTAAATCTTGACATACAAAAGTGTATTTTTTGATCCGTAGTTAACTCAATCAATAGTTTCCAATGTGAACCAATGGTTTAAAATTTTGGTTAAATGCGTTTATTCATCAATAAACGGTGAAATTATTAACTGCCCAACTTTTTTGACCATTTATGGGGCTAATAATTGATGAAACAACATTATATAGCATTTCACCGAAATTTTAACCCTTTGTTTAGCATTTTACCATTGGTTTCGTTAACTACGGATCAAAAAACTGGACCTTATTCGAATAAATAACTTGACTTTGACTTTAGCTATTTTACGTTAACATGTTTTGATAGATGGTATATATACCTGCTTTCGCTGGCTTGATTAGATATACCTTGACAGATTCCAAGCTTATCACGAAGAAGGACTGCTTCCGTGAGCTGACTAACTACTTCCTTACCTTGATTAGTAGCTTAAACCTAGTGGTACTTATTTATATTTTCGTATACAAAACTAAGTAACCTAGATGTAAAGTCTTGTTGTATTAATGAAAGGTGAATAACAAAAGTATTTACGAGGCAGAAATTTAGTGGAAACGTCGAGATCGGCGGATACGATCCGAACATGAAATGTTCTTAAAAAATGCAAGAAGCTCGTGACATTCTACCATCGAAAGCGTGGCGATAGCGATTGTTAAAAAGGCAAAATTGTATGGGATTGACAAGCCATATCGTAAAATCACGTGATCAATCCCTTACTTACCAAACCCATTTTGATATATTGACAATCGCCTTTGCTGACATCGACTGTCACTTGTCTAGAGCCTCAGATGGATAGTACTTACAGTCAAACGGGGTGAATAGGAACGCGGGGGTGAATATAAACAAAACTTTAAACGGAATTTGCACGTTATTTATAAATTGTTTGAAGCCTTTTAGTAGGTACTCCAGTTTAGTGGTATCACAGTTAAAATTCCCTTCAAAAACGGAAAAGAAGCAAAAGGAGTAAATAAGGATCTGAGCATGTGGCGTTCTTTCGTTTCTGCTTACTCCCACGGGATAAAAGCGTGAGTGTATGTATGTAACTCAATAAACCTTCAAACTCTCGTTCAACGTACAGATACCCGGAATTCCTCAGCATTGGCGCACGTCATTCGTATGATGACATTAAAATTGCCTAACAGACGAAATTTTCCTTCCGTGCATTCCAGCGTTTTTGTGTCATGAATATTTTTGAAATCAAAATAAACAACTGAGAAGTCTCTTCGCCTTTCATTTGCATACCTTGACAGCTAGATGTCCTTGACTTACGTACATAAAAAAAAGATTAGAATATTCAGATTTTTAAGGCTTTGAGAAGGGGATAATAGTCCTATAACCATGTCTTTATTCACCAAATGATTTGGCTGGTAGCGTTTGCGTGTTGTTTCTACACTCCCTGATATTTTTGCGGTAGCCCAGGAGTATCTTAAAGGTTTTCTTTCTAAGTAAAAGTGAAGTATCTATATGTATAATTTCACTAGTAATATTGAGAGTGCAACAGTTAGTTTTGTTATAAGTCCCTTGTAGGTACCTAAAGGAGGCGAGTGTATTGGCCTCAATTAGGCACAAATCTGGGTCTACCTGACCTAATATTGAGAAATTTTCTTTTTGAAACAGCGTAATGACACTTTTTCCTTCCACCACAGGACCAACAAAGCAAAAGTAAGAATTGCTCTAAATAAAATGTACGATGGTCCTGTACGAAGGAAGCGCTAAAAGCCTTTTTAAAAGTTTAAAGTGTGTCTGAAAATATAGTGAGATAGGACTATTTAAGACCTTTTTCCAACCTAGTGTACCGTGACCTCGCGTGACCTAAGGCACTGAACTCGGCACATCTAAAATGGAGTTTGAAGATGTTACGTGGTTATTGTTACGTTCCCGATTTAATCTAAAGAGACATAATATATCCAGAATATTCTGGTAAATTCTCAATCTACATTGTATACTTAACTGTCTACAAATTATCATCATATTTTTTGCTTTTAACCTAATCAATGTGGAGTGGGCGCAACACGTCTTCTTCTTCAATACTATTTGTCGTCAGACACCCCCTTTCTACACCACAAATATCATAATTCACACTGTAAAACTAACATGTTTTTGAATACAAAATATTTATTATATTCAAACTTAGTCTACAAACGTAGGTGGTATATACTTCACTTGAAACATGTCAGGCGCAGATAAATATTGACACTGAAGAAATTTTCAGAACCAAATGTCAAGTTTATTTATTTTTCTGACAACTATAAGTACAATATCTTACACAATAAGAAAAACTTCAACCCACCAAGCGTTTTTGTACTTTCTAAAAAATATTCTTTGTATTCAACAAAGTATACAGTTCCCCAATCTTCTCTATTTTAGTAAACAGGCAAGAACTTCGGTATGCCGACTGTAAATGGTTATTTTAGTCCCACTCCTCACCGTCTTACATAAACGTTTATATTTCTGTTATCTCATTCACTGCCATTTTGTTCCTTTGGAAATTTCAGATAACGTAGGCTGATACTGGGAATAGTCATTTTAGATTTCATGTAATTGTTCTCAAGGAGCGGGCAACAATATCTGACGTAAAAGACTTGGCAGTATTGTTTTGACGACAGCTGTATTGAGTTAGTTCTTTGATGAAAGTGCCATAATTTTGAAATTGTTAAGGAATTATTTTAATTAAATTTTATGAATATTAGAATCAGTTTATTCAATATTAGAATCAGTTTATTGCCAATGGTATTTTTTTTAGGGAGATTGTTGTTGATAATATTTAGATTTAATGCGTTTGCTTTTTCTTTTCATAACCTAACTTTAGCGTGCGTAACCTAACGTGGCGATAGTGATTGTCAAATAAATAGTACTTCTAAAAACTAAAAACACGCTTTAATGGTAAATTAAACTAAAAAGTCGCTAGTCCTGAAGATCTTGGTAAGGCTAATGGGACAAACTATTAAAACGCGCACGGTAGAATCAACATTCATTACTTGTAAATTTTAATTTTTGTTTACCGTTCAAAAGTGCCGCTTATTGGCCTAGTTGAATAAATGTTTTTGACTTTGACTTTGGCTTTGGCTTTGACTTTGACTTTGACTCTGACTTAATTATTGCATTGTCATTGGTCCTTGATAAGTGTGCAAAGTTTCAAATCAATCCCACGTTTTGAAGGGGGTGAAAATCACTTTCAAAGATTCCGTTACATTGATACATAGATACATACCAAGCTAATAAAAGCGTGTTAAAAAGGCAAAATTGTATGGGATTGACAAGCGATATCGAAAAATCACGTGATCAATCCCTTACTTTTTGTCATTTCGTCTATCGCCTTCGCTGCCATCGAATATCACTTGTCTCGAGCCTAAGAGGCCATAGATAAGTGATATTCTATCATCGACAAAATATTTTGACAAGAGCAAGAATAAAGCTAATAATTTCACAAAACGCTCAGTCAGTTTTTGCGTACACGAGTGACGTGTCATTTGAATCGACTGCCGCAGCAGTGACAACTAATGGTCCAACTTTGATGCTAGTTGATCGGAAAACTAGCTAACTTATGAGTTTTATTTAATTTGTGTTTAAAAGTTTTGTTTTCTCATTCCTCTGCAGTTGATCGTCATATAATGTCATTTTAGTTTATAAGTAAATAAGTTTACTTAAGCTGCGCTCCTAGGGTCTATAGCCCACATGCACTGCACATTTTTCAGGAGAAAAATTATTTCTATCTATATAATAAATTACTTAACTCGATCGGTACTTTAAGAGCCGTACAAACAAATTTTATCTACTTAGAATATTAGTTTAGTAAAATATTTAGAGAAAGACGACAAGGAATAAAAATGCTATGCTCGTTTTGCCAACCTTTGGATCGAAGTGTACGCTACGGTTTGCTACGCAACCGCTACATTCGTAGCGGTCATTCGTAGCGGTGCTACGCAGTAACTAAGCCTACGTGTAGCACATTTTGTCGAACCTATCTTCTATACTATAATAATATTATAAAGAGGAATGATTTTTATGTTTATATGTAACGAATAAACTTTGAAACTACTGGACCGATTTAAAAAATTATTTCACCGTTGGAAAGCTACACTATTCCTGGGTGACATAAGCAAACTTTTTATCCCTGTATTCCCACAGGAACGATAAATACACGGGTGAAACCGCGAGGCATCCGCTAGTATGTAATAAAAATATTAAAAGACAATATTTCTCGTATTCCTATAAGCAAATCCTTTTATTTGATACCCTTATCATGGGGATACATAAAGTTGGTCCGCCATCATTGATAGTCCGCCATATTGGATTTGAAATGATGTCACTTAGCTAACCGTGCATTATCATCCAAACTAAACGTATATTCAATTTCAGTTCAATCAGTTGGGTCATATCTTTCAACTAATTTTTAAAACAATTGTTTTAAAAATTAGTTGAAAGATATGACCCATAACTTTGAAATAAATAATATCTACTATAAAAACTGGTAAAACATCGAAGGTTTTCAACGGTAAAAGCGGTTAAACCTATACGATTTTAACCACATGAAATGGACGTAATGAGTCATCTATATCAATTATTTTAATGATCGGAAATATTATGATGATAAATAATAAGTTTCAGAGGCATCAATAACAATGAATTATCATATCAGTAACCGATAATATGTATTAAACTTTGTGTAGATAAATTAATAGCTCATATTATTATAATCTATACTTAATAATATTATAAAGCTGAAGAGTCTGTTTGTTTGTTTGAACGCGCTAATCTCAGGCACTAATGGTTGAATTGAAAAATTATTTTTGTGTTGGATAATCCATTTATTGAGAAAGGCTATATAACGTCACGCTACGACCAATAGGAGCGGAGCATAAATGAAAAATATTGCAAAAATGGGAATAAATATATTCCTTTTTGAGAGCTTCCGTTGCGTGCACTGCGTAAACGGTTTAAGTTACGCAACAATAATGTATGTAGGGTAGGTAGCGCAGATAGGGTAGATGGGTAGATAGGTAGCCAGATGACGGGAGCGAAGCCGCGTGGGACAGCTAGTTTCACTATAAAATTGGTTAAGTAAGGCCTGTAAAGATAGTTATTGTTCTTTTGTGGTGAGGATGACCACCTCTGCACCTGTAGCCAAGTTGACAATCTACTCGTATAATCGATAACGCTAGTAGAAAACGAATCAATTTATGGGAATGACACATCTGAACGTTAAGTCACGTGGTGAGGGGGGTGACCATAAGCTCTTAGAGCTGTATCAATTTGAGATCGAATAAGGGACAGATGTGTATGACTTGTATACATCTGTCACTTACTCGATCTCAAATTGATACCGCTCTAAGAGCTTATGGTCACCCCCCAGATACATCTGTCCCTTATTCGATCTCAAATTGATACCACCCTAAGAGCTTATGGTCGACCCCCTGACCATACAAACAGAAGGCGTTAACGATTGTAGAATACTTTTGTAACTTGGCTAGGAGGGCTAGTGTCAGACTTAATTAAGCCGCATCTGGGAACCACACGGGCCTCTGACTTGACTATTTAAGACTTACATTAACTATGTAAGTGATGTTTGCCTTCACCGTTGCCAGTGATTTCCAAGATAAACATAGAAAATAAAGACTAGACAAACTAGACTTAAATAATAAGCTTTCGTATAAAAAATATTTTATTGACAAGCTTTTATACAAAAATGCATTCTAACGAGAACCAACCGTATGTGCAAAACTTCAGTTCAGTTTTGACTACATACTAAATAAAAGGGGTGTACTATGCCAAATAATTTAAAATTATATTTTATTTGTTAAATCTGTTGTTGCCACGATTTAAACAATGCACCTGCCATGTTTTCTCTTCACCACTCTTGGTTGACTGGTAGAGAATGCCTAAGGCTAATGCCTAAGGCTAAGTCCGCCATTGTACCTTTGTGCATGAAGTTTAAATAAATAAATAAATAAATAATCGAATATCAATTGATCGAACACTATAAATCGAACGACTAAATTGTCGAACGTAAATAATATCGAATAGTTAATAAATCGAACATTCAATATATCGTACATTGGTCGTTCAAAATATCGAATGTTTGTTTGATCGAGCGTTCAACGCATCGCATATTCATTCTATAGAAGTTATTTTCTTCTTCTTCTTTCGCCACGCCTATTCCAGTTACGCGGTGTCGACTTTGCCAATCATGCGGCGCCATTTATTTCGGTCTTGTGCGTCATCTTCCGTAAGTCTCATCTCCCTCATGACCTTTTGGACCTTCGTCATCCATATGATTTGAGTTCTTCCTCTTCCCCTCTTCTTTGTAGCCATGGAAAAGCACTTTTCCATACCATCTCAGTCTGGACTCTTTCACTTTATGCGCTATTTCTGCAACCTTGAAGCTCCCTCTAACTCTATCGAAATATCAATATACTGAATACTTTTTACATAGAATACATACTTCAGGAGCCCAATAAGCCCTAAAATAAGTGATTTGACAATTCTATGTGTCAATTTTGTCTCAGATATAAAAAACAGACTCTATGAACAAGTGAACTTTGTGAAATGTCTGTAGGAGCCACAAAACCCCTCAAAACCATAGCCCAATATGTATTGTCTCCATGTTCTGCAATATTCCTGAACCAGCCGGGCATTGTCCTTGGGTGTTCTTGTGTAGTGACTAGTGCATACAGGACTAATCGTCGGTTGGTGTCACATTTCATCCTACATGTCTAACAAGGCCTCTGCCAGTTGGTTTCGGTTCCGGGACCCTAGGTCCCGAGAATCTCAAAGAAATAATAATAGAAGATGGAACACGTTTCTTGACAAGCTCAAACGGGGTATTTATGGTACCATAGAATTTTTAGTTAAGGAGCAAGCTATAACAAATAGAACAATTGAAAAGGCAAACGTGGGATTGGGTAGATCTACTTCACAAAAAGAGGCAAAAGGGATGATAATGCGATAAATAATATATTAATAATAAAAACAACATGGATTTATCAGAGTTTCTCCGTGCAATTGCAATTCATAAAAAAATTAAAATGTACCTATTAAAGATTAAAATGTTATTTATTAGTAAATTTTGTGTTTTTCTTGTATTATATATAAAAAGATTTCAGTATGTTGATATTTCAATAGAATGAATATGCGGTGCGTTGAACGCTCGATCAAACAAATATTCAATATTTTGAGCCCTCGATGCATGTTTGATATATTGAATGTTCGATTTATTAACCATTCGACATTATGAACGTTCGAGTTTTTAGGCGTTCGATTTATGGTGTTCAATCAATTGATATTCGATTTGGCATAGTAAACACAAATAAAAACTTGTAAAAAAGTTATATCTTCTATTTAATGATTTTGATTAATTTAACTATTTATTAGATAATTAGCACTCAAGCGTATTCAAAATACGGGGTCAAACTAGAATAGCTATCAAAACTTAACAGATGTGATGCTGGTTATATCAATAGTAACTGATTTCTCGACCAAAAAATCAAGGAAACAAAAGGCACAGCCGTACCTTCCCTTTATTTGAAGCCATTCAGGACATTTATTATATATACTATAAAATATGTTATATAATGTAATACTGAATAAATTATCAGACTTGGTTTTACATTAGATATTACTCTCTTTTTGATAGAAAACTGCGCTGCGAGACTTATGTTTCTTACATGTTATGTTTTTAATGGAATTTAATATTTCTAGTAACCGCGATGACAACAGGAATTGACAACAGCTGCCTCGGTTGTTGACCCCGTATTAATTTAACCTAAAGTATGAGTGCGATAAAAATAATTAATCGTATTTTGACATCAATACGTCAAATCTGAGAAGATTTGCTAGCTAAATATTTGAACTTTAATTTGAACTTGTATTTTCACGAAATGTTAAAAAGGTCGAAAAGTTTTTAAACTAAGAATATTTGAACAGTTTCTCCGAAGGCCAAAATCAAATCATGCCCCGTTCAACTCTCGTATCAATCCAAACTAAACTTACCGAAGTTCTATTTATCTGAAGTTTATTGAACCGATTTAAAGCCGGTACAAAGTAAATAACATTCTAGAAACTTCGGGAAAGTCAAGAAGCATCTGCCTAAACCGTTTTCGATCGAGTTACGGGACTTTAAATTGACATTTTGACTATTAAACATATATTATTAAGGTTGAAATAGTGCTCTCGTTCGTGATTGGATACAGACTACGGAACCGCCGCGTTGTAAGTGACTAGAGTTGCCTATCCATGTATTATTTGTTCCGCCCAGGTTTCATTGAGTGTTACACACCCGTATACTGCACCTCGAATCATCAACTTGACAACTAAAGCTCATATTGAAGACTTTTTCGTTGCTATGGCCACTTAGGCAAATTCATGTTAGTTAATACGACCTCTTTATGACTTGGAATATAAGGCATAAGTTTCAACTGAAAAAAATCCTTGCCTTCAGTTTAAAGAATAATCGGTGACACTAATAAGGGCTTGGTTTGTAACTAAAGTGTTGACAATGCCATCTGTAGCAATGACAAGATGCGTTTTTACATGGTGCAACTGCCTATCTGATCGCCACAATCAAGTAACTAGGTATCGTAATTTCCCTCAGAGAAAAAATTAAAGAGATCGATATACTGACTCTACCTTCACTTTATATTTTGGAATGTATTTTGTATGTCCGCGAAAATCGAGGGCTTTTCAAAACTAGAAGCGACTTCCATAATTTAAATACACGCAGTAAGCACGAAATTGTAATACTCAAATTCAAATTAGCGAAAACTAGCAAGACTTTTCTTATAAACTTAACAAGTTGCTAAAGTCAGTTATAGAACTGACCGATGGAAAGTTCAAAACCTATATCAAACGTGTCCTTATTAAAAAAGCATATTATAAAATCAAGGACTACGTTGAAGATAAAAATTTTGGCTTTAGCACAAATATGTGGATGTCTCTAACTATTCTCAATCTCATTTTTTTTCTCTTTTAATTAGACTTTTTACAATGTTTTTCAATCATCTTTATAGCCCTTTGCTAAGAATAGTTACAGCACTGATAACAATATTTGTGCCACATGTTAAATTTAGTGTTGTTAGACATTTTTTTAATTTGTTTTTTTTACCTTTGTTTTAGATTCTTTTACAGATTGTTTTGTGAATGTGTGAACATTGTAGGCCTTCTAGATTTCTTGATGCTTGTTAACATTTGTTAACTTTTTATCTCGTTTTTTTTTTTTTTGTTTTTTAATTTATTACGACTTATTGTCAGGCCTATGTTGTCCCCCTATATCCAAGTACTAATGCTGTAACATGGAAATATTGTAAAACCAAACCATTTTTAAAAGAGTAAACATGGCGTTTCTTGCCGGTTCTTCTCCATAGCAAATGACTAACCCGAACCGTGCACCTTTTGTTAACGTTTTATAAGTGCCCATGTAGGCCTATGTAAAATAAAAATGAATTGATTTGATTTTAATTTTAATACTTCTTCACAAGACTGGTGTCAAATTTTCTGATGAATTTCTGACAAACGTATCGATTGTCAAATATTTACAAATGACAGCCGAGACTAACGGCTTCGCTAGTTCCGTGGGTCCGTGCCCACTCGACCCGCTTAGACTCGACTCTAAGAATAAAACCTGGATTACGATTTAACGCTTGCACCTCAGGGAGTATAAAATTGTAATAATATTTGGCTAAATAAATCAGTAATTAAACAAAAAGTACTTATCCGTTTTTAATATAGTATACGCTTTGTATATGTAGTAAAAATCACAGTTTATTGTTATTTATCATTGCAATCAATTAGCTAGTAGCACGGTGGTATTTATTGAATCAGTCGTTATATGTGATTGATTATAATTATTAGGTTAACAAGTAGGTGCTAACTTCTAAAACATAAATAAAAAAAACATGATTGATGTATCATAAAAAAATATTAAATTGTATTCTATGTATAATTAAATTATTTAGAAATAAAATATCACTTTGCCTGACTGTACAAACGGCACTGAATTTGTAATGAAATATGGTATTATTCTTCGGGTCAAGTCTATGCGGGTCGAGTGGGCACGGACCCAACTCCGTGATCTGTGGAATTGGCCCTAAGGACGATCTCACCAGTTTAATGAGTCAATATTCGAAGTCAAAACTTTACCACATTAACTATACTGTGTAACTTCGTATTACCTAAGGCTGTAATTTCGATAGAGTATCGGTAGTAAAATAATTTATGTCTCGTGTGTGTATTAAGTCTGATGTAGGTAGGTATTGGTTAGTTAGTTTGATTATTCTACAATGTGTTTTACTTACACGGATATTATTGCAGTCGATGTTGTTCTTCATAACTGGCATGCGCAGATATATGAATTTAAATTAACCTTAGAAGCCTTATATTTTAAGTTTCGTTGTAATAAATAGTTTTGATTGCAGTTTTAATTAATAAGAGTGTGTGTTATTATTAGTTTAAGTCCCAACCTAAAATTTTTATCAAATAATAGATCTGAAATAGGTATAGTTTTGTGTACCAACTGTCAATTATATGTGTACGCCTCTGAGACGTATGTTAAGGCTTTGTGTACTCCTAAAATAGATTAGGCTAGGAACTCTAGAAGGGTTCAGCAAAATGAAGTTTCTACCTACGCTACATGGGAAAAGGTATGAGTTTATGTATCTAGGTGTTTTAGCTGAAGTCGTTTCAAAATGTAACCATGGTTTCGACTAATTAACAGTAGAGATATTAATTTGCCAAGAATTTCCAGTTAATTGAAACTACATTTGATTGAAGTTTCTAATTGCCACATAGGGTAAAATACTTTGTCGTTTTATAACGTTTAATAAACCTTCAAACTGGCAGGTGAAAATAAATAAATTTACCTAGCAGGGAATAGTTATGGAAACTAAATAATTAGTATAATATAAATTTAAAAATGTTTTAAATTAATTGTCATTTACTTGGTTCCTTGCTTGCTTGCTTGTTTGAAACTTTCAAAACACGATGCACCAATTTTTGAAATATATAATGTCTACCCCATATTTTTATCGCTGGTCACACAAACGCTGGACAAATGATGTATTACCAAACTGCCAAAGATATTAGTTTTCGTCCTCAGTACTTATGACCAAAAAGCGTCCTTTTTGGTCGTAAGTACCGAGGACCGAATTTTTTATAAAAACCCTTTCATGTCTCTTAGGCCAAAGGTCATCAGCCAAGTAAACGGTATCCTCTACCCTTATGAAATAGAATATTTCATGAAACATGATGACCTCTCTCTTTACCTTAGTATATACTAAGATATGAAATTCTAAATGTCTGCTTAATATTTACGGGTTCAAGTAATATACCTTGAGCCTAATTGTATAATTCAGGTAGCCTTTGAGCTAAAGGACTAGACTACTTGGCCGAATTTATGAGATTAATATGTAGGTAGGTATGAATACTAGAAATATATGAATAAAGATATATCGTTACTTCTAAGCTAGGTTGGTATCACATTCGGTTACCAGGAGTTGAAATTGTGGTTAAAACGTGAGCATGTAGATAACAATAAAAAATCACATTCAGCCTGTTTTTTACCCGACTGCCGAAGGAGGGTAATGTGTTAATCATTCTATGTATGTATGTTTGTTCCTATGTGGCGTTCCAGAGACCAAACGCGTTGGCCGATTTTGATGATTCATACGTCAATCAATTCGTCTTAACCTTGCGAGTATCACTGGGTACATAAAATTTGAATTACGGCGGCTTTTGGGCGCCATATTATTCGGGAGCAATTTTCTTTTCTCATCCAAAGCCATCGTGTGGGTTATCAAAATAAAAGTTTTCAAGAGGCGATTTCAAAAATATATTGAACTTGTATGTGTAAATGTACCTAACTCGAAAAAAAAAAAACTAAAAAGTTATAAATAAAAAAAGTTATTTCGAAAATTCAAAAAACCCGACTCCTTGAAAAGCGAAGTAAAAAGACGTAAACAAGTAGAAAATCATGCTGTGCAGTCGGAGGATACATATTCGTGAGCTGGCTGACCAAAACCAGATGTATATTAAGTTCGCTTTTTAAGCAGTAGGGATTTTTGATTTTTTTAATTATCTTGTTTATTACGCTGTCATGCGATGTCACAAAAAATCATTTCATAAATCAACATAAATAAAAGTTCTGAAAAACCAATACAATAAGCATAAACACAACAAGAGAGCATTTTCGAGGAACTCCCAAATCTCAGAACCACTCTATTGAATAATAACAGATTGGAAGTCGGTCGGTGAGTATTTTGTATTTTGTGTTAAGATACTGTGAAAATATAGATAAATATAAATATAGATGTCTGTGTTTCTCGACAGCTACAATCTAGGAGTCTTTAAGTCAACAGTGAATAGGTTATTTCTAGGCAAGCGTGTCTCACCGTCGACCACATCATCGCTTACCAACAGTTGAGATAGTGGTCAAACGCAAGCCTATTAGATATAAAAATAAAATAAAAAACAAATAAAAACTTAAGAGTCCTCTTTGAAAAAAGTAGGCAACGCAGTTTTGGTACCCCTGGTATTGCAGACGTTCGACGATGTCCTGTTTGCTAGTCTATAGCATAATAATATTTACTGATAATGGTACAAAACAAGCTCTATTCCCATTTTGTATCATAATCAATCTGCCTAGCCTTTTCCCAACTATATTGGGGTCGGCTTCCAAACTAACCGGATTCAGCTGAGTACCAGTGTTTTACATGGAGCGACTGCCTATCTGACCTCCACAACCCAGTCACTGGGTAACACGATACCTCTTGGCTAGACTGGTGTGAGATCTCAAGCTTCTGACTACCCGTAACGACTGTCAAAGATCTTCAAATGACAGCCGGGACCTACGACTTTACGTGCTTTCCGAGGCACGGAGAAAACTCGGTATGTTGAAATGGTCACCCATCCACGGACCGACCACGTCAAGCGTTGCTTAACCTTGATGATCGACCCGTGCGGCTGTTATTATTTAGCCACGAGCTCTTCTATTTTGTATCATAATACCACAAATTTTATAAAATACTTTTGAAATGTATTTTTTAAACCACTGAAAAATATCAACACAGTTTTGTAATTTAAGTACCAAGCAGGATCCGCAGTGTCACGTAATACCAAGGTTTAAACTTACGTCTGCGGATACCGAACATTTTAGTTAAAATACCGCCGTCGCAACTTATGGAAACATACGCTGAAACTTAGTAAATTATTCAGGGAGTTTCCACCTCCAGGCATTTTAGCCATCGCAATACTTTCAGAGTGCAAATACGTGTATTTAATTTCGTTTAATTACTATCTCGGCAACTAATTAGTCTTGAAAGAAAAACAGTGTAGGTGAATAAATTGTTTACGTAACTGGAAACTGAAAGCATTATTTCATATTATTAAAAAAGATTGCTAAAGAAACTAATATTTGTTTCTGTTGAAATGTTGGTAACAATATTATGACGAAACGAATTTGCTCTCTGTCTTCAAGTTGAAAAGTTTTTGCAAATGGTTCTGAATAATAATAATATTCTAGACTAGCAGCCACCCGCGAGTCCACCTGTTTGGAATAAGGCTATAATTTATAAAAATATTGTGAAGAAGTAGTATATGTTAATTTGAAGAAAAAATAAATTGTAGTTCTAAAAACTAAAAAACACGCTTTATTGGTAAGGATAATGGGACAAACTGTTTAAATTATTGCATTGTCATCGGTCCTTGATAAGTGTGCAAAGTTTCAAATCAATCCAACGTTTTGAAGTGGGTGAAAATCACGTTCAAAGATTCCGTTACATTGATACATAGATACATACATACCAAGCTAATAAAAGCGTGTTAATAATGGAATGCCATTGGACCATCTTTGACGTTTTGCAATTTTAATGATATGTTACTGGAATGTAATCGGTATACAATTTTATTAGGAGAATTGGCCTACTGATTTAATAAGTTATGTAAACGTAAGGTTGCATTGAAATCCGGTCAGTAGTTTTTGCGTGACAAAATAACGAACATCCATCCATCCCACCCAATATCCACCCGCACAAACTTTCACGTTTGTGTTAGTAGAAGGATTGCTAAAGAAAATAAAATACTGTTACAATTTCTGCTGAAAATTTTGGTACTAATATTATGACGAAACAAATTGCTATCTGTCTTGAAGTTGAAAAGTGATTTTTGCAAATGGTTTAATCCGTATAATAAGAACGTTTCAGATTTAGTTCTGTTATTTAATTTTGTGTGAGTGAATCCTCAAGGATAGTCTGTGTCAAACGAAGGTTATATCGGACTTTTAAAAAAGGGTGTTCTTTTTTAGTATATTCGTTCTACTGGAGCTTTTGTGTGCTTTGGTATCTTGGGTACCCATATATTCTTAAGGAACAAATTACGAAACGATTTTTTAGGAAATAATGTTTCCATCTAAAATCCACTGACGGATCTGAGGTGTCGTTTGATCAGTCTCAATTGTGAGAGGGACAAATGCTATATAATTCAAAATTATGAGTTGCTGCAGGCGGCTGCAAACAAAAAAAATAGAAAAACCAACCAAAACTTCGTTTGTCAACGCTCTGGCAGCAACTCATAATATTAAATGTATAAATTAAACCTAGTAATTACTTGTTTTTCTCTTTTCAGTTGATTATTTTTTAGCAGTAGGGTTTTTGTTTTTATAATAATTTGTTTTTTTACAGTTTCGTTATAAAAATAAATATATTTTGAACGTCACACCTTTCTTTTTAAACGTAATAAATCTGTATTTTGACACTTATAGGTCACCACACAGAGAGCAGCGGTGGCCCAGTGGTAACGGCTGCGACTTACAAGTTGTAGGTCGTGGGTTTGAGTCCCAGCAAGCGCTTTACAACGGTTAAGGAAAACATCGTGAGGAAACCGACATGTCCTAAAACAAAAAAACTCGAAAACATGTGACAGCTCGTGGCTAAATAATAACAGCCGCACGGGTCGATCTTAAGGTTAAGCAACGCTTACCGAGGTCAGTCCGTGGATGGGTGACCATCTTTACATAGCGAGTTGCTTCCGTGCCTCGAGAAGCATGTTAAGCCGTTGGTCCCGGCTATCATTTGAAAATCTTTGACAGTTGTTACGGGTAGTCAGAAGCCTGAGATCTGTCACTAGTCTTGCCAAGGGGTACCGTGTTACCCAGTTACTGGGTTGTGGAGGTCAGAAAGGCAGTCGCTCCATATAAAACACTGGTACTCAGCTAAATCCGGTTTGACTGGAAGCCGACCTCAACATAGTTGGAAAAAAGGCTAGGCAGATGATGAGGTATCACCACACATACACATATAACATGGCATCACGACTGTATTCTCCGAAGACTTAGGCAGAGATGCATTTATAGTACCCCCACATGTCACAAGTTATCCAGAACAGCTGCTTATGTTGTATCAAGCGTAAGTTCGATCTTGGATGAAATACGATGGATCTGCCAAATACCAGCTTGATGCACTAGAGTTGATCGCCAAGAGGCTCATCGGCAATGAGGCACTAGTCGAGTCAACGCTCCAGAGCCTTGAACATCGTCATCGAGTTGGCAGCTTGTTGGTTTTTTATCGGTTGCATTTCGGGGAGTGTGCGATAGAATTGCATGATCTAATTCCGCCTAGCCCGTTTTATCATCGGACTACAAGACGTACGGCGATGCGTTATCAGTACATGGTGGACATCCCACCCAAACGAACCAAACGTGTTTCCAGATAGCTACAACCTCGGGGTCTTTAATTCAAGATTGAATAGGTTACTTCTAGGCAAGCGTGTGACACCGTCGACTACGTCATCGCTTACCATCAGGTGAGATAGTGGTCAAGCGCGAGCCTAACAATAACAAAAAAAAGTGATGTTTACGTACAACATGAAAATCTGTCTGTAAATATGTCTTAAAATGAACATGGACAAAACCAAGGTCATGGTGAATGCCCATGTTACACCCACTCCTATCAAGGTCGGAGACTCTACACTCGAAGTTGTGGGCGACTATGTCTACCTGGGACAAACGATCCAATTGAGGGCCAACTCCGAGAAAGAGGTCAACCGTCGAATCCGACTCGGCTGGGCAGCGTTCGGGAAGTTGCGCGGTATCTTCTCGGCCAATTTACCACAGTGTCTCAAAACGAAAGTCTATGACCAGTGTGTGTTGCCAGTGATGACATATGGCTCTGAGACGTGGTTGCTTACAATGGGCCTTATCAGGAAGCTTACAGTCTCACTCAAAGGGCAATGAAGAGGGCTATGCTCGGAGTTTCCTTGCGTGGTTGAATCAGAAATGAGGAGATCCGCAAGAAGACCAGGGTTACCGACATAGCCCGAAGAATTGCCAAACCTAAGTGGCAGTGGGCAGGGCACGGATGGCCGATGGGGCCGAAAAGTTCTGGAATGGCGACCGCGAACCGGAAGACGATACGTTGGAAGGCCTCCCACTAGGTGGACCGATTACCTGGTTAAGGTTGCGGGAAGGCGCTGGATGCGAGACGCACAATATCGGTCAATGTGGCGACGCCTGGGAGAGGCCTATGTCCAGCAGTGGACGTCTTTCGGCTGAAATGATGATGATACGTCTCATTTATTAGGGGCCACGTTACTAAAGAACCATTATTAAAATACCGCTATATTCACTTGTATGTTCATAAAGAATTTTCTAGCTGCCACAAGACGTCTGCAGTCAACACTCCGTAGAAATGTAATATTTATTTTGCTTCCGCCCGCGTCACAGTTATGTAGGCAAGGCGAGTGACAGTGACAGTTTTGTATATTCTTTAACTTTCCCTTGATTTCTTTCACACGACAAACTGAACAGCGCCCTAGTTTGCTCAAGTTTTGCTTCGTATTATAATCTCAAACAGCATTGAATTTGGGGCGTTGCAAGTATTTTAACCGACTTTACAAAAAGTAGGAGGTTCTATGTTCGACTGTGTTTGTTTTTTTGTATATGTTCACCGATTTCTTCCGACTGTTTTTGTTTTTTTTTGAACGTGCAATGAATGAAAAAGTGTATGTTCCAAAATTGGTCTCATTTAAATTTGGTAAAGATCTGATGTAGAACTTCGGCGATGCACAGCAGAACTCTTCAATAAATGACGGCAAATCTCTCGGGATTGCTACAATCGCATTTCTGTTTATTGTATACCATTTCATAACATAACATCACGCCAGTATGCTCTAAAGGGGTATGCAGATGGGTGCAGGTCAGCTTCGTACAACTAACCAATATCTTTTACATTTGGAGCTAGTAGATATCTTTCAGGCCCTCATTTTTGTGTATGTGAGTTTCAATGTTTGTAAACGATGGGGGTTCGGGCACATACAGGAGCAATTCCTGGTGTAAGGCAACTTTTTTAACTTAATTAACGACTTCCAAAATGAAAGTTATGCTTTAGAAGTCGGTTTGTTAGTGTAAAAGTTTGTGTGCTCTTTTTAGTTTGTGCACAGAGTAACATATGTGAATATTGTGCAATTCCAACAATAATACATACATACGTGTCGAATGGATTACCTCCTTTTTTTAAAGTCGGTTAAAAAACATCTCTTATTGCGCCTTACACGGCTCTGCAGTGTCTATATAGAATCAAAAAAATAAAAAAAGAAACAAAATGAAAAACCGGTCAAGTGCAAGTCGGACTCGCTCACGAAGGGTCCGTACCATTATCACAAAAAACGGCAAAAAAACACGTTTGTTGTATGGGAGTCCCACTTAAATATTTATTTTATTTTACTGTTTTTAGTATTTGTTGTTATAGCGGCAACAGAAATACATCATCTGTGAAAATTTCAACTGCCTAGCTATCACGGTTCTTGAGATACAGCCTGGTGACAGACGGACAGACAGACAGACAGACGGATCGCGAAGTCTTAGTAATAGGGTCCCGTTTTTACCCTTTGGGTACGGAACCCTAAAAAGACATCGTTGCCTAAAGTGGACTAATAAATAATATGAAATTAGGTTTTCTTACCATCTTCTAAACAGTGATATAAGAAAGCTGCCTTACTGTTTTTAATCGCCACAACGCCCTTGAAAACTAATCACAACCATTTATTTGTTACTGGCTTATCAGGGACTTGACATGCTATAGGTACCTATTTCATGGGTTTATTTGTACCTTTCACCATTAGCTTTGTTTCTTATGGTATTATTATGCTAATGGCCCTGGTAACTTTCTATTAATTTATCAACAGTCTCTAATTGAGCATTTCTCTTTGAAACTGTTTACCGACCTAGCCCGCAAACAATAGGGAATATGTATGAAAAAAAGACTTGGTAATTGATTAGTTTATCGATAAAAATAGAAAAATAGAATAGTAATACTGAAAACAGGATCAAAATTCGCCCAAAAACGAACGAGATATAATAGATACAATTTAGAGTACACTAGTCGACGGCACGTACTATTTTGTGTGCGGGGTTAAAATGCATTTTATATCAACCGACAACTCGTGCGGAAGAGATAGATGCTGTGATGACCAGTAGGAAGCTAGTTCGCGTATGAATACACACTTATGCAAATTTGAAGCGAAATGGATAATGATTAGGACGAAACCGAGCTCGCGAAATTTTATAAACAGACCTTTGGCAGTCTAGATATCATGAAAACACGACTAAATCTGTCTGTTAAAAATAAATTATTTGCATTGTTGAACTACTAATCTATTCCTGTAAGGAGGCCGTTTTGCAATTTTCCGTCTTCTTATGGTATTTATTCGCGCTCAAAAATGCGTTAAAATTTGTGTCGAATTGTGGAACTTTCGACGCTCATAACTTTCAAATATTTTCTTTTGAACTTTTTTGCTTTCATACAGGGCTAGATAATGATGAGACAAATTGATATCACTTTTTATTTTGAACGTACATCGTCAAATAGTGGAATAATCCCTAGACTACGTTTGTATGGAAGAATTTTCGACTAGTGTAACCTTAAAGAAATATATCTGTCCCTTACAAAAACGCCGTTTTCTATGGCAGTTGTATTTTGTCTTTGTATCTATCGTCAAATGGCACGTCGGACTTCTCTTTCTAATTCTCAAATATAACGCTTTTTTAACTTCGTCTCTGATCAAGATATTAAAAATTAAACTTTTTCTCATTTAAATACTATTTTTCATTTCATTATGTATTTCAGTCAGCAAATAAAAAAAATACCAACATGCATATTCCCTGTTGACTATCTTAGGTGGCAGCGTGCAGGGCACATTGCTCGCATACGGATGGTCGATGGGGCCAAAAGCTTCTTCAGAATCGTAACGTTAGGAGGCCTCCAAGACAGAGTGAACCGATGACTTGGTGAAGTCCGCGGGAATCCACACCACACCGCCAGATAATGGTGGATGTGGTGACACTTGGGGAAGGCTTACACCAGCAGTGGATTAAAATCATGATAATGATGATGACTTAACACAGTCAATGAATCAAGTTTAAAATATAGACTAAACAAAAAACAAACTTACCATTTCAATAACCAACAATTCTAACGGTTTAACCTAAAACACCTACCTCGAACAGTCTATTCGTCGAAATATCCAATTTCATTTATCTCTAATGTTTTTGATGCGGTCTTAAAAGCTTCGGCGAGTTACTCGAACTAGTTTTATTACTATACGTAACGTTCGAGGAACACGCGAGAACTATTCAAGGGATTTCAGTAATACGTCTGTTAGATAATTCAGAGCTGGCTTAGAACTTATGATCATGCTTAGTTGTTAGAGTTCTGTAAGAGCTTGTGGCTAAGTAAGATCTTTAAGGTTAAACATCATTGGGTTGTTATAAATCTGGGTCGTAAAGTTGAAAATTATATCTGCTTTCCGAAGATGAAATTGAATGAACTTACTGTAACTGCTTAAAAGTGCGCGTGCGTTATAAAATTGGAGTTATGGCGCAGGCATTTTACATGAGACTAAAATAATATTAAATGTAAAAACCTTTTTATTACAAGCTTTTAATTGATTAAAAAGTACTAAATGTAATAACGCTTGACAATTCACATCCAATGAGCCCAAACACGGGGCTATCTTCTCTGCTTGAGAAGTTGCTATGGCCACCTTCCGGCTCCATCATGGAGCCAGTTGCATAGTACCATATTTTTTCAATGTTTCCAAAGTTACATAAGTACGCCAAGTTTCATCTTAATCGGATATCAAGAACTTCCCGACCTAATCCCATCGGCCCCCATCTACCATCAGACATCTAGACGCACTGCTTCCTATACTTACCTAGTTGCCATTCAACCAATTTGCACCAAGCGCTTCCAAACATCCTTCATAAAGCGCACAGCAAAAGAGTGTAACTCACTACCTGCGTTTGTGTTACCGAACGCATTCAACTCGAATCTCTTCAAAGTTAGAGTGAACCGGCTTATTCTGGATAAGCTTGCTCCATCGTCGACTTTGTCTCTGTCACCACTGACCTATACTAGAGTCAAGAGCAAAAAAAAATGGTAGGTACTGCTTGAAAAATCGATTACTTGTTGGCGGACACTTGAGAAAGCAAGGTAATATAGCTTGTGTATACATAACTGGGAAAATATAGGTGTGTGTGACACATATATGAATTTATTAATCAAAGTCAAAAGTCAAAGTCAAATATATTTTATTTCAATTGGGCCAGTATGCGGCACTTTTGAACGTCATACATATAACAAGTAATAAAAATTGATTCTACCGTGCATTCGGAAAAGTAGCTTGTTATGGAGAATAACGCACAAGAAACTCCATACTTACTCTTTTTGAAAAATAGGTGTTTTACAATATTTAGTACATACATCAATAAATTCATACATGTGAGGACGAAGCTCCCAAAAGTAACACTACGTACAGGTATAAAGTGATAAAATCATTAACAGGTAAATTAATTAAATTGATAAGGATCATGGTTCTCACATACTTACAAATATTGCAAACATAACTAATACATACTTAATGTATGTACTTACGTACCTAAATATTGTAAAAAACTTATATATTAAAAGAGTAAGTATGGAGTTTCTTGTGCATTCTTCTCCATAACAAGCTACTTTCCGAATGCACAGTAGAATACATTTTTATTCCATGTAAATTTTAATTGTGATATTCAAAAGGCCGCTTAGTGGCCTAGTTGAAATAAAACATCTTTGTCTTTTGTCTTTGTAGGTACTATAGGCTCCGGGGAAGTGCTTTATTAACCTAACCTAACCTAACAGACGTTGCACAGAGGGGGTTCCGGGGTGGTCTTTAGAGAGGTCACGGGGTCCCTTCTACGTGCTGATGGTGATCACCGGGGTGGTTCTAGTGAGGTAAAAATCTCACACACCCTGTTCTTTTCCCCAAAATTCCAGGCACCTTTTTGAAGATTTCACCGCAAACATCTTGAGGAAACCGGCATGTCCTAGAACTAAAAATTCGAAGAAATGTGACATCCACCAACCCGCATTGGGCCAACGTGGTGGATAACGGCTCATTCCCTCTCACAGAGAGGAGGCCTGTGTCCCAGCAGTGGGAACATTAATAGGCTGATGATATGTGATGTGATGTGGTGTAACTCCACGGCTTGCCTGACTAAACCGGATATTTTAAGGTTAGCCCAGTTATCAGTCTGTCGAGTTTCCGGCTTACCTTTCAACCGTCACAAATGAAATGCCGGCGTCGTATGTCGTCGACACATGACACTTACGTTTTCGACATGAGACACTTGTTCGTGACAAGACAACGACGAAGACGAGTTGTTCTTGGAACAAATGGTTAGCAATTAAAAAATAACTTTTTTACAAAAAATTACAACCGACTTCCAAATAAAAAACTACAATGTGAAAAATGACTTCAATTTCGGAGGTCGGTGTTCTTGTTTTTGTTACTTCGTTTTTTTCACCGACTTCCGAAATTGAAGTTAGTTTTTTACTTTATAGCGTTTTTATTTGTAAATCAGTTATAATTTCTTATTTTTTGTTTATCATTTTCATTTTTAGTTGTGGTACATATAATGCCCACAGTTATGGCAGAATCGATTACCCGAATAATAACATGATACTTGAACACAACAGGTGAAATTAGAGTGTACCAGGGTGCGCTGTACACATCTGCATACCCCTTTAGGTCTCATAACGTACGCTACCGGCGTGATGATAAGTCATGAAATGGTGTAATCAATAAACAGACATGCGATTGCAGCAATCCCGAGAGATTTGCCGGCATTTATTGAAGAGTTCTGTTGTATATTACCGAAGTTCTTCATCAGATATTGATCACATGAGAAGCAACAGCTTTCAAATAAATAGTCATGAAACCGGTTCACCTAGTAAAAATTTCTGAGGTAACAAATATAAAAAAGTACAGTCGAATTGAGAACCTCATTCTTTTTGTTCTCGGCTAAAACTTGTTCAACAGATAGAAATCTCATAGATCGTTCAAAAATAAGCAAACGCAATTGGACAGTTTCTTATCTTTATCAATTCTCTACCAACAAGATAATAATCTCTTTTTTTCTTAAGGGTACACTAGTCGACGGCACGAACTATTTTGTGCGCGGGGTTAAAATGCATTTTATATCAACCGACAACACGTGCGGAAGAGATAGATGCTGTGATGAGCAGTAGGAAGCTAGTTCGCGTACGAATACACACTTTTGCAAATTTGTAGTGAAATGGATAATGATTTAGGACGAAACCGAGTGCGCGAAATTTTATAAACAGACCTTTGGCAATCTAGAAATCATGAAAAAACGACTACATCTTTCTGTACAAAATAAAATTATTTGCATTGTTGAACTACTAATCTATCCCTGTATGGAGGCTATTTTGCAATTTTCCGTCTTCGTATGGTATTTATTTTCGCCCAAAAATGCGTTAAAATTAGTGTCAAAATGTGGAACTTTCGACGCTCGTAACTTTCAAATATTTTCTTTTTTTACATTTTTGCTTCCATACAGGGCTAGATAATGATGAGACAAATTGATATCACTTTTTATTTTGAACGCAAGTCGTCAAAAAGTGGAATAATCCCTAGACTACGTTTATATGGAACAATTTTCGACTAGTATAACCTCAAGTGGGAATATCTCCGATCTGAAGAAAACAAAAGTTTATCTACATTTATTAAAGTTTAGTTATCACTTCAGGATGATGTCTACATGACCAGCAAGCCATACATCACCAAGACAACAATCCTGTCAAGGTTAAACGCTTTATTTTGTACATAACCCCAGTATTTCCCTGAACGTCTTGATTCCAAACCTAACAAGCTTCGCCTGAATATCAAATTTCACGCCTCATACAAAATGTACCGACCAAAAACACACGTACAAATAATTAATCGTGTGTCAAGGGGCACGAAGGCAGCAGATGCCCATAAAAAATTTGGTACAGAAGTTTGACTTCGACAGACGAAAACGCACGCACACATAGACAAGCTTCACGTACAGTGATTGCAAGCTTACTTGTGATTGGCATACTTTTGACATAGACATTTCAGAGGACTCTTGCTTTCTACAGCTTACTCATTTTAAAAGCAGTGGTGGCCCAGTTTGAGTGATTGTCGAGCTGTCGTGATTCAAAACCGAAAGGAAAAATCGTGGAGAAACGAGCATATACTAGAGCTGGACATTTCAAGACGATTTTGTGAATTATACTTCTCGCGGAGACGAAGCCGAAGCACAGGTGTAGTGGGCACATTATGCGCTCATCTGCCGCGGTATCAAATTTTAACGCCCGTCTATTGTTTTCCCTAATAACAAGATATTAAAGGATATAGGCGTTTCGTCGTACGTTATAGTCGTTTGTATAACGTTTCGTCTATGTGTGTTTGTCGATTTCCGACTTGCTTCAATCGTTGCTTGGAAGCTGGTCTTCTGTATTTATTTATTTTATGCCCAATTTGTCCGTACAAAGGTAGATTATGCCTTAAGTGACAGACACGCCATCTAGCGTTCTTCCCAGAACATCAAATATGTTAAACGCAAAAACAACTGATATGCAGAACATTATTCTTTTGAAGTATTGTTGGACCTTCTGAAGACTGTATAAATATATTTGTATTTTATAAACTCAATTTCATTCATCAAGGTACTTATGTACCTAAATATTGTAAAACATTTTTTTTTTAAAAGAGTAAGAATGGAGTTTCTTGTGCATTCTTCTCCATTTCAAGCTACTTTCCGAATGCACGGTAGAATCAAATATTATTATTTGTAACGTTCAAAAGTGCCACTTGGTGGCCTACTTGAAATAAAATATCTTTGTCTTTGTTATTAATTATTTGTGTCGGTATCTTTTTCAAGATTTTTGTGGACACGTTTTAGTAATGAAGTGTGAACTTGTTATTTTTATCTGACAGAATGTATGTAACAGAATCTTATCATGGTTAATGTCCTGCTCTTTTAAAATATCTGTGTCTCTTGTCTAACCATGAGTTGGTCATCATTCCTTTGCAATTATCTCAGATTTAGAGTTGGAGCAATATATTTTCGTCTTCTATATTTTTCTATAAATTATATCGCAGCAGTCACCCCACTTTGAAGACATAATTATAATCTTTCATACAGTCCACCTATCGTTTTTCTCTGCCCCGAATTCTTATAGCCAGCCACATTCATACATAAAACCCATAAGTAGGTGTTAGTAGGAATTGGGTCATACCTTCGACACAAGTGACACATTTTTTATGTGTCGCATTGTGTTTCAAGATTGAAACAAGAAAAATAGTAAGTCCTGTATAAATTTATCAAACATGTCGCGTGATTTTTATCTGAGTTAATAATGTAAGTCTAGCCTTTATGTTTACAGATAAATATGTACACAATGTATAAAATACTTAAATAACTATAACTACATAGGTAAAAATACACTAAAATCAAAACCTGCTAACTAACCAAGCCTTAAAAAAACTAGTCTAAAAATATGGCGTCGATAAACTCCTCCACATCTTTGTTCACTGGTATTATGCCCACAAGACTGGCAGCACTGATATAATGAATGTGTATCAGATTCAAACCTTCTGTAACCTTAAAACTAACCTCAATCTTTCTTTGTTCCAGATCACGGTGCTCCCAAAAGCTACTGAACGAATTGATAGTTATAACTTAATAGAAGAAATTATTCATAGTCCGAATGTAAATTATTATTAATGTTAGTGTTATTATTAGCTAGAAAATATAACAAAATGTACAGTGAAGTGTGTGTACAAAGGACACTGATAACTTTCTTCCTGTTGGCCGTGACGAATGGGCCGTCGGCGACGCAAAACACTGTTATTTCAGGTAATTGTTCAGTATGTTTCGTGATTGTCGTAATTGCTTAATTTTTTTGTGCTAGTGTTTGTTTTCTTTTTATTTATTTATCGGCTTTGAGTCGTTGTGGTGAAAGGATTAGTCAACTAGATGCTGCGTTACCGGCAGGCTTATTACGTATCTTTTGCAAAAGCAAAACGATAGCGATTTTTGCGCAATAATTGCTCTTCCATACAGAAGTTTTAGAGTTGTTGGCGGTTATTTTTTAAATAAGTGCATTTGACAAACAGCGAGCGATAAGCAAACGGTTGTGTAGGACCTACCATACCTACACAGCAGGTAATTCTGACTTTTCTGACATAAAGCGTTTGATCGCTATCGTTTTGCTCTTGCAAAAGATACGTAATAAGCCTGCGGCGGGTGGTAACTGTCCAGGGTGCGCCGGGCATTTGGAATCGCAATACGATATATTTCACAACACTCAGAGGGTTCCTTTTGTGCAACCCCAAGCTGTCCAGGTGGCCATATTCTTGTTAGTAGAATATTCATTTATTAGTTTATCCTTTATTGGAACGCCATGAAGCAATTACACCAACGGAGCAATAATTATTTCTTCTACTGGTTTTGATCATCTTATGCACTATAGAGTGGTGGACATTGTTTTATAGCTACCTCAGACAGGCGCGACACGTTGTCATAGTTATAAATTGTTCTAGTGATATTTTATAAAATCGTGTCGCGTCGCACCTGACTAAGGGAACCTTTACGCCTTTTTTCAATGCTCCTGGAGCTATTTTGACGGTTGATGTAGATAGTATAACTTATTTTTGTGTTTACCTAATATTTATTTAGTATATATTTTTGTATTTACCACTTAATAATCACAATATAATAAGAGTTGAAATAGCTTATCCCGTGGTCAAAATAAAAGTTGGTAGCGGTGTAAAGAAAGCCAGATCGTCTTCATTCTTAATAGTCCTAGAATGTAGATTGTAACTTTTGTAACACTCAATAATTACACGTACTTAACGCATAAAATGATAACATGTAATCATGTTACAAATTTCTATTCATTTATCAAGTTTACCTAATCTTGACATCGAAACTGGTCAAGTTCCAAATACGGCCACATTATGATATTACAATGCCGTAATTATACCAAACAATTTTACGTATCTTATGGTTATCAATCCTGAAAAAGGCATTGTATAAAAAGTGATAACTATTTTCGAAAGTGTAAATTATTTTAGTTATTCATTGATATTAGTTTTACACTTTATTGTTCACCAAAATTATAAGTTATACCTACATAAAAGAAACCTCAAAATAATCGATCGTATCGCATGACGCGATCTCTTCCATTTTTCTTTCTTTTTATTAACCGACTTACCAAAAAGGAGGAGGTTCTATGTTCGACATTATGTATGTTTTTTTTTTTTTTATTTGTTTACCGATATCTCCGTCAATTCTGGACCGATTTTTATTTTTTTGTTTGACAGAGGATGTTTTGAAATTGGTCCCATTTTAATTTGGTGAAGATCTGATGAAGAACTTCGGAGATATACAACAGAACTCTTCAATAAATGTCGGCAAATCTTTCGGTATTGCTGCAATCGCATGTGTGTTCATTGTTTATACCATTTCATAACATAACATCACGCCAGTTCGCTCTTAAGGGGTACGCAGATCTCTGATTTCACCGGTTATGTTCAAGTTTCATGGTATTTGGGTAATCTATTAGTGTTATAGGTTACTTAACAACTTGCCTATTAGGTAGGTACAACTAAAAAGTGAAAAATAAAAAAACTTATTTGCAAGAAAATACTACCGACTTCCAAATAAAAAACTACAAAGTGAAAAATAACTTTATTTTTGGAACTCGGTGTCCATAACGCAAAAAATTGTTACCTACAAAAGACACCGACTTCCAAAAATAAAGTTATTTTTCACTTTGTAGTTTTTTATTTGGAAGTCGGTAGTATTTTTATGCAAAAAAGTTTTTTTATGGGGTGTAAAAATGGATTCTGTGATCCTGACAACTAAATACAAGTTAAATTGATGAATTGTCCAAAATCACCTACCAAAGTATATCTTTCTCTTAACAAAATCCGTCTTACTCATTCATTGCCCCAGGTTTTAATAAATAAATCCTATCACAGTTCAACAAAAACAATTTACTGTGTTACTCTATATACATTGCTTTTGTCTTTTAATCACTACGCTACGCCAAGAAAAAGTCAAACAAAAGAATTCACCAGACAAAAGAAAGCTTTGAAGATTAGAATGAATTATGTCACTCTCTTGGATCCAAGCGACAATAGATATCACAATAAGACTTATTAAGTGTGATAACCCGTATAAACGTTCTATAAGAGTTAAATAACTATAATCTAGGACGCTGTTGTGGACAGATTGTTAAGAATAATGAAGTTTATAAGGAAAAATAGCATTTTATTTCTCGAAGTCTCAATAAAAGACGGTCCTTCAGTTTCTGTAAAGAAATTATTAACGCATCACAAATTATACGCAAGCTGATGAAAGTAGTGGTCGTCAGTTTCTGTAAAGAAATTATTAACGCATCACAAATTATACGCAAGCTGATGAAAGTAGTGGTCGTCTTTCGTGTATTATTTATATTACTGGAATCAATATATCTTTGCTAGCATCGGAACATCATAGACCAAAAGAACAATCTCTAACGTATAATGTAATTAAACAGAAGAAACGTGAACATGGCAAGATTGACATAAGCAACTACGCATGTCCACTATTAATTATTCCATTCACACTTACACGTGTTACTCCAGATTTCTTGTATCATATAAATAACTTAGCGACAAGAGCCACGTTTTTGCCAATTAGCAAAAAGATTTACAAAGTAAATATCTGAAGATTTGCCTCATTGTGACCGCTAGAAAGGACATAGCGGAACATGTACTGAATCGTAATGAAGTTTATACGACATGTGTACGCATGTTCACGATAAAAGGAATGCAGAAGGTTCATAATGCGGCAAACGGATTCCAGATTAGACAGTTATCAAATGGAGAGTTGTGGTGCTAATTTTAGAAGGGGCTTTCTACATGTAGCATATTCAATATTGTCCAATTGTAGCCTATGACACTGACTGAGTTGATTCATCATCAGCCTATAACAATAATCCATCAGTGGATAAAGGATCACCAATCGGTTGTAATTAATTTTATTTGATTCTCTCGATATTCGGAAAGATTTGCCAACAGCAACAGATTAATCTTTACCAATTCGTGTCAAATTTTATTGCATCTTTCAGGATGACTTTGAATCCATTACCTACCTTGTTAATATTAATTTTGTGTAATATCAGGCTTATTAATTCATTCAATTTATTTTTATGGGAGTTTATATACTTTTTTTCGTCGCAGTCTTGTGTCAACTAGTTATTTTTTTACCGTGCCGTTGTGTGGATTGAGTTTTCTGTTTGTCTTGTTCTATAATACAGAAGGACCCGGGCTCGCGAAACTTTGGCCGGCCTTGTCAATCTTTTTTATGTCACAAAATTTATTCGCTGACCTATTTTTATTGCATGTATGTATGTACCCTTATATTTTTCCCTTCGCTTGTCAGCGAAAACATGTTAGATAAATATTATTCGTTATCTTTTGTGTACTTTTGGACGTTGTGTTTCGTAATATACCAAGCTTTTAGAAACTTCTGAAGTTTGCTGGAATTTTAGGGTTTGAATGTACGTAACTAAACTAGCTGTGGGTTATATTATATTTTAAGCTGCTGTGTACATGATTACCTAGATAACCAACTATTTCTATTCCTGTAACTATATTGGGAAACAGGGTCACTGACTGGATCATAGATATAATAAACATTTCTATGGATAGTATTCAAATTTTTTAGTTGATCTTAAATATCGATATTTTCATTTCATCCATTCATCATCTGCCTAGCCTTTTCCCAACTATATTGGGTTCAGCTTCCAGTCTTACCGGATTCAGCTAAGTACCAGTGTTTTATATGGAGCGACTACCTATCTGAACCCCACAACCCAGTAACTGGGTAACAAGGTACCCCTTGCCAAGACTGGTGTCAGATCTCAAGCTTCTGACTACCTGTGACGACTGTCAAAGATCTTCAAATGACAACTGGGACCAACGAGGCACGGAGGAAACTCGGTATGTTGAAATGGTCACCCATCCACGGACCGACCTCGTCAAGCGTTGCTTAACCTTGATGATCGACCCGTGCGGCTGTTATTATTTAGCCATGAGCTCCTCTTATCATTTCAAAATAAATTTGTGAAAATGACACAAAAAATTAGTCAGACATTTCTTTAAAAACCTGCGTTAAACTGTTTGTATTTACCACCCGTTTCCCTACACCATTCACCACCAAAAAGCAAATCTTAGGCGCCCTATAGTTCACCTGATACTTTCTACTTCCTCATCTAAGCGTTTTCTTCTTAATTGCCAGTGTCCGCTCTGCTTAATAGAAAATGGTTCGCCGCTCATTAGGCGCTCGGCAGCGGCGGGTAGCGGGCGCGGCGGCGGCGGTTCCTTAATCCATAATATGACGCTAGGTTTACATGAGCTGACGGATTTTAGGTGATTATTTTTTAAGAATAAAATTGTGCAGTAGATTTGGTTTCTTGTCAAATTGGTACACATAAGTACCATCGTTTTCTAAGTCCAATAATGAATGAAATTGAAGAGTGTCTCTTGTTCTTTTTTTTGTATTTCTCGATCCTGTGGCTAGGTAGTGCCGAAGGCTTGGAAGCAAGCCAACGTACAGCCCGTGCCCAAGAAGGGCAGTCGAGCTGACCCGGCCAACTACAGACCCATATCTGTAACGTCCATCCTCTGTAAGAGTATGGAACGTGTACTCAACGGTAAGCTCCTGGCATACCTAGAAGCGAACGATATCCTCAGTGACCGCCAATACGGCTTCCGCCGAAATCGGTCTACTGGGGATCTTCTAGCGTATGCCATTCACATCTGGAGTGAGGCCATCGAGAGACACGGGGAAGCGCTAGCCGTCTCCCTCGACATCTCGAAGGCTTTCGACAGGGTCTGGCACGAAAGCCTCATTGGTAAGCTTCCTTCCTTCGGTCTGCCTAGCGGTCTGTGTGATTGGATAGGGGACTTCCTGAGGGATCGCTCCATCCGAGTGGTTATCGACGGCTGCTCGTCCGGTCAGTTAGACATCAACGCCGGAGTCCCTCAGGGGTCAGTGCTCTCGGCAACATTATTCTTGCTGCACATTAATGATTTGCTAAAACCCGGCACCTTTGGGTACGCAGACGACAGCACTGTTGCTGAGAGATACGTGTCCAGCGCACGAGCTACTGGGCCTCAGATTCGGTCTCTCCGGGAGGCCATGGTTGAACGCTTGAACCTGTCCTTGAAGGCGGTCTCCGAATGGGGTGATGCCAATTTGGTCAGTTTCAATGCTGCGAAGACCCAGGCGTGTCTTTTTTCCGCTAAAAAGAGCCAATTTCACCCGGCTCCTTCTTTCCGAGGTGTAACCGTGCCGATAACGGACCATCTCGAACTTCTCGGTGTTACGTTGACATCAACCCTCAACTTCGGTCCATTTATTGAGGCGAAAGCTCAGGTAGCTGCAAAAAAGTTGGGGATTCTTGCTAAGGTGAGACGGTACTTCACGCCTGACAGCTGCACAACTTGTATAAAGCGCAAGTTCGGTCATGCATGGAGTACTGCTCTCACCTCTGGGATGGATCTGCCAAATACCAGCTTGATGCACTTGAGTCGATCGACAGACGGGCCAAAAGGCTTATTGGCAACGATGCACTGGTCGCCTCAAAGCTCCAGAGCCTCGAACATCGACGCCGAGTTGCCAGCCTGTCGGTTTTTTATCGGTTACATTTCGGGGAGTGCGCGACGGAACTGCACAATTTGATTCCACCTAGCCCTTTCCATCATCGGACAACAAGACGTACGGCCATGCGCCATCGGTACATGGTGGACATCCCTCCCATACGCACAAAGCGTTTTGCTAATACTTTCATTGTGCGTACAGCTAAGGAGTGGAATTCCCTTCCGGGGTCTTTGTTCCCTGATAGCTACAACCTTGGGGTCTTTAAGTCAAGAGTGAATAGGTTTCTTCTAGGCAAGCGTGCTTCACCGTAGACCACGTCATCGCTTAACATCAGGCGAGATAGTGGTCAAACGCGAGACTATAAAAAAAAAAAAAAAATCCTTCCGGGTAGACATAAGCCCGAAAGTCTTGCAACCAGTTTTAACCAGTTTTCTTGGTAGAAAATGGGTAAGACGGGTAGTTCGTTAATCTATACTAATTTAATAAAGAGGAAAGATTTTTTGTTAGTTTGTTTGTTTGTACCGAATAGGCTCCGAAACTACTGGACTGATTTGAAAAATTATTTGACCAATAGAAAGCTACATTATTCATGAGTGACATAGGCTATTTTTTAATCCCGAAAATGGGTCCTGTGGGGTGGTCCACGGGAGCGAAGCAGCGGGCAACAGCTAGTCAATAATATGACGCTAGGTTTACACGAGCTAACGAATTTTAGGCGCTTGTTTTAGGAGAATCGTGGGATTGGACTGTTTTTACATGAATTTTATATACTAACTTTTTAGGGGATAGATCCAACAAGATCAAGTGTTCAAGATCTTAATTAATAAACATCCAAAAAGATAATAAATTATTTTGGAAATGGAGTATTGTGAGGTTCATATGGTTTTTTAACCAACGAAACAAAAGGAGGAGGTTATCAATTCGACATGTATTTTTTTATGTATGACCATCATCATCTGCCTAGCCTTTTCCCGACTGTATTGGGGTCGGCTTCCAGTCTTACCGGATTCAGCTAAGTACCAGTGTTTTACATGGAGCGACTGCCTATCTGATCTCCACAACCCAGTAACTGGGTAACACGGTACTCCTTGTACCCCCACGCATAACTTTTTTTATAGTCAAAAAATCTTATTACGAGTAGAACGGATATATCTCAAAGTTTCCCCATCTAAATTTAAAAATAATATCTACCCCTAAAGGTAGAAAAAGGATTTACTGACAATTTGCCCACTGAATTTTCAATTGTGAACCGATTCTGTTGAAATTAAGTAAACTAAAAATAAAAATATTCTTTTAGTCTAGCATTTTGTTGCGGCGCCAAACAAACTATCAACGAAGATCATTCTAGATATAATCATTCTACGCTTTAGGTAATTAATTTGCATGTTTGTTCGTTTGGCGCCAACTCAAAATTCTCGACTAAAAGATATTTTTTTTTGCTTTTTATTTCGTTATTTCGTGCTAAATAATAAGCTCGTGGCTAAATAATAACAGCCACACGGGTTGATCATCGAGGTTAAGCAACGCTTGACGAGGTCAGCCCGTGGATGGGTGACCATTTCAACATACCAAGTTTCCTCCGTGCCTCGAAAAGCACGTTAAGCCGTTGGTCCCGGCTGTCATTTAAAGATCTTTGACAGTTGTTACGGGCAGTCAGAAGCTTGAGATCTAACACTAGTCTTGCCAAGGGGTACCGTGTTACCGAGTTACTGGATTTTGGAGGTCAGATGGGCTGTCGCTCCATGTAAAACACTGGTACTCAGCTGAATCCGGTAAGACTGGAATATAGTTGGGAAAAGGCTAGGCAGATGAGATGATGAGTTCGTTATTTCGTCAGTAAATTTTTTTGTTAAACATATTTTAAATGTGTAAGAAAGTACGGTTTACACCCAAACGTTATAGAAGCATGCTCTGAATGTCTTATTTTAGGATACATTTCATTTAAACTCATCATTACTATCCTCCTGGCCATATCCCGACTTATTTTAGGGTCAGCGCAGCATATCTTCAATTGTTATGTCAATAACTGTCAACCAGCTTATCACATGCCTACTTTTTCGGTTTCTGAAAGTTTGATTTCATCTCATGACAATTCATTAGATAACCGGTTGTCACTTTTGTCAACCACATAGCAACAACCACAGTGTGTTAGGACGGTATATTTACGGACTGTAGTCTGATTCTCAGAAAGCTGACTTACCATTAAATATGTTTTCCCCAACAAAGTCTAAGATGTATTTCTGATAGCAACCAATTTCTATGAAGTAGAAATGTGCACTTATACACCGTGAAATTTAAGTGGTTGTTTTCCCGCGGCAGAACGACTTGCCTTAAGGAGTACTTTCGAAGCATAGAGTTAAAATAAAAAAATAACGATGTTTTTGTTTTAAAATAATTTAAAAAATATTCATCAACTCGAAAAAGTGAGTAACAATAGTAACTTGTAGGTACTAGGTACTACGGTGAATAATAAGGTGGTGACGCGAGTCGTTCTGCCGCGGGAAAACAACCACTTAAATTTCACGGTGTATATTGATTGAAGAATAAACTGCAATACTTTCAACTTCTAAACATTGATGTCAGGAATTACACTGAAGTTTAGATACGTTCTGGAAAGTTTTTTGCGAAATTACAATTTCTTTAGAATCTTTGATTCGTTAAGTGACTTTTAAGGAATAGTTTAATTCGCCTTTGATTGGTTAAATTACTAGTAACCAATCTTGCGAAATTGACTTACCCATTGTAGGCTTCTTGTTGGTTACCTATTTGCTTTACAGACTTGATTCTGTGTCAATAATTCCTATATTTAGTTTATGCAACGGTCATATAATAGGGGTTATTAAAACACGAGTGTGGGTTTATCACACGAGTTTTTTTTTTAATTTTACCTGTCCACGAAAAAAAATGTGCATATACAAAATTTTATGAATTCATTTTTGTAAAATTACGTTGTCAGTCTAGATAAAAGAATTTAATTCATTTCCCAGAAAAACAAAATGTCAATCATGTATCAACATTCTGCCACTTCATTATATCAAATAGTATTTTTGTTTCTGAATATTACTACTACATTTGCGAATTATTTATTTAGGTCAAAGTAAAAATATTCGACGGGACGCACAACATCTGTCTTCTATCCCAAGACAGGACTAAAACTCTTTAATGTATAAAAAGAGTTGACGACTTCCCAAGAGTCTTTGAAAATCGATCAAGACTGTCTGAAATACCGGCCGAAAATATTCAGCAAAAAGTTTTTCTCCGCTCGTAGTTCCTACATATTAGAGACGACGGAAAAAGCCGAATTACGGGCATAAAATCTTGTCTACCTGCTATGATAGAAATGGAAAGAGGGATAGGCTGTGTGCTATCTGCCGTGATATTTATTTTTAGGGTTTGAGCTGCACTTTTATCATAGTTTAGTACAAGATTGTATAATTTGGTATACTTTTCTCCTTTTTGGAATACAAGCTTCATGTTATTCAAATTCGATATTTAGTTAAAGTATGAAAACGAATGAACCCATATTACAATTCCTAAAGTGAACCAATGTGTGGTGTGTTTAATACGCTGCACACGGCAAATAAAGGCGCGGTCGCCACACCACCTTTCGTGTGTAAAACTCCTAATAGGAAGCCCCAAATTCAGTAGTGAACACAAGCTAATATCACGATATAAAGCGCGATTAATAAACAGCCTAAGCGCCTTTAGCTATTACTGGCGCATACAATCGGGTTATTGCAAAGCTTGGGACTACGGTTCTCTGGTCTCAAAAGGATAGGCTCGGCCCCATAAGGTGCGGTCTCTAGCCGATGGAGAACAATGGAGCTTCAATGTGAACGGTTTCTATGCGTTCGTCGGCTTAAAGCCATTTCTTGCCGTCAACCACGGCTTTGTGTGGACGTACGATGCGGATAATTTTAGAAACAGGACTCAACTTGATTGCTACATGACCTGATTTGAGGCCAAAAAGCTGATGTATTGAGAAGCGGAACTTCTCATATTGAGTACAAAAAGTCGGACTTCTCTCTTTTACTCTGTGTCTGCTTTATTTTACCCAGTTTTATTACCATATGGTGACTGATGGTGTCAGCTTTCCTCGTAACTTTTTACCATTTTGGATTGTTTTCTACAACGACCGTCTGTTCTAAAGTCCTTCCAAACCTTAATCCCGTTAAGCCAATTAGTCTGCTTCTAAATCAGTACAAACAGAAACAAATATCTCCCACACAATCCCTTTAGCTTCAAAGCAAATTATTCTGTACAGAAGACAGCTAAGATTAACTTTTAAAAATCCCGCTCTCAACAGTAATTTTCTTTTCTCCCAAAGAGCCTGTAAAATTGGAGGGGGTGGTTCCTAAATAAATCTCTGGCAGACAGATAAGGGCCAAACTCGATGTACGACCCTTAATGTCCAATAAAACGAAAGAGATAGAAATAAAGGGAACAAAGTCGTTTTCATTATCGACTTTCGGATTTTATGTGCTCACTGTTTACAGTCTTCAGTAATTAGGTGTAGGGGTGTCATGGTTGGCTTTACCTGAAACTTTGTTAAGAGTTTTCTGCTACATGGGCGTAATAACATACTCGAGGTTGTAAGTCTGTCGCCAGCGGCGTAAGCATAAAAACTTTAAGCTCCACAGCCTTGAAACTTGCGTGAAAGCGATTTTAGCCACGTGTATTGCAGGAATAGGTACGTACTTATTATTAGTGTTAAGCTTTTGGAGTTCTAGGAATGTTTCTCGACCCTTGAGATTCTTAAAACCTTTAAAAGGATTCCGGCACTTTTATCTCCTCTAAAATATTTGAGTTAGGTTGATACGAAGACGTTTAAATTAATATTACACAATCCTTTAGCTAATAGCTTTCAGTATGACCGGATTCAGCTTTATGTCAATATTTTACATGAAGTGACTGCCTATCTGACTTGTACAACCCAGTAACTGGGTACAGTTACCGGCACGTAACTTGGCAAGAGTCGTTTGATGCGCACAAGTCATTTTTAGATCTCTTCGGTTATCAAGCGGGCCGCGGGGGAGGAAGTAGCACCGTTCTGAGCGCGCGATTGGTTGGTCAGTCGATCCTTTTTTTTTTTTTTTTTTTTTTTTTTTTTTTTTGGGTGGGAAATCATCCAATGACTTCTCCCGCTCTGGGTGAAGCGGAAGTGCGTGTCAGACTTTTACTGACTAAAACCCACCCGTGTTCCTTCAGTTGCTTGAGCCAGGGCCGCGGTAACTCTTTTTCAAATTTATCCGCGACCCAGACAGGCATCGGCCCTGTCAGACCCCGTCAATTTTTGCTGACATCTCTTTGAGGCGCGCGTGGAACACTACGCGCCGTCGACTCGGGCTTGGTCCTTATCGGACAGCGAGCTACCCATTACTCGCCGCCCGCAAGCCCGCGCCTACGGTGGCCGGGAATCGGCTTGCGACTCCCGACGCCCAGGGCGTCTCCTGCGGTGGTAAGGGGCGTGAGGGCGTCTCCGTTGCGTCTCCCTCACGCGTTCCGCCTCCTCCTTCGCGAGCATTACTGCTTCGCAGAAGGAGGAGACAGCTTCCCATGCCCTCTCGCTCCGTAGCATGGCCTGAACCAGGGCCGGACGCGAGAGGTCGCCACCGCTGATCGACTCCACGAGGACACGGCGGAGCTCCGCCCAAGCGGGGCAGACCTCCACCGTATGCTCCACCGTGTCCTCCGGGCGATCCACACAATGGTGACACCCGGGCGTTTCCTCCCGCCTTATCCTGAACAGGAACCTCCCGAAACAGCCATGTCCGGTGAGGACCTGCGTAAGGCGGAAAGTGAGGACGCCGTGGCGCCTCTCAAGCCACTCCTCAAAGAGGGGCCTTATCGCCGCAATTGTGGCGTGCCCAGCACTGGGTTGCGACAGTCGCTCTCAGTCGATCCTGGGTTCCCGAATACACTTGCGTCTATTAAAATTCTACTCTTTGTTTTGTTGAGTTTTGAAATTAAATTGTAATGCCACGAACAAATAACGGGAAAATATTAACTTCATGCCAGAACACTTTATAAAACGATAGTGACGACGACGGCATAACAGATATCATGTTGTCGGTGAAAATTGTTAACGACAGCTATTTCTTTTTTATATAATACAATCCTAAATTTCTTAGCCTTTAACTGTATATATTTTATTTATTACACCTAATAAACTACACGAATTGCTCTGTTCTGTCTGAAATAGACATGTTTAAAATAAATCATGGCAATAACCACAGAATAATGACAAGCAATAAAAGTGAAAATATTTAGGGTTCCGTACCTAAAGGGTAAAAACGGGACCCTATTACTTAAACCATGATGTGGTCACGACCCCCAGCAACGGGGAGTCGACGCGAGGAGGAGGATTACAAAGACTCCGCGGTCCGTCTGTCTGTCTGTTGTCACCAGGCTGTATCTCATGAACCGTGATAGCTAGACAGTTTTTTCACAGATGATGTATTTCTGATGACGCAATAACAACAACTACTAAAAAAATATAAAATAATTATTTAAGTGGGGCTCCCACACAACAAACGTGTTTTTTTGCACTTAGCTGGTTTTTTTGTTGCATTAAGTGCACGCGCAAACTTACCCCCACTATGCGAAAACCTTGCCAAGTTACGTGCCGCGGACTGTAACACGACAACCCTTGGCAAGACTAGAGTCAGATTGTATGGCTAATGACTACCGTAATGTCTGTCAAAGATCTTCAAATGATAGCCGGGACCAATGGCATTAGCGTTTTCCGAGAAACCGAAGAGTGCCGTTACGTCATAGATAGTCACCCATCCACGGCCCGACCTCGGCTAGCGTTGCTTAACCTTGACCCGTCAAGATCAAACTGTGTGGCTGTTACTATCCACAAGGTCGCAATATTCCCAAAATAACTAATTACCTCGCCAAGCTCTATCAACTTTCGAATCTGCGAACGAGTGTTAAGTCATAAATCAAAGCAACAGTTTTCGAATAATCCGAACCGACAATATTTGGAGCCATTGACCGACAACCTTCGTGAGACTGAACCACAGGTGAACTAAATTACATTGGCTGTCGGAGTTAGGCGCCAAAAGGTCTCGACACTGTTACCGTTACTCTTGGATTCCATTTGTTTAAAGATAATACACGTTTGACTGACTCTATTTATACTTGCTACAGAAAATGATAGACAAAGATCCTATTTCTGGCGCAAAATATCTCGCCAAATTAACATCACAACGTAAGCTGAGTTAACGTTGTGATTGGTTGAATTAATTGTAAAAAATCCAATAATAAATATTACATACACAGGTACATACGAGTACATAAACGCCCGCCTTCTTGGCAATCATAAAGCATCACTTGATTTTAATTTGTGACACATCAATGATTTTAATACTTGATAAGCAGCTTATCTAGGAAAGATTAATTTCTTGAATAGCTGTGGTGTCTTTCCTTATTGCGTTATAGTTCTGATTTGTTTGCAGGCTGAGGGGCTAGACCGAAAAAAGTGCAATAATGAAAAACAGACACCAAAAACAGACACCTTTGTGCCGTGATTTTTTTAGTCACTGCCCGATCACCTAGGAAACTAAAACTTCAGTCAATTCAGCTTGATGCCAAAAATATTTATGATTTTACGTTTAAATACCTTTTTTTACTTATAAAAACAATCATTTTTGATTTGCGTGATAAATTGTGCGAGACACAGCGTGCTACATGCAGGATAGTACAAGTAAAGATCCGCACAAAAGGGAGACGCCGAGGAGAGAGCCGTAGGAGCACGAAGAAAACCGAAGACGTAATATTAAAAATGCGAAAGTTTGGATAGATGGATGGACATAAGCTCTTGCTTTTGTTACTCTATCACGCAAGAACGGCTGAACGCATCTACATAAAATTTGGCATAGAGATAGATTATAGTCTGGAGTAGCATATAGGCTATTCATCCCAGTATAATGTTCCCTTGGGATAAGGAAACACTTTACACGCGGGCGAAACCGCTGATAGAACCTAATAGACAATGAAAGAAAACGTTTGTTGTATGGGTGACCCACTTAAATATTTATTTTATTCTGTTTTTACTTGTTGTTATAGTGGCAACAGAAATACATCATCTGTGAAAATTTCAAATGTCTAGCTATCACGGTTCATGAGATATAGCCTGGTAACAGACAGACGGACAGTGGAGTCTTAGTAATAGGGTCCCGTTTTTATCCTTTGGGTACGGAACCCTAAAAAAAAGACAGCAAAATTGGCTGCAACTAATTTTTTAATTTGTTTTAACCTAACAGTCAAACATTTTCTTGTTTCTTTAATAAACAACAAAATTTAACATTCCGAACAAATTTCTTCATTAAACTAATTTCGCAAATTCAATAGAGCTAATTAGCTAGAAAACTAATTAAGCTTCTATGAACAAAAAACTTTAAAACCAAGGCATTAATACTCAATTTTCAACAAACACTACAAAAACTCTAGAGCAGAAAAGTCACAAACATACGCCAATTATTTCAGACTAGATAGCGTTTTTTGCTTCACTAGTCCGGAGTTAAACGACTAAGTTTGGAAGCCTTGCATAGTCCAAGCAGCCTGTATAAATAGTCCCTTTTGCGAAACCGATGAAGTTAATAGACAAACTTGGAACCGTAGGCATTAGTTATTGCAAAGTTTTTATATTGAAAAATACATTGGTCTGGTTATTTCGGTTTCGTCCGCATAGTTAGTAACTTCAAAAGCAATATAAATGCCGATCAAAATGACGTGTTTCAATATTTGATATCTAGTTGGATACGAATTGTTGCGAAGAAAAAGCTTTTTGTATTGTGAGGAGTAAAATTATCCATGATCGATACGATAACTACACTAGTCAATAGAAGTTTAAACATCGCTTGACGTGTCCTTACGCTTTACACATCCCTGATTTCAGAACCAAGCATTTGAATTTGCGAAGGTATTTGTCATACTGAATGTTAATCTGATAATCTGTCAAAATTCGACACTAAATTAAGGTTTGACAAGTTCTTAACGCCGAATACTCAATACAAAAATCAGCCTTCTGTGTCATTCTATAAACAATGGCGATGGTCGATATGCCAATATGTAAGAAATTGAACACGTGTCATTTGGATAGCACTTGATAAGCCCATATATTTATGACGTTTTCTTGACACTATCTCGAAGTCGTCTTGGATAGGTGACCATCCAATGAAAGCACACTAAGCCGTTGGATCCAGACTTCAACCAATTGGAAGTGGCGATAGTGAGGATGGCGTCAGTGGAAATGACGCCAGTGACAAAATAGTTGAAAGGATACCGTTTGTCTTGTTATGGTCATGTGATGAGGAGGGATGAAACGCATGTTACTAAAAGAGTTATGATTATAACTGTAGATGGATGGTGAAGGAGGGGACAGCCAAAGACTGTGTGAGGAGTGGTATGAAAGAAAAGGGAGTCAGTGATAGTGTGATCTGGGACAGGGTTGTGTGGAAGAACAAAATGTGTTACGCTGACCCCAAGTAACATAGGATAAGGGCAGGAAGATGATGAGAAAACCAATAGGAATAGGTAAAAGGAAAGAACCCTAAAAGGCTAACAACCGGTCATACGAAGGGGTGTCTTTTTAATTAGTAATTGGTTTGTAGAAGTCATTTAAGGGCCTTCATACGCTTTAGTGCCGTAAAACGGCAACTTTCTAAAGCATACTACAACAGTAACGTTTAGGTTAAAAGGTTTGAAAAAAAATATATTTATAACTGATTCATGTAAATAATTTTGAATACAAAGTTTTTACGTGTAACTAATAGTTTTGCTTTAAAAAAATAATTAACAACACGATAATTTTCGCAACTTTTCTAAACTCCTCCAAAACGACTTGGATGTTTAAAAATATATTTACATAGAAAAATTGATGGCTGGTATTTCTTCATAACTAACATAGCATATGTAAATCAAATAATATTTTGCCAACAAAACTGTTCAAAACGAGGTTCAATTTTGATATTTTAGCATCGAGCGGGCGCACGGCCAGTTCTGCGTTAGCATTGGGGTGTATATATCGCCTTAAGCAGTCGCTACATATAGAAATACTCCTATCAGTTTCATCGGGAAATACTGTATATTGGGATTAGTCAGCATACTCGTACTGGGGAAAAGTGGTTGAGCGATTGACTGCAGCGCTGCGTGTCGCGGGTTCGATTCCCGCACTGAACAAATATTTGTATGACCTACAGATAATTGTTCCGGCTCTGGGTGTTTGTGTATGTGAGCTTATATGTTTGTAAACGCAACAACGATACAGGAAGAAATTCCTAGTGTGGGGCAAAGTTTAAAAAAAATATGATTACTTGGTCATGTTAATCCTGTACCCTTATCACAAAAAGTTATAATTCCATGACGATGTAGTTTCCATGGAAAAATGTAAGTAAGTACCCGTTGTTGTTCATGTGGGTGTTGAAAAAGGGACTGAGGGATTAAATAGAGAGAGTAGCGCCATTTGTCTGCAAAGCGTTGGGGTACTAAAGTATGACCTTTTTCCTACGTGGGTTTTTGGATCTATATTTAGCTATATATAACAGGAGCTCGTGGCTAAATAATAACAGCCGCACGGGTCGATCATCAAGGTTAAGCAACGCTTGACGAGGTCGGTCAGTGGATGGGTGACCATTTCAACATACCGAGTTTCCTCCGTGCCTCGGAAAGCACGTTAAGCCGTTGGTCCCGGCTGTCATTTGAAGATCTATGACAGTCGTTACAGGTAGTCAGAAGCTTGAGATCTGACACCAGTCTTGCCAAGCGGTACAGTGTTACCCAATTACTGGGTTGTGGAGGTCAGATAGGCAGTCGCTCCATGTAAAACACTGGTACTTAGCTGAATCCGGTAAGACTGGCAGCCGACCCCAATATAGTTGGGAAAAAGGCTAGGCAGATGATTTAGCTATTTTATGTTCAGACTGATATTATGTGGAAGATGAACTGTTTTAGTTTTTATTTCAAGAGATTTTTGTGACAAATAAGATTTAGGTAGTACATTCGTTAAATTCCTTCCAAAACTCTAATCCTTTTTTAGGGTTCCGTACCCAAAGGATATAAACCGTAATAGCTAGACAGTTGAAATTTTCACAGATGATGTATTTCTGTTGCCGCTATAACAACAAATACTAAAAACAGAATAAAATAAATATTCAGGTGGGGCTCCCATACATCAAACGTGACTATTTTGCCGTTTTTTGTGATAATGGTACGGAACCCTTCGTGCGCGAGTCCGACTCGCACTTGGCCGGTTTTTAGCTTATATAACAAGAAAGTAGTACGAAAAGTAAGCTTTTAACCCCGAAAAGGAACAAAACGGCTCATAATTCTAAGAACTAAATAATAATTCAGTAAAAGCAATACCTACTAAAATATACAAAGAAATTATATTGACCAACCCTTCTTTATCGTCGGTCAACAAAAAACCCGTTGAATTAATTCGCTGAAAAAAGCGATTGTTGACAGTTTGCCCTCTCACTTTATTCTTAAATAATAAATCTTTAAACAGATAAGAACGACCCCGCGACGTCATTTACATATTTACAAAGAACAAAAAAAAAATGAGGGCAATTTAGATTTCTTTTCAGCTTTGCTTATGGCTAAAGGCAAGGTTCATTTCGACCATTATTTTTGTTTATGGTATTTTACTTTATTCAAGAAATAAATGACTTCATGGGTGGACTGTGTCTTTGTCAGTAGCTCCGTGGAAATTCTCGTATTCAAATGGAACATGTAAAATGTTGCCAAGACGAGATCATATGGCTCGCACTGTCAAAAATTTATCAGACCTCATGTAGAGCCAAACCCAGTGTAGGCATCTCGACGTGTCTCGTTAAAGCCGCATTTAGGGAGTTTGCAGATCACAGACAACGAACTTGTTGGCTGTCTAATACCGGTCTACAACACTCCAAGAGATTCCTGGGCTCTACTTTCAAAGCCTGGGATTGCAGTTGGAACATGAGCAGGGGGCAAATCCGCTACCTGCTTGGGGCCTTTACTGGGCACTTTGGAACCAACGACATGCTCATGAAGATGGGTCTAACCGCGACACCCATGTGTAGGTTGTGTGGGGAACATACGGAACGCATGGAGCACCTACTGTGCACATGCGATGCACTGGCTGGTAAGCGAATGAGTCTCCTAGGGATTGGGTATCCAAAACCAGAAGACTACAGGCTCATATCGCCTAATCTCGTTGTAAAACTCATGAAAACGGTTTTTAACGAGATTGGGGAGGAGTAAGTTATCTAGGGGACCACAATAGATCCCAATGGGTCGAAGTATCCGAGTTATTCCTCGGCCCCTCCATAAGATAAGATAAGATGTAGAGCCAAGCTTCTGACTCTACACGCCTTAACTTTATAAGCCCTAACTTCACAAACTCTACACCTTAGTCAAAATATGTGGCTTAGCCGTTTCGCTACCGTATTTTTTTATGGTTTTCTTGATTTTGTTTATTGGTTTTTTGACACCGACTGCCGAAATTGAAGTAATTTTTTACTTTTTTTGTGTTTTTATTTGGAAGTCGGTTGTACTTCTTTTTTGTAAAAGTGTTTTTATTTTTCACGTTTTAGTTGTGGATTATTATCTATAATGGCTGCAGTTCCTCCAGAATAGATTATCCGAATAACATGAAACTTGAACATAACCGGTGAAATAAGAGTGTACCAGGATGAACTGCACACATCTGCGTACCCCTTTAGAGTGTACCGGCGTGAATTTTTTGAAATGGTGTAAACAATAAACATATATGCGATTGCAGCAATCCCGAGATATTAGCCGTCATTTGTTGAAGAGTTCTGTTATATTTCTCCAAAGTTCTTCATCAGATCTTGATCAAATTTAAATGAGACCACATGAAAAGCAACAGCTTAGAAATAAAAAAATCTTTCAATCTACCTCAAAATCGGTTCACCTGGTAAAAAGTTCGTAGTAATTGAGGTTACTTCAGAACTGTTTCAATAGGTGCTTTTTACACATAAAAAATACAGTGGAATTGAGAACTTTCTCCTTTTTGAAGTTGGTTAAAAATACATGTATTTTTCTTAAATATCACAAGTGACATTTTGCCAATGAAAGTATTAGCCATAGCGATTGGTAAAATGTCATAAATTATATCGAAATGACACGCAATCCCTTATATTTTGGCATTTGGACGATCGCCATCTCTGATGAAATGACAACGAAAGACAAGATTGTCTGGAGCCTCAGTTTTCAAATACCACCTAATCATTTCCATATCAATAAAGTCATCATCTGCCTAGCCTTTTTCCCAACTATATTGGGGTCGGCTTCCATTCTTAGCGGATTCAGCTAAGTACCAGTGTTTTACATGGAGCGACTGCCTATCTGACCTCTACAACCCAGTAACTGGATAACAGTACGGTACCCCTTGGCAAGACTGGTGTCAGATCTGAAGCTTCTGACTACCCGTAACGACTGTCAAAGATCTTCAAATGACAGCCGGGACCAACGGCTTAACGTGTTTTCCGAGGCACGGAGGAAACTCGGTATGTTGAAATAGTCACCCATCCACTGACCGACCTCGTCAAGCGTTGGTTAAACTCGATGATCGACCCGTGCGGCTGTTATTATTTGGCCACAAGCTCCTCATTTCCATATCAATAAAGTGATTAAGCAATAATACCTATCCAATTACTCGACGACAGACAGTCCATTAGAACTTAGTTCATCATTGAAATTGGTAAACCATTAGTAAAAACTGGAATTGAACTGAAATTGATGGTTGTCTGTTTTTGGTGAATTAACTCAACATCGTGTTCTAGACTAGTTTATAATTTTTTTGTACTATGAAGCACATAGCAATGGTTTATTTCACGAAATAAAAGATACTAGCACTTTTCCGGTATATGAAAATGTCGTGAGGAATCGGCATGTCCTAGGACATGTGACATCTATCAACCGGCATTTGGCCTGCGCCGTGCATTAAGGCCCATTTCTTCTCATAGAGAGGAGGCCTGTGTCCCAGCAGTGGGCACGTTAAAAGGCTGATGATGATGACTTTTCCGCAGCTGCGCTCCCGTGGCCTTCACTGTTCTTTCTCCCACAGGAACCCGACATTTGTTCAGGATAAAAAGTAGCATATGCGACTCGAAGATAGTGTAACTTTATTACATTTTTTTTTTGTAATAGTATCAGTATTTCAGAGATTACTCCTTCAATTCCTACAAAAATCAAGCAATTTTTATATAAATTTATATAAATTCAATGTAAATATATTTTAATCGACTTCCCAAAAAGGAGGAGGTTCTCAATTCGGATGTTTCTATTTTTTATTTATTTAAATTATTTGTAAATAATAGCAGCTCCATACAACGCTCTGTATGCTAGTATTATATTATCTGTGGTACTGCTTATATTTGACATTTTTCTTCAAATAATCCATTTGTGTTTCCAGCAATCATTTGACCTTCTTTCTCTAAGAATCTAGATAATATTCAAAGTACACAGTCAAGCACTTTAAGCTCTTTTACTAAAATAAATATTTGTTCGTCCAAATTGTAGATAAGTAATGACTCTGATAACAACGACCTAGAAAGTTTTTCGTAGTAGTCTTCGTGTCTTTAGTTATTATTTTGAATGAGTATTATAACAAACGCTAGGGCAACTAAGGGCTATCATGTTTCAGGCCATGGAGTATCGTTAGTAAACAGTTTATTTTCACATTATACCTTAAGCTGTTTAGCTTAACAAGTTAGGGACCTATTTTCCTATTTGTTAGAAAAACAAACTCATTTTCTCGTTATTAATTAAAACTGTAACTTGATTTTAGGTACTAGTGGCTGTAGACCTCGCGAGACTGTCTTTTTGATCAAAGTCAAATATATTTATTTCAATTAGGTCAGTAAGCGGCACTTTTGAACGTCATACATGTATGAATTAAAATTTAAAAGTAGTAAAAGTTGATTCTACCGTGCATTCGGAAAAGTAGCTTGTTATGGAGAAGAATGCACAAGAAACTCCATACCTACTCTTTGAAACAATATTTACATAAGTACATACATTAATAAATTGATATATGTAAGGACGATGCTCCCAAAAATAGCACTATACACTATACTACGTACAGGTTTAAAGTAATAAAAGCATTAACAGATAAATTGATTGAATTGATAATAAATAGGAACATGGTTCTCACATACTTACAATTATTGCAAACATAGGTAAAATACCTAATTCAACAACAACGGAATAGTGTGTGATTCAATTTGTTAAAAAAAAAATAAGAAAATTAATACAATAACTATGAATATAAATTAACAAATTTGATTTTGTCTACACTAAAGATTGCCCTATGGAGCAGGATCAGCATGTTTCCAAGCATTCTTATATTGAATATAACCATCTAGTTTATAATATGCTTGTTTACAAAGTGTGCTTTTAACTAAAGAAAATGATTTTTATCGATTCAGTTTTTGGAAATTTTAAGAAATGGTGCAGTCATTTAAAAAAATGTCACATAATTATCGAACCTGCTCACTAAATTGCACAACAATCGGTTGTGAAATGTGACCTATAGAGGAGAACAGCTGGACATCCCGACAGACATAGGAAATCATTTTTGGCGAAGCTTACACGGAGACGCTTTGCGCTCCCTCTGTCAATAACTTTCTTCACATCATCACATCATCAGCCTATTAATGTTCCCACTGCTGGGACACAGGCCTCCTCTCTGAGGCCATAATCCACCACACGGACCCAGTGCGGGTTGGTGGATGTCACATGTCTTTGAATTTTTGGTTCTAGGATATGCCAGTTTCCTCACGATGTTTTCCTTCACCGTTTTGAGAGCAGTGGTGATGAAATAATTAACACAAAGTAAAGCGCCTGCCTGGGCTCGAACTCACGACCTACAACTTGTAAGTCGCGGCCGATACCACTGGGCCACCACTGCTCTATAACCATAATAACTTACTTGGTATTCACAAAACCGAAATTCTACTTGTATTCTTCAACTAAAACACTAGTTGAACGAAGGATATCGTGTTAACCAGTACCTAACTAGGTTATGCAGGTCAGTTAGGTATTTGATCAATCTAAAATACTAATGCACGGTTAGACGGGGAGTCAACTCCATCACAGATGCCCATAAGTTAATTTAAAAATCAAAAACCCGCCTGCTTAAGAAGCGAACTAAAAAGCTGACAAGAAGTCAGGAGGAGCTTATTCGGTGCAAACAAACAAACAAAAAAATCTTTCCTCTTTATAATATTATATAAGTAATAGTATAAGTATAGAAATACGAAAGTTTGGATGTGTGTATGTTTGTTACTCAATCACGCTAAAACGGCTAAAAGGATCTGGATGAAATTTGTCACAGAGATAGATTATAGTTAGGAATAGCACATAGGATACTTTAATCCCGGGAATATCTTCTCTTGGTATAATTTTCGACTGTCACGCGGGCGAGGCCGATGGAGGAAGCTAGTTGTATTTTAATGTTAGTCTATTCATTAACTTAATAATTTTCCTTCAAATAATAAATAATACTTCAACAACAACTTTTCCATGAGATATGGGGTTAAAATAATAATGTGTTCAAAGAACTTTATACAAAAAGAAAAAGGTAACATTCTTTCTTACAGCGTTCCACCAAAATTTCCTGGAAGATACGAATACGATGGTTATGTATACCTGTCTCTTACTGTAAAGGTTGACCCTATTACCGTCTACGGAGCTTAATTCCAAACTCCGGTCGGGTACTGAGAATTCGCTCACAGGAGAAAATAATATTTTAATCCATTAACCGGTCAGTATCCTTTATAATGTTCTATTATAAATTCAGCATGTTCTGAGTTTGCGGTTCCAGTAGCTTAAAAGCATTTGAACCCGATACGAGTTCATTATTTCAGTAATTATTTCATGGCCATGATCCACTAGTCTTGAACGTAACTGAAATACGAACACCATAAAGTGATTAAATCTTGTTTTGTAGAACTGTAAGTCTGTTTATCTACACTCACAACGTAATGTTCCAAATATGAATTAATATTGTATAAACACGTACTTTTATATTCGTGGATAGGTAAAATTAAAAAAAAAACCATAGCAGGGAAACATTTTCCTTCGATTTTCAAACAATTGCATCATAAAATAACTTTTTAATTTTTATAGCACACTTTTACTTTTTCATTAATTGGCGCTTATGGGCTCATTGACTTAATGTAGAAAAGTAGTGAAATTTTCTATGGATGCTCGCGCTGCGCTTTCATGCGCAATGAGAATCTACAAGAATCTAAATTGCCCGCAATACCACATATTTTTTTCCGTTTCCACTTTTGTTTTATTTCAACTGTATTATAATAGTGTATAATAGTGTATGCAACGGCATATAATTAGGTATTAAAACACCCGCGTGTTATTATTATCACATTCGGCTTCACCTCATGTGATAAACTTACGCTCGTGTTTTAATAACCCCTATTATATAAAGTTTAGAGTAATCTGGTCATTCTGATCTATTTAGGGAGCTCCCGTGTCGTCTACTTTGTGGATATTCCGTTCTTCCTCGCCATAGTCATCTTTTACGCAGTTTAGCTATATTTTCTTTGGTCTTTCCTTACTTTTATAGCCATCCACTATCAAAATCACTTTTTGCATGACATGCCCATACACAATCGATTTTCAAATTCAAACTTGTTCTTGTCAACATACAGGTAAGTAGAATATTTTTAGACACAACACTTATCTAATGAAACCTTCCAATATGTATCAGTCAAATAGATCAATCCAATACATCTCTATATAAACCAACAAACCGAATTCTCGTACCAACAACATCAAAGACACATCAAACATCACAGAACTCAAATCAATTCATGTATTCCCATCCCAACAATGACGTCACAGTTACAGGTCGATGAACTTGTGTGGTACTAGCGTTTCTTGGTCTCGTCTATTATCATGGTTCGGGACGATATAACAAGACATTTCGAAGGGAGCTCGTCTGCAAGTTCTATTCGGTTTAAACAGAACTCGTAGCTAACTTGAAAAGCATACTTTGTAACTATGTTGTTTGTAAGTTTGAAGGGTTGAGTTTGACCAGGCTTTTGAATAAGTACGGATGGTTTTGGAGCATTTTGTCTTGCCGTGACTCGGCGGGCCTACCTTCAATGCCTGAAATCTTATTAATATTGTTACGTAGGTATAGTAGGGCTGTTGCAAACACAATTGGGATTTTATAAACCCGTCTGATACCCAGTGAGAGTGTGGTGTCCCTTTGCAGAATATGGCAAAAATGCTGCCGCAATTGGTTTGGACACCTAATGGGCCCAAAATTTATAAAGAGTTTTTCATCGTAAAAGAAGAAGTATGTAAATTGTTAGTGTTGGTAAAATTGACAGTGAAGCTTTCTGCTTTTAAATATAAAGCAGAAAGCTTCACTGTAAAATGAGCCTGACCAGAAATAGATAAACATTCATCATCTATCTCTCGTTCTCATCCGTATTAATTTGAGATCGGAGCAAAGGGTCTTCTTCCTTCACCATATTAGCTGTCATCCCAACCACTGGGTCCCACCGCTAACAAAGAAAATTTGGTTCAAATAAATATCACTAGATGGCGCGATTTATTATTGAATTTTGTTTAAAACATGCTTGTAAAATTATACTGTAAAAACGTGCAAATAATACTATAAAAAAATCGCCTCTAAAACCACGATATATATAGATAACGATGAAGAACACAATAATATGATGCCAATCAATCTGATGATAATCAAAATGTTTGATAACAGTTATTTGGCAATTTAATACTTCAACAAATTGACAAAACTGAACACTGAACAGAAGCGTGTCCAAGTAGTGCCCTCGCATTAGTTCTCGGCCCAACTCGCCACGGATCACAGAGGTACGTAATTTTATGTATGTATGCATGTAACAAACCATTAACCCCATTCCACTAGATAGACTTGAGGACTGATTTATCCGGAGCCTTTATTTACTCTTTAATACTATTTTAGTACAGAATTACTTTTTTCTGTTTAAACTTTCTACCTGCGAAAACGAAGACTGCTTAATGTAGACTTTAATCTGCCCTATAATCGACTATGGTGACATGTGCTACTTTGACTTGAACGCGGTATTCCTGGCTATATAAGCTCAATAGGCTCCTAAATAACTGTATCCGGTTCATATTTAGCCTCAAAAAATAAAACCATGTGTCGAGCTGCAGAACTGAGCTCAAATAGATGCCCATTCGACAGAGTAGAAATTTGCGGGCTTTGACTACGCTTTTCTCTCTTCTCAACACCTACTTCTTCATACCTCACTTTAAATATCTATGTACGAGCACTTTACATGCTAGGCAGCTGCGTTCGTCTCACAATTTTCTCTTAGTTTGTCCTTCTCATTGTCTTTTTCTGTTATTTTATTAATTCTTCCTTCCAATTTCAATCCGTTCTTCTCTGTAATGCGCTTCCTCTCGATATCAGGACGCCTACCACCCAATATGCATTTAAGTGGAAGTTGTGGCATTTTTTCTATACCAATAGCAGATTCATCTAAATCAATAAACCCCCTTTACATTACTTGATATTTTAACTATATATGTATACTAGTATTTGCTTGGTGCGCGAGCTGCAAGCAGCTCGCGTGTTGTTGTCCCTACACCTACCCTACACCTACCCTACACCTACCCTACACCTACCCTACACCTACCCTACACCTACCCTACACCTACCCTACACCTACCCTACACCTACCCTACACCTACCCTACACCTACCCTACACCTACCCTACACCTACCCTACACCTACCCTACACCTACCCTACACCTACCCTACACCTACCCTACACCTACCCTACACCTACCCTACACCTACCCTACACCTACCCTACACCTACCCTACACCTACCCTACACCTACCCTACACCTACCCTACACCTACCCTACACCTACCCTACACCTACCCTACACCTACCCTACACCTACCCTACACCTACCCTACACCTACCCTACACCTACCCTACACCTACCCTACACCTACCCTACACCTACCCTACACCTACCCTACACCTACCCTACACCTACCCTACACCTACCCTACACCTACCCTACACCTACCCTACACCTACCCTACACCTACCCTACACCTACCCTACACCTACCCTACACCTACCCTACACCTACCCTACACCTACCCTACACCTACCCTACACCTACCCTACACCTACCCTACACCTACCCTACACCTACCCTACACCTACCCTACACCTACCCTACACCTACCCTACACCTACCCTACACCTACCCTACACCTACCCTACACCTACCCTACACCTACCCTACACCTACCCTACACCTACCCTACACCTACCCTACACCTACCCTACACCTACCCTACACCTACCCTACACCTACCCTACACCTACCCTACACCTACCCTACACCTACCCTACACCTACCCTACACCTACCCTACACCTACCCTACACCTACCCTACACCTACCCTACACCTACCCTACACCTACCCTACACCTACCCTACACCTACCCTACACCTACCCTACACCTACCCTACACCTACCCTACACCTACCCTACACCTACCCTACACCTACCCTACACCTACCCTACACCTACCCTACACCTACCCTACACCTACCCTACACCTACCCTACACCTACCCTACACCTACCCTACACCTACCCTACACCTACCCTACACCTACCCTACACCTACCCTACACCTACCCTACACCTACCCTACACCTACCCTACACCTACCCTACACCTACCCTACACCTACCCTACACCTACCCTACACCTACCCTACACCAACCCTACACCTACCCTACACCTACCCTACACCTACCCTACACCTACCCTACACCTACCCTACACCTACCCTACACCTACACCTACCCTACACTTTGTTCCAAAAAACATAACCCTAATGTTTGCATTCGTCGCCAAGCACTGAGTTTCGCTTCACCCACTCAACCTTCGTTACGCTACGGAGGTCGCCGGCTCGCTTCGCTCGCCACCTCCCCCCTGCGCTGCACTCGGTCTCGTAGCTTCACTCCATTCGGGGTCCCTACGCTGCCTGGTCCACTCCCACCGGACAGGTTTCGACGACCGATATTAGGTAGGGGAGGTTGGGGAGAGGAGGGATGAAGGGAGGGAGAGTGGGGAGTTTTGAAAAATGATTCCGACTCAAGCATTGCCCCTTTATATGAATCTGAAACAAGAAATGTTCCAAGTCTCTCAACTTCCGAGATCCGCTTTAAGGGGGGGAGAAGGGGGGCGAGGGGGTCAACTTTGAAAAATGGTTTTTACTTTTCCGAGCCTTCTCTAAACGAATCCGTAAAAAAAACTGAAAAAAAAAGATTCGCCACTACGGGGGGGGGGGAGGGGGGAGAAGGGGGGCAAGGGGTCAACTTTGAAAAATGGTTCGTTTGTGACTATAGCATTGCCCCTTTATATGAATCTGAAAAAAGAAATGTTCCAAGTCTCTCAACTTCCGAGATCCGCTTAAAGGGGGCGAGAAGGGGGGCGAGGGGGTCAACTTTGAAAAATGGTTTTTACTTTTCCGAGCCTCCTCTAAACGAATCCGTAAAAAAAACTGAAAAAAAAAAGATTCGCCAATACGGGGGGGGGGAGGGGGGATAAGGGGGACAAGGGGTCAACTTTGAAAAATGGTTCGTTTGTGACTATAGCATTGCCCCTTTATATGAATCTGAAAAAAGAAATGTTCCATGTCTCTCAACTTCCGAGATCCGCTTAAAGGGGGGGGGGAAGGGGGGCGAGGGGGTCAACTTTGAAAAATGGTCTTTACTTTTCCGAGCCTCCTCTAAACGAATCCGTAAAAAACAAAAAATACGGGTATCTTAGTTTCCGAGAAACGATAGAGGGGGGGAGGAGGGGGGGGGAAAAGGGGAGGTTTGGCACTTTTCCCATACTCACGGGAGTTACTTGTTTACGAATCTGTCAAAATATACCCACCTCCCCCTCCACCATCTGGGAGAACAATTATGTCAATGAGTCAGTGAGTGAGTCAGTCAGTGAGTCAGTGGTAATGCAGTTTTATATATTATAATAACTAGTATTTGCTTGGTGCGCGAGCTGCAAGCAGCTCGCGGCTTTGTCGTGTGTTTGAGAAGTATTCCTTAACCTACCCTACACCTACCCTACAACTACCCAACACCTACCCTACACCTACTCTACACCTACCCTACAACTACCCTACACCTACCCTACACCTACTCTACACCTACCCTACACCTACCCTACACCTACCCTACACCTACCCTACACCTACCCTACACCTACCCTACACCTACCCTACACCTACCCTACACCTACCCTACACCTACCCTACACCTACCCTACACCTACCCTACACCTACCCTACACCTACCCTACACCTACCCTACACCTACCCTACACCTACCCTACACCTACCCTACACCTACCCTACACCTACCCTACACCTACCCTACACCTACCCTACACCTACCCTACACCTACCCTACACCTACCCTACACCTACCCTACACCTACCCTACACCTACCCTACACCTACCCTACACCTACCCTACACCTACCCTACACCTACCCTACACCTACCCTACACCTACCCTACACCTACCCTACACTTTGTTCCAAAAAACATAACCCTGATGTTTGCTTGTCGTCGCCAGGCACTGAGTTTCGCGTCACCCACTCAAGCTTCGTTTCGCTACGAAGGTCGCCGGCTCGCTTCGCTCGCCACCTCCCCCCTGCGCTGCACTTGGTCTCGTAGGTTCGCTCCACTCGGGATCCCTACGCTGAATCCGTAAAAAAAACAAAAAAAAAAGATTCGCCAAAACGGGGGGGGGGGAAGGGGAGCAAGGGGGTCAACTTTGAAAAATGGTTCGTTTGTGACTATAGCATTGCCTCTTTATATGAACCTGAAAAAAGAAATGTTCCAAATGTTCCAACTTTCGAGATCCGCTTAAAGGGGGGGGAGAAGGGGGGCGAGGGGGTCAACTTTAAAAAATGGTTTTTACTTTTCCGAGCCTCCTCTAAACGAATCCATAAAAAAAACAAAGAAAAAAGATTCGCCAAAACGGGGGGGGAGGGGGGAGAAGGGGGGCAAGGGGGTCAACTTTGAAAACTGGTTCGTTTGTGACTAAAGCATTGCCCCTTTATATGAATCTGAAAAAAGAAATGTTCCAAGTCTCTCAACTTCCGAGATCCGCATAAAGGGGGGGAGAAGGGGGGCGAGGGGGTCAACTTTGAAAAATGGTTTTTGCTTTTCCGAGCCTCCTCTAAACGAATCCGTAAAAAAACATACTACGGGTACCTTAGTTTCCGAGATACGATAGAGGGGGGGAGTAGGGGGGAGGAAAAGGGGAGGTTTGGCACTTTTCCCATACTCACGGGAGTTACTTGTTTACGAATCTGTCAAAATATACCCACCTTCCCCTCCACCATCTGGGAGAACAATTATGTCAATGAGTCAGTGAGTGAGTGAGTGGTAATCCAGCTTTATATAATATAACTAGTATTTGCTTGGTGCGCGAGCTGCAAGCAGCTCGCGTGTTGTTGTCCCTATACCTACCCTACACCTACCCTACACCTACCCTACACCTACCCTACACCTACCCTACACCTACCCTACACCTACCCTACACCTACCCTACACCTACCCTACACCTACCCTACACCTACCCTACACCTACCCTACACCTACCCTACACCTACCCTACACCTACCCTACACCTACCCTACACCTACCCTACACCTACCCTACACCTACCCTACACCTACCCTACACCTACCCTACACCTACCCTACACCTACCCTACACCTACCCTACACCTACCCTACACCTACCCTACACCTACCCTACACCTACCCTACACCTACCCTACACCTACCCTACACCTACCCTACACCTACCCTACACCTACCCTACACCTACCCTACACCTACCCTACACCTACCCTACACCTACCCTACACCTACCCTACACCTACCCTACACCTACCCTACACCTACCCTACACCTACCCTACACCTACCCTACACCTACCCTACACCTACCCTACACCTACCCTACACCTACCCTACACCTACCCTACACCTACCCTACACCTACCCTACACCTACCCTACACCTACCCTACACCTACCCTACACTTTGTTCCAAAAAACATAACCCTAATGTTTGCATTCGTCGCCAGGCACTGAGTTTCGCTTCACCTACTCAACCTTCGTTACGCTACGCAGGTCGCCGGCTCGGGGTCCCTACGCTGCCTGGTCCACTCCCACCGGACAGGTTTCGACGACCGATATTAGGTAGGGGAGGTTGGGGAGAGGAGGGATGAAGGGAGGGAGAGTGGGGAGTTTTGATAAATGATTCCGACTCAAGCATTGCCCCTTTATATGAATCTGAAAAAAGAAATGTTCCAAGTCTCTCAACTTCCGAGATCCGCTTAAAGGGGGGGAGAAGGGGGGCGAGGGGGTCAACTTTGAAAAATGGTTTTTACTTTTCCGAGCCTCCTCTAAACGAATCCGTAAAAAAAACTGAAAAAAAAAAGATTCGCTAAAATGGGGGGGGGGGTGAAGGGGGGCAAGGGGGTCAACTTTGAAAACTGGTTCGTTTGTGACTATAGCATTGCCCCTTTATATGAATCTGAAAAAAGAAATGTTCCAAGTCTCTCAACTTCCGAGATCCGCTTAAAGGGGGGGGAGAAGGGGGGTGAAGGGGTCATCTTTGAAAAATGGTTTTTACTTTTCCGAGCCTCCTCTAAACGAATCCGAAAAAAAAACAAAAAAAAAAGATTCGCCAAATCGGGGGGGGAGGGGGGAGAAGGGGGGCAAGGGGATCAACTTTGAAAACTGGTTCGTTTGTGACTATAGCATTGCCCCTTTATATGAATCTGAAAAAAGAAATGTTCCAAATGTTCCAACTTTCGAGATCCGCTTAAAGAGGGGGAGAAGGGGGGCGAGGGGGTCAACTTTGAAAAATGGTTTTTACTTTTGCGAGCCTCCTCTAAACGAATCCGTAAAAAACAAAAAATACGGGTACCTTAGTTTCCGAGATACGATAGAGGGGGGGAAGAGGGGGGGGGAAAGGGGAGGTTTGGCACTTTTCCCATACTCACGGGAGTTACTTGTTTACGAATCTGTCAAAATATACCCACCTTCCCCTCCACCATCTGGGAGAACAATTATGTCAATGAGTCAGTGAGTGAGTGAGTGGTAATCCAGCTTTATATAATATAACTAGTATTTGCTTGGTGCGCGAGCTGCAAGCAGCTCGCGTGTTGTTGTCCCTATACCTACCCTACACCTACCCTACACCTACCCTACACCTACCCTACACCTACCCTACACCTACCCTACACCTACCCTACACCTACCCTACACCTACCCTACACCTACCCTACACCTACCCTACACCTACCCTACACCTACCCTACACCTACCCTACACCTACCCTACACCTACCCTACACCTACCCTACACCTACCCTACACCTACCCTACACCTACCCTACACCTACCCTACACCTACCCTACACCTACCCTACACCTACCCTACACCTACCCTACACCTACCCTACACCTACCCTACACCTACCCTACACCTACCCTACACCTACCCTACACCTACCCTACACCTACCCTACACCTACCCTACACCTACCCTACACCTACCCTACACCTACCCTACACCTACCCTACACCTACCCTACACCTACCCTACACCTACCCTACACCTACCCTACACCTACCCTACACCTACCCTACACCTACCCTACACCTACCCTACACCTACCCTACACCTACCCTACACCTACCCTACACCTACCCTACACCTACCCTACACCTACCCTACACCTACCCTACACCTACCCTACACCTACCCTACACCTACCCTACACCTACCCTACACCTACCCTACACCTACCCTACACTTTGTTCCAAAACACATAACCCTAATGTTTGCTTGTCGTCGCCAGGCACTGAGTTTCGCTTCACCAACTCAACCTTCGTTACGCTACGGAGGTCGCCGGCTCACTTCGCTCGCCACCTCCCCCCTGCGCTGCACTCGGTCTCGTAGGTTCGCTCCACTCGGGATCCCTACGCTGCCTGGTCCACTCCCACCGGACAGGTTTCGATGAAGAGAGGGGTGAAGGGGGGGAGCGGGGGGACTTTTGAAAAATGATTCCGGCTAAAGCATTGCCCCTTTATATGAATCTGAAAAAAGAAATGCTCCAAGTCTCTCAACTTCCGAGATCCGCTTAAAAGGGGGGAGAACGGGGGCGAGGGGGTCAACTTTGAAAAATGGTTTTTACTTTTCCGAGCCTCCACTAAACGAATCCGTAAAAAAAAATGAAAAAAAAAAGATTCGCCAAAACGGGGGGGGGGGGGGCGAAGGGGGGCAAGGGGTGAACTATGAAAACTGGTTCGTTTGTGACTATAGCATTGCCCCTTTATATGAATCTGAAAAAAGAAATGTTCCAAAATTTCCAACTTTCGAGATCCGCTTAAAGGGGGGGAGAAGGGGGGCGAGGGGGTCAACTTTGAAAAATGCTTTTTACTTTTCCGAGCCTCCTCTAAACGAATCCGTAAAAAAAACTGAAAAAAAAAAATTCACCCAAACGGGGGGGGGGGGGGGGGAGAAGGGGGGCAAGGGGGTCAACTTTGAAAACTGGTTCGTTTGTGACTATAGCATTGCCCCTTTATATGAATCTGAAAAAAGAAATGTTCCAACTTTCGAGATCCGCTTAAAGGGGGGGAGAAGGGGGGCGAGGGGGTCAACTTTGAAAAATGCTTTTTACTTTTCCGAGCCTCCTCCAAACGAATCCGTAAAAAAAACTGAAAAAAAAAAATTCACCCAAACGGGGGGGGGGGGGGGGGAGAAGGAAGGCAAGGGGGTCAACTTTGAAAACTGGTTCGTTTGTGACTATAGCATTGCCCCTTTATATGAATCTGAAAAAAGAAATGTTCCAAATGTTCCAACTTTCGAGATCCGCTTAAAGGGGGGGAGAAGGGGGGCGAGGGGGTCAACTTTGAAAAATGCTTTTTACTTTTCCGAGCCTCCTCTAAACGAATCCGTAAAAAACACATTCTACGGGTACCTTACTTTCCGAGATACGATAGAGGGGGGGAGGAGGGGGGAGGAAAAGGGGAGGTTTGGGACTTTTCCCATACTCACGGGAGTTACTTGTTTACGAATCTGTCAAAATATACCCACCTCCCCATCCACCATCTGGGAGAACAATTATGTCAATGAGTGAGTGGTAATGCAGTTTTATATAGTATAAGTATAATAACTAGTATTTGCTTGGTGCGCGAGCTGCAAGCAGCTCGCGGCTTTGTCGTGTTTTTGAGAAGTATTCCTTAACCTACCCTACACATACCCTACACCTACCCTACACCTACCCTACACCTACCCTACACCTACCCTACACCTACCCTACACCTACCCTACACCTACCCTACACCTACCCTACACCTACCTTACACCTACCCTACACCTACCCTACACCTACCCTACACCTACCCTACACCTACCCTACACCTACCCTACACCTACCCTACACCTACCCTACACCTACGCTACACCTACCCTACACCTACCCTACACCTACCCTACACCTACCCTACACCTACCCTACTCCTACCCTACACCTACCCTACACCTACCCTACACCTACCCTACACCTACCCTACACCTACCCTACACCTACCCTATACCTACCCTACACCTACCTTACACCTACCCTACACCTACTCTACACCTACCCTACACCTACCCTACACCTACCTTACACCTATCCTACACCTACCCTACACCTACCCTACACCTACCCTAAACTTAGTTCCAAAAAACATAACCCTAATGTTTGATTGTCGTCGCCAGGCACTGAGTTTCGCTTCACCCACTCAACCTTCGTTACGCTACGGAGGTCGCCGGCTCGCTTCGCTCGCCACCTCCCCCCTGCGCTGCACTCGGTCTCGTAGGTTCGCTCCACTCGGGATCCATACGCTGAATCCGTAAAAAAAACTGAAAAAAAAATGATTCGCCAAAACGGGGAGGGGGGGGGAAAGGGGGGCAAGGGGGTCATCTCTGAAAAATGGTTTGTTTGTGACTATAGCAATGCCCCTTTATATGAATCTGAAAAAGAAATGTTCCAAGTCTCTCAACTTCCGAGATCCGCTTACAGGGGGGGCGAAGGGGGGCGAGGGGGTCAAATTTGAAAAATGGTTTTTACTTTTCCCAGCCTCCTCTAAACGAATCCTTAAAAAAAACTGTAAAAAAAAGATTCGCCAAAACGGGGGAGGGGGGGGGAGAAGGGGGGCAAGGGGGTCAACTTTGAAAAATGGTTTGTTTGTGACTATAGCATTGCCCCTTTATATGAATCTGAAAAAAGAAATGTTCCAAGTCTCTCAACTTCCGAGATCCGCTTAAAGGGGGGGAGAAGGGGGGCGAGGGGGTCATTTTTGAAAAATGGTCTTTACTTTTCCGAGCCTCCTCTAAACGAATCCGTAAAAAACAAAAAATACGGGTATCTTAGTTTCCGAGATACGATAGAGGGGGGGAGGAGGGGGGGTGAAAAGGGGAGGTTTGGCACTTTTCCCATACTCACGGGAGTTACTTGTTTACGAATCTGTCAAAATATACCCACCTCCCCCTCCACCATCTGGGAGAACAATTATGTCAATGAGTCAGTCAGTCAGTGAGTCAGTCAGTGGTAATGCAGTTTTATATAATATAATAATAATAATATTTTACTTCAGTATTTTTTTTTTCTATGCAATTGCCATGTTATCTCTCCACCACCCCTTTTGTACTTGGTTGACTGGTAGAGAAGGTTTCAGGTATTTAAATTGTAAATTTAACAACTTTTACCTGCATCCTTTGTTTGATGCATAATAGGCACTGCGGGGCTCACTATGTAATTGTTTTATAATTAAGTTCCCTTTTACTTGTACCTACATTGTGCGTATCTGTGTGTGCCAACTAGTTTTATTTCTTTCTTCTTTCACTGTTATCTTTTAACAGGCTCAGCCGCTCTAGCGTGATTGAGAAGCAAACATACATCCACACATTTATCCAATCTTTCACATTTACAATATTAGTAAGATTTCTAACTATATAAGGTTTTGAGAACATTTTCTAGTACCTAATTCTTTTGTTTCATAAACTATGTCGTGACAGGAGTTAGCGTGTGAACATTGCGTGGCGAGGAATGTACAATTATAATATGATATGCCTACTAGATTTCAATCGTAATTTCGTTCACATAGACTTTGTAAGTAACTAGCGGAATGTTTTACTGACCTCGATACTGTTGCAGGCTAACTGAATTTAAATCGATCCTCTTGATATAGGTATTGTGAGATACTGACAAAAAAATATGTCCTTTCTAGTTTTTTAGCCCCCAATTATCCATTTGGAATAACAATAGTCATTAAATAATCCGTTTTTTACAGCACGTTCAACCAATTTGACTTCTATTGCGTGGCATGGGCGTACCCAGCATTTGCTTAAAAGTGGAGAAAAAGTAAGGAAACTAAATAAAAAAGTAGAAATTTCAGACACTGACTACGCTTGTCGGGGACCCAGGATGGAAAATTCAACTTGAGTCTCTCAAACCTGCATGGAGACAAGCAATACTGTGTCAAACGAGTGGGCAAGATAAGCTAGAGTCTGGCAAACGAAAGTAGAGACTGAAAAAGCGCGGCAAATTTAAAAAATATCAGCATAGCAACCCCAAAAACTAGTACGCAATACCTGGAATAACCTAATTTGATACTTTAGAATTATTGATATTACTTCGTCTGAATAAAAATACTATAGGTACATTTAGGTAGGTAATACTTTAGATATATCAATCTAAATAAAAAAAAGCAACAGTATTCTATAATAATTTTGGTTTATTCACTAACAATAAAAATCTGAATCTAAGACTTTCATGTAAAAGATTCATAAGAGTCACAGGAATCATTGTTTTCTACATTAATAATGAAACTTTTTAAATGATTAAATAGAAAAAATGTTTTTACAAAAATATAAATAGTGATTACGAATTAAAACAAAGTATCAACTTAGTAGCGTCATATGGAAAATTGGGGTTGACATTAGTTTATCATTGCCATATAAAAAGTTTGCAAATAATTCCAGTGTCTACTTTCGTTTGCCAGACTCTATCACGAAAATTTTTGCACCGTATGGTTTTTCTGATGATTTTAAAATTTTTAATCTCGAGTCAGGATGAAGGGTAGGTATGTAAGGGTAGGAGGCAGTGTAACGTTGGATCGGTTTCGGGTCAATAAAGCGCAAGACCCCAGTATACAGTTGGTTTATTCCGCTAACTCTCACCAAAACAGTCACAATGAAAAATATTTATATAGTTGCAGACTTGCAGTTGGCTGGTCAAATCTAACTTAGTTAAATATTTTTACGTTGAGGGTTGAAAATAATATAATGAAAACAGAATGCCTGTCGCTCGGAGCGCCCCGCAGGCCAGCCACAGCTGAACAGATAGCCCTAGCTGAACGAATAGCCCCAGCTGAACGAATAGCCCCAGCTGAACGATCTGCCCCAACTAAACACCTCCTGTATTTAACAGAATAAAAACGTCTTAGAAAATAAACTTAAACTAAACACATGTGTTTCATGGTTACATAGTTAACTTAAAACTCCATACTCAGAAATAAAAATAAATCTTATATTATACACAGGGTTTCACATAGACCAAACATAATTAAGTACAATCTACAACACTCCATAGAGGTTGGCACAAGAATATTCTTTCCGGAACATTCCGGTGGAAACCATGTCATACCGTCCATACATCACAGCATGACACCACACAGCCCTAACTATTCCTAATTTGAATAAATAAATGGAACCATGGTTAAGGTGAAGCTTCCCCAAACAAAATATACGGGTCTCTGCCCGAAGAACAAAATTCCAGCCAACAGAGTTCTAGAAAGACGGACACGTACCTGTCGGAGGAAATAAATAAAAAAGCTGCATTAAGGGTACACTAGTCGACGGCACGAACTATTTTGTACGCGGGGTTAAAATGCAATTTATATCAACCGACAACACGTGCGGAAGAGATAGATGCTGTGATGAGCAGTAGGAAGCTAGTTCGCGTACGAATGATTTAGGACGAAACCGTGCGCGCGAAATTTTATAAACAGACCTTTGACAGTCTAGATATCATGAAAAAAAGACTAAATCTATCTGTTCAAAAATAAAATTAGTTAAATTGCTGAACTACTAACCTATCGCTGCATGGAAGCCGTTTTGCAATTTTCCGTCTTCTTATGGTATTTATTTGCGCCCAAAAATATGTTAAAATTAGTGTCCAAATGTGGAACTTTCGACGCTCATAACTTTCAAACATTTTCTTTTTTTACTTTTTCGCTTCTAACCAGGGCTAGATAATGATGAGACAAATTGATATCACTTTTTATTTTGAACGTACATCGTCAAACAGTGGCATAATCCCTAGACTACGTTGGCTTAATTTCGACTAGTGTAACCTTAAAGCTGCAGCAGATTCACAACGTTTTTATTCCGCTTTTAAAGGTCACTTTTTGTCGTAAAGTATCAGAAATAAACGTGAAAACAAATTTAGTTTTTGGTTGCTTCCCAGTTCTATGTAGTCTGTGCCACAGAGAAACTTGGTCTGTGCTTATCAGTTTGAATCAAGGGATGTCCTCAGTCTAGAACCAAGTTGTCAGTTACTAACAATCAGGTATCGATCACTCGCACGTACCTATGAAACTCGATCACTCAAATCAGTAATCAATCTTAGGGTCAGTGAGTCGTCTTAGGGGCGGAGTTAATCTTAGGTATAGAAGAGGGAGATTCCCAACAGCTTCATACGTTGAAAACGTAGATTAATCTATATATATAAAATATAATGTATGTATGTATGTTTCTTATAGACTCCGAAATGACTGGATCGATTTTAATGAAATTTTCAGAGAATCTTTAGATTGACCCAGCAGATAATCCTGTAAAGTTTGGTAGCGATCAAGGCTTTTTTGAACTTTGAACGCGGGCGAAGCCGCGGGCAGAAGCAAGTATATTATAAGCATTGCATGGTCACACAAAAAAACTTTAAAAATAATCATAACTGTAGCTACTTTTGCAGCAGCGGGTTTAGTATGCGCCGTCAACGACTGTGCTTAACTAATAAACACTAAGACAGTGACAGTCAGCTAAGATTGGATTAATTGGAATTTGTAAGGAGCATAAATACTCTAACGCACGTTTCACTGTCAATCTAATTGCCAATGACGTTTCAACTGATTGCTAAACAACGATGGCTTTATGGGTTTGTGATATTGTCACTGTTAATCGTAAACGTGTTTATTCGACCCAATATAACATGGAAAAGGGCAGAAAAAAGGATGATAATTATTAGTGTGTGTAACTTTATGAACCCTAAGACACTGACAGTCAGCTAAGATAGGATTAATTCGAATTTGTAAAGAGCGTATTCTTTGACTCACGTTTCACTGTCCATCAAACCAATGACGTTTCAACTGACTGCAAAAAATATGGCGCTATATTTGTGATATCTTCACTGTTAATCTTAAACGTGTTTGTTCGACCCCAAGTAACATGGATAAGGGCAGGAAAACGAAGATAAGTATAACTGTGTAATTGTTTAAATTACAATTATTTTGAAGTTTTGACTATTGACTTTATTTTTAGTAAAGCGGAAGTGTTAATGATGTTTGTTTACAATTTTCTCACGTTTGGCTGAACCGATTTTGATGCGGTTTTCAGTAAAGTGTTTGTTACATTCTACAGGTTTTGGTATACAACAAATGGATAATCCGTGACGTCATCCGCATGGATCCGATATAATTATGTATGTATGTATGTATCTTTGCCCACGCATTTCGCCGAAACTAGTAATTAGATCATTATTTTTTTATTGGATTAGGTATCTCTCAACTTAGCAAAGCAAGTTTCATCAAAATCGGTTTGGTAGGTTTAACGATTTGGAGCACACAACCCAAACTCTTTAGCGACAAACAGCACGAATGTGTAAATTGGGTTATTATGGGTATTTTGTCAATCCTTTAGGTGCCTTATTATTTGAACTTGCTCAATTAGTAGTGATGGTGAACCAAAACTAAAAAGAGCGAACAATTTTTTTTTTCGCAAAACTTAAAAAACATGAGGTACGAAAGACACTGTCGAAACGAACTTTATTTTACACTTTTTAGTGTTTTGTTTTAGAACCCGGTATTTTTTTTTTGTATAAGTTTTCAATTATCTAGTCGTGACTAAGGCAAATGGCAAGTCGGGTTGTAAATTAATTCCATTATTTTATATTTAATCTAATACTGAGTCAAGTAAAATATACTCCCTTGATACAGAAGACGAGTATAAGCCCCATCCCTATCTTCTCAAATTGACAGACCACTGTCAAGTTATCAGAATAATGACAACTGTTTGTTTAAATTACGTGAAATATTAGAAATCTCTGTGTCTGTTTTTCTGTGTAACTTAAACAATTTAGTGAATTAATCTTTAAGCACAAAATACACTCCAAATGTGTTGTGTCAATTGCTAAGCCAGATTTTAACGCGCGGAAAATCTGCTGGAAATGGGGCGCTCTGGTATGATCATGTTTTGAACGCGTGTTAGTTTGCTAATAATTAACATAATTTTCATTAATACACAGTCATTACGGGGCCTGGTGCTACGCTTCAAACAAAATCGATTATCTCCTTGCTTTTTAATTTTATTTCAAATGGTGTATAAAAGCAGCAAAATACGCGTCATTAGATCTGAGATATAGTACCTAGATTTAGTTTTATTACACTTTTTTTTTAATTTCTATTCTTCATCTTTAATATTTTAAAATAACTCCAGTTCATATAGATGCCACAAGCAGAGTATCGTTCAAACAAAATCTCACCGTAAGGACTAAGGAGAAGTGAGCTTAAAGTAAACATACATACATCCATCTGATTATAGGGGTTAATAGCTCACTTTACCCAAGTTTACACACCAAACTCAATAACCATACGATTTGCGAGTAGTTTATAGGGAATTTTGTTACGAGTATTACACTTTATTCAAGAAACCGTCTGATCAGCGGTTTTTCGAATGTCTTGACTCTTTTGACTCAAAAAAAGTTGAAAAGAAATAGAAAACAAAGACTCATGGTCATGCATGGAGTACTGCCCTCACCTCTGGGATGGATCTGCCAAATACCAGCTTGATGCACTTGAGTCGATTGACAGACGGGCCAAAAGGCTTATTGGCAACGATGCACTGGTCGCCTCAAAGCTCCAGAGCCTCGAACATCGACGCCGAGTTGCCAGCTTGTCAATTTTTTATCGGTTACATTTCGGGGAGTGTGCGACGGAACTGCACAATTTGATCCCGCCTAGCCCTTTCCATCATCGAACTACAAGACTTACGGCCATGCGTCATCGGTACATGATGGACATCCCTCCCATACGCACAAAGCGTTTTGCTAATACTTTCATTGTGCGCACAGCTAAGGAGTGGAATTCCCTTCCGGAGTCTTTGTTCCCTGATAGCTACAACCTTGGGGTCTTTAAGTCAAGAGTGAATAAGTTTATTTTAGGCAAGCGTGCTTCACCGTAGACCACGTCATCGCTTAACATCAGGTGAGATAGTGGTCAAACGCGAGCCTAAAGACTATAAAAAAGACTATAGTACATTATGGTACAAGTGTGCAATGTTGGTGATTACCGCTGAGGCGCCATTAAGACCCGAGCCGTTGGTGAGGGTCTTAAGAGAGCCGAGGACGGTAATCATCAATACACACGTGTATCATACGACGTTTTTCAACACACTTGTGAAGAAAATAATACAAAAAAATCATTTTCAACAGTAAAAACGAGTTGTGAAATTTTTTCACAGTGCGGGCAAAACTAATCAGTTTTCCTATGCGCGCGCATCTAAAAATGGCGATCGGCCATGGACTAAAATAATGAGGTTTAAGGAAATTAATACGAAGTTGCATGAAATGAGCAAGCAATAGGTACATTAATTTATTTGTACTATTGAGCACGATCTTTTTTGTATCGAAACTTTTTTAAGAACAAAGCAACTCAACCAATAAATTAAAAAAAAAAAACTCTATAACTCACTTGTGAATAATAGCAATGAAAAAGTCACAGTTTGATAACAGGTATCATTATGTGCCTAATTGCGGTGAAATTCGAGCCACTTTATGAGCAAGTGTGTTGAAATTTTTTTTATCTTTTTAATAAATAAATCAAGCACAAACACCATTATACCAAAAAATATAAACCCAGCGGAAATAACCACATCAGACACAGTTTCTCAAAAATACTGTGTAATAAAATATCTGTTGTGTCTCAACAGATTTACAATGGGTCTTGCCCGCGGCCATTGGACGATAGCATTTTTCTTTTTGTTCCAAATCCTTTTGTTGTGGCTTGAAAATATCTAGCGCTGCTTGGCGAGAAGAGTTTCTGAATCAAATGTTTTGATCGAAATAGTGCTTGTGTGTGTTTTTTTAAGGAGGATTTGGTTTGTTCTGGTCTTGTTCTTTAATGATTTTATTTATTTTGTCTGCCTAAGAGACGAATTATTTAATCGATATTTGACTTCATATATATATTTATTTTTCCTATTAGAAATTGACTCACACTCTGTTCCGTTGTTGTTGAATTAGGTATTTTACCTATGTTTGCAATATTTGTAAGTATGTGAGAACCATGTTCCTATTTATCAATTTAATGAATTTACCTGTTAATCCTCACAATATGAAACTATTAATGTATTTACTTATGTAAATATTGTAAAACACCTATTACTTTAAAAGAGTAAGTATGGAGTTTCTTGTGCGTTCTTCTCCATAACAAGCTACTTTTATGCACGGTAGAATCAATTTTTATTACTTGTAAATTTTAATTTTTATATGTTTGATGTTCAAAAGTGCCGCTTATTGCCCTAATTGAAATAAATATATTTGACTTTGACTTTGATAATCGGTAGGTACCTTAGATATTTATTAGATTCATTGCTTTTGTGCTCGGTTCTAGAGAACAGATGCACCCCGATTACAAGAGGCTTATCATAGCCGGCTAAATGTGAATGAGATACACACAAGTCTACCTAAACCGTAGGGAAATTTCGAACATAAATCAATGCTTCTGTCATGTTCAATACTCTTGTTTGGCTGGTAAAGACAGCCTTAGGCATTTTACTATTGTAGTTGGAGTTTTTGATAAATAAATAAATTATTTTAACAGCAAATAAGCACTTTTAAAGCAAGGTATACAAACCTTAATTGTTACAATGATAAAGGTATTCTTATTACTCAATAAATTAACAGAAAAAATCCTAAAGTACCAATGTCATTTGTTACTGTTCACTCAGCCATTTTCGAACCGATTAAAACGACCCTTTTATAATCGCACAGCTTTTTCAAAGTAAACAGAAAAAAACCAATACCAAGGGTAGGTACAGTTGCGAACATAAATATGTGACAATTACGCCGCTTAGTAAAATCTTTGACAGTCGTTATCTGTGGAAGACAGAAAATCTAACAAAAGTTTTTCCAATGGGTATCGTGTAATCCAGTTAATGGCTTGTGGAGTCAGATAAGCACTAATTGCTCTAACGGTAAAGTACCTACTGGTACTCAGCTGCAAGCGGCACGACCGCAACACGAGATTGCTACACGTGACCGAGGCAGGAGAGGCGATACACCACTTGTCTTTAGGCTTTGTATGGGAGTGAGTTCGCGGGCGAGACCGCTAGCCGGTCTCGCTCAAAATCGATTGTTGTCGCGCGTCGCGGTCGTTATGCCCGAACATTTTGTCATTTAACAATTAAATAACCATTTTTTGATTGACTTCCACATTTAAAACTATATTTTTTGGCCTCTAGCTGTATTATAATATCGTCGTTTTCTTCTTCCTCCAATAGTAATTTAATAACTTATCTTGCCGTTGTAATCTGCAATTATAATTATCAACAATGTAACTGATTTTAACTACTAAAATCGAGGAAAGTTGTGCGACACATGTTTCAGTCTCACCCGCGAACATACCGAGACCGAGACGCCCGACCGAAGCAGAGTGCCTCGGTCACACGTCTCGGTCTCGCGTCGCGGTCACGCGCTGAACTTGCACCTTTACACTGGGACCGACCCCAAAATAGATTGGAATAGGCTCTGCTAATTGAATCAAGCAAAATTCAAAATCTGTTTTCTCAACGAAAATAGGCAGTCGAAACCAAAATATTCTGAAATAATATCTAGGTCTTTTCTCAATGTTATAATAACCAATAATATAAAGAGGAAAGATTTTTTTGTTTGTTTGTTTGTATGTTTGTTTGTACCGAATAGGCTCTGAAACTACTGGACCGATTTAAAAATTATTTCACCAGCAGAAAGCTACATTATTCCTGAGTGACATAGGCTATTTTTAATTTCGAAAACGGGTCCTGTGGGGTTGTCCACGGGAGCAAAGCCGCGGGGAACAGCTAGTGTTATATTAATTATATTTATTAGGTATTTATTATTTGACTATAATTGTTTCTTTTTGTTTGACGTAAAAACTTGCTTTCGAATTTTGCCAAGGTGTAAAGTATTTCTGCTGGTAACACTACTGTATTACCCCTACCAATATCAATAAACAATTCAATAATAAAACAAGGTGTGGTTACATCGGAGGGTTGAGGGTTGACAGGAAAAGCCGTGTGCCAAGTCAAGGTCAAAGACCTCGGCGACCATGACCTGAAGGTACCAGTAATAATAGGTAACGATCGGAATCTTTATGATTAGGATTACGTTCAAGACTTGTTGTGTCACTGTTATTGCGATATTTCTTTGGTAATATAATAATAGTTCATTCAAAAGCTTCAAATAAGGCCAAAATACCTTGTCTCAATTTCTTTACACAATAATGTTAAATTATTGTGAAGAAATTGAGCTTATAAAATGGCGAAAAGCGAATGGCGGAGAGACTCAGAACTTTCATTATATAACTCTACTAGCTGTTCCCCGCGGCTTCGCTCCCGTAGACCACCCCACAGGACCCCTATTCGGGATTGAAAAATAGCCTATGTCACTCAGGGATAATGTGGCTTTCTATTGGTGAAAGAATTTTTTAAATCGGTCCAGTAGTTTCGGAGCCTATTCGGTACAAACAAACAAAAAAATATTTCCTCTTTATAATATTAAGTATAGATGAACTAAATAATACAAAGAACTAAAATGTAATTATTATTGTTTTCCTTACCAACCTTTTCATGTCCGTCTTGGCAACATCTTTGAGTGAGTAAATGGCTTAAGGGCAGGTTATTTTGAATTGAGAATTTCGAATTAAGAACGTGTCAAACGCTGCTTGAATGCCAAGCTTGACTGCTTTTCGGTCTAGTGTTTTTTGATTCAAATATCGGTAACATATCTATATTTACTATTTTATTCGACTAACATGCTAAGAAATGTAATAGGTGTAAATATTTCGACGAGACGGCTTATTATTTGACCAGTACAGCAAGACCTATGCTGTCAGCCAAAATCGTTACATTACTTAGGCCATCTAACTTATTACACCTACCAACTCTAACACAATTACCACAAATTAGAAACAGTCCCGTATAACAGGCGTCGAAGTATTTTATTGCCTCTACCAGCATTCTAAGAACCCGAGAATAATAAACCGACTCTAATATATTTCTCCTAGTTACAAAATGTATGAATTATTACACAGTTCTACAAAATGCTTTATTATTACCGTTCAACTCAATATTATTTAGTTGACCTTCCCGCATGAACTTGAGTTTAGTATGATGAATGAAATATTTCACCCACAATCATAGAAATTTGAACTTTAATTGTGTTAATACAAAGTCCATAATGTACGGTTTGATTGTCACAATGATTTGTTAAGGAGTGAGTGAATTAATATGACTGCACAAATTGTTGAATACTCGAACACTTTTGAGGGATATGCGATTTTGCCCATAAATGAATTCTCAATATCGAGCGTTGTTTTGTTGACGTACTATGAATTAATTTGTGTGAAAACGTAATATTGTAATTAATTTATTAGTGTGGATGGTTCAAAACGTTTTGTTACAAAAAAATACAACCGACTTCCAAAAAACACAACACAAAGTGAAAAATTACTTCAATTTAGGCAATTAGGAAGTCGGTGTTCCTGTTATCGTTTCTTCGTTCTACGAAACCCACTTCCAAAATTGAAGAAGTTTTAATTTAATTTTAGTCTGCTTTTTGAAAGTTGGTTGTTTTGTAAAAAAGATTTTATTTTTTACTTTTTAGTTATGGTACCTACATATGTATAATGCCCACAGTAGTTCATGCCGCCCACTAGAGCACTCTTAATCTTCCGAAATTGAAAAAAATATAATTTAATTTCAGTCGGCTTTTGGAAGTCAGTTGTTTTGTAAAAAAAAAAAAAAAAACTTTTTAGTTATGGTACATATCTATAATGCCCACAGTAGTTCATGCCGCCCACTAGAGCACCCTTAATCTTCCGAAATTGAAAAAAATATAATTTAATTTCAGTCGGCTTTTGGAAGTCAGTTGTTTTGTAAAAAAAAAAAGTTTTTACTTTTTAGTTATGGTACATATCTATAATGCCCACAGTAGTTCATGCCGCCCACTAGAGCACCCTTAGTCTTCCGAAATTGAAGAAATTTTGATTTAATTTCAGTCTGTTTTTGGAAGTCAGTTGTTTTGTAAAAAAAAAAATTACTTTTTTGTTTTTTTTTAGTTATGGTACATATCTATAATGCTCACAGTTATTCGTGCCGCCGACTAGGGCACCCTTAACCTTGAAAATTGACATAATTATCATAATCATTTCAACCGAAAGACGTCCACTGCTGAAATTAGCCTTCCCCAAGTGTCACCACAAAGCGACATAAGGAGTTGTAATTAGTCCCGAGCTGATCTCCTGTTTCCTACCCTAAGTATTAATAACAATAATGGTGATATTTATTTTGCCTGAAGGCCTAATTGGTTATACTCTCGTACTCATGGAATATATCGCTAGAGATACTCGTAGTTCTCTCAAGGGATACAGAAAGTAGTTATTCTGGTAACAACTCGTATTGTTTAGGGACTTAGATGTGCCTCCACCTGTGGCCTTGACCGCTGCGTAGCATCTAGCCTGACCAGATAAAGTTACAATTACATAATAATAGGTAATATTAAAAAAGAATCTTCTGCTTTATTGTTTTGTATTCATTACAAACAACTTACGATAGTTCCACTAATATTATAAATATGTATGTTTGTGTCTCCATCACATAAAAACGGCTGAGAGGATTTGGATGAAAATTTTCACATAGATAGTTCATAACCTGGTTTAACACAAAGGTTTGTTGGTTCCTTTGGGATGATTTTCGACAATTATACAAGTGGAGCCGCAGGCGGCAGTTAGTAATATAATAAAGGGTGTCTCAGAATGTTTTTCTTTTTGATACTTAATAAAAAGACACTAGAATTAGTAAAAAATCGGTTTATTTACGTTGTTAAATTAAAGAGCAGTTTTTCAATTTTGTTTATTAAAAATAATGTTTAGTAAATGTGCACCCTCCACTACCTGACACTCAATTATCCTGTAACTAAAATCTTCAATCACACGCAAAAAAAAAGATACCGACAATTCCTTGACGTGATATGGCAGCCCAAATAGCCCAGATTAAACGCTTGCTGATGTTCTACTATGGGGCTACTTAAAAAGTTAAGTTGACAAACTAGTGCCACCCAACCTGAATGTTTAAAAGCAAGCAATGACTCATAGACGCAACAAATAATGAATATTTTAGTTCCAGGCTAAACGAGTGTCGGGAAGTGGAGGGTGCGTATTTACTAAATGCGAATTCAATAAAGTAAACATTCTGAGACACCCTTTATGTTTGTCAATTATCGATAAATATACATGACTAGCTTTTCCTCGCAGCTTCGCTCCCGTGGCACACCCTACAGGACACGTTTTCGAAACAAAAAAATAGCCTATGTACTCAGGAATAATGTAGCTTTCTACTGGTGAAAGAATTTCTAAAATCGGTTTAGCAATTTTTGAACTTATCTATTACTAACAAACTTTTTGTAAGTTTGTTTGTAATAGATAAGTTCGAAAAAAAATTACTATTCATTAGTGTAGACAAATTTTCATACGCTAAATTAATTTTGCTAGGATAGGTTAGGATTTTTACTCCCAATCGCATCACTTGACCTACATTTGATTTGTGACGTGTCCATATTTTATGTGCATTATCATTAAGCTTACAATGTTCAAATGCTGGAAAACAGGCCTTCTTCGAATTTTTGATTATTGGGCATGACGGTTTCCTCACGATGTTTTCCTTCATCGTTTTGAAAGCAGTGATCTCACGACTTACGACTCGTAAGTCGGGGACGTTACCACTGGACCACCACTGCTCCCATCGCCGTCGACGCGTCCATCCTTCTCATATTATTAAATATGAATGTGAGTTTGTTGGTTTGTTAACCTTTTACGGCTGAAAGGATTATAATTAAATTTAACACACGAGTAGACCAATTCCTAGATTAGGAATAAGGGATACTTTTTATACCGGTCACATGTTCTCTTGAGATATTTGCCTTTCATACAAGCTAGTGATTTATGTAACCGCAATAAAAATAATTACGTATATAATCAAATAGGTACATAAAATTTGCCACGTATTACTTTGAAAACAGAACTTCACAAAAGCAACTTAACTATGAACGTATAGTAAGTACTTTACATTTAGTTACTTATTTAGGACAAGGCGTAATAACAGAACAATTTAAAGTTTAATTCGCCGTAACAAGACCGAGTACGCTCGAGTAGACGCTTTGATGACTCCCGCGGTACCACATCTAGAGTAATCGATTTAGATGTTTGGGTTATGTGACTTATATGTAGAAATACGAGTATGTACCGTTTGGTGTACAAGGTTAAAGTGCAAATTTTTGCTCGCGGCTTCACTCACGTTAGTTCTCTGTCCTGTTTCTAATGTCGGAAGATTATTGGATCACCTTTCGTTGGTACAGGTAATAACTATTTTTTTGAGCATCTCCACTGAGTAAAATTCGTAAACTTATTCAATGACAAACAACGTACCAGCCAAAACCACGGCATCTGGAAACATGAAAATCTCAAGAGTTCTCACCTGAAACAAATTTTAGCACAAAGAGCGTTAACGCACTACATCTGATCAGTGTCCGTGCAATGTCGTTTCCGAAGTACCCGTAGTCACAGCCGTAGTACTTCTTGTAGGGAAGCTTACGCACTACATTCAAACTCTATCCGTTATAATCTGTCATAATTCAGAACATTTTGAACTCGGAACTTCCAAAGGGCGGTTACGCACTACACGTCCGTATCCGTGTCCGTGATTTGAGTTCCGAGTTCAAAATGTTCTGAAATATGACAGATTATGACGGATAGAGTTTGGATGTAGTGCGAAAGCTTCCCAACAAGAAGTGTACGGCTACGGATACTTCGGAATCGAAATTTTACGGACACGGATCGGATGTAGTGCGTAATAGTAGTTTATGATACTGTTGCATAATAAGGGGGTATTAAAACATGAGTGTGTGTTTAAAAACCGAGCCGTAGGCGAGGTTTTTAATAGTGTTCACACGAATGTTTTAATACCTAGTTATGTGCAGTTTCATACACTACTTTATCTACACTCATACATTTTGGGATTGGACCTACTTAATATCTTTTTTTTTGCATTTTCCATGCCATGAAGTCGTGATAAATGCATCATAAAATAATCTCGACTTTGCTGGGAAGAGATTATGAGTTCCTTCGCCGCATATAAAATGTTTGGCGGAGTAAAATTTTCTTCACATTCACTAATTTCCATTTTAAGCGAGAATTTAAAAAACTCATGAAATTCAGTACAGCGAAACCTGCAAAACGTATGAATGGCGCCAAAACCCAGCACATCACCGCATAATCTGCGCATGCGCTAAGGCTTAGCACACGCACTGCGATATTTATTCGCGCGTATTTTTTCCGCCCATTCTGCGACCTATGGAATTGTATGAAGCTGCTCGTATTGCGGTAAAAAAATCGTGCGGCAATAATACCGCATGAAATCCGTGTTTTGCAACAGAATCCACCGCACCGCGGCGCGAATTTATTTCGCGCGAATATTTTGAGCTTTATGAACAGGTAGAAAGAGACAAAATTCGCGCGAATGTAAATCGCAGTGCGTGCTAAGCCTAAAGCGAGCATTGTCACAGACAATTTAAAATTGGAATCAAATCTTTTTATAATAGGTACTAAAATGGCATTACAAAAAAAATATTGCTGGAAACTCCTTAGTGATTAACTTCTTGGATTTGTCTTGTATCGTAATAGAAAAAAAATTGTTTTATAGCATTATTTTATTAGAGAAATAGTGTTATAATGAGATTCTATTTTTAAATTTTTTATTGTGTTTATAAAGTATGTCAATTTAAACTCGTTTTGAAGTTTTTAATTCGAATATTACGATATGAGAGTAGATAATAGTAGTTTATGATACTGTTGCATAATAAGGGGTATTAAAACATGAGTGTGTGTATAAAAACCGAGCCGTAGGCGAGGTTTTTAATAGTATTCCCACGAATGTTTTAATACCTAGTTATGTGCAGTTTCATACACTTCTTTATCTACACTTATACATTTTGGGATTGAACCTACTAAATACCTTTTTTTTTTCATAAATGCATCATATAATAATCTCGACTTTGCAGGTAGGAGATTATGAGTAATTTCCTTCGCCGCATATAAAATATTTGGCGGAGTCAAATTTTCTTCACATTCACTAATATCAGACATTTTAAGCAAGAATTTAAGAAAACTCATGAAATTCAGTACAGCGAAACCTGCATAACGTATGAATGGCGCCAAAACCCAGCACTTCACCGCATTATCTGCGCATGCGCTAAGGCTTAGCACACGCACTGCGATATTTATTCGCGCGATTTTTTTCCGCCCATTCTGCGACCTATGGAAATGTATGAAGCCGCTTGCATTGCGGTAAAAAAATCGTGCGGCAATAATACCGCATGAAATCCGTGTTTTGCAACAGAATCCACCGCACCGCGGCGCGAATTTAATTCGCGCGAATATTTTGAGCTCTTTGAACAGGTAGAAAGAGGCAAAATTCGCGCGAATAAAAATCACAGTGCGTGCTAAGCCTAAAGCGGGCATTGTCACAGACAATATAAAATTGGCATCAAATGTTTTTATAATAGGTACTAAAATGGCATTACAAAAAAGTATTGATGGAAACTCCTTAGTGATTAACTTCTTGGATTTGTCCTGTATCGTAATAGAAAAAAAATTGTTTTATAGCATTATTTTGTTAGAGAAATAGTGTTATAATGAGATTCTACTTTTAAATTTCGGTATTGTGTTTATAAAGTATGTCAATATAAACTCGTTTTGAAGTTTATAATTCGAATAATACGATATGAGAGTAGATAAAGGAATTTTATATTTTTTGCCCTTACAAGTGTTCAATAGAGTATGTAAATTCTTAGCTTCTGCTTATGGAAAATCCCGTGCCTAGTATTTTAATTAAATTTACGCAAAATATTAATAAGCCCATAGTGTAACAATATTAATATCTTCTAATTCAAAACAGGATAACCAGAAGAATTATGGTACCTATTGCCCAAAATTTTAATTAATGTAACGAAAAAATACCGCATTTTTAATTAAAACAGAAGGCTTCAACTCTTCAACGAATCTGCGTACCCAGTTAATTGTTTTTTTTTGTTGTTGTTGATATTCAAAACGCTGGAGGCAAACTCAAGTATCTCGTCTTCCTCCTCCTAAAGGCGAGTTTTGCATCTGAAAACATGATACTTGAACACAAGCGGTGAAATTAGAGTGTACCAGGGTGTGTTATGAAATGGTGTAAATAATAAACAGACTTGCGATTGCAGCAATCCCGAGGGATTTGCCGTCATTTATTGAAGAGTTCTGTTGTATATCTCCGAAGTTCTTCATCAAATCTTGTTCAAAATTAAATGGGATCACATGAGTAGCAACAGCTTTCAAAAGAAAAAAGAATAATCAAAATCGGTTAACCTCGTATAAAATTCTGAGATAAAGTCAAAGTCAAAGTCAAAGTCAAAGCACTTTATTTCAAGTAGGCCAGTTACAGGCACTTTTGAATTGTCAAAAGACAAAATAAAATATTACAAAATTATGGTGCTACAGTCCCAGTCACAAGACATAATAACTGTGAAAGTACCGTAGATGCCCATTCCAAGGCGTAGATCTCTATGGAGAAGAACGGGCAAGAAACTCCATGGACACTCTTTTTCAATTAGGTAATTATTACAAATCATTTGTTACATCATTCATGTTGAGATTACACATTATGTGAGAACGATGTAGAAAGTTAAAAGTGTCCATAGTAAATATAAAAAGACAATTCAGAAATAAAATTAGAATCAATTAAAATAAACCATGGCAGCTAAGAGATGACCAGTCCCAACCGACAGCGCCCGTTCACGAACATGACACATGTATCAGCACCATTCAGCTCAACCATTTTGTAGGGAGCTAAATGAGCCGACACACGCGCCACCATCGGCGAGACATTTGAGTGGGCATGACATACTCTCAACCACCGGAGTCATTCAAGTCAATAGAAGACGTAGGTATCTAGACAATGATAGCTCTGAAGTACATGGTACTCACACAATGCTGGCTATGCTGCTATATAATACTAGAAAGATTAACTCTATATAATGCAAAGATAGTAGCAATCCTCATCAGCTCCGACAATAACAGTAAACGATACCTACGACAGTCTTACCAAAAAATAAAATTTAAAAAATACACATAAAAACGAAATTAAAAAATAATAATATTTAACCTGACAGCAAGCTAATTTTGGTAAAAGAACACGAACATTGTCTTGAGTTCAACACAGCGACCAACTATGCTTATCATCTAAATAATCATTAATAGAATAGTATGCCTTAGAACAGAGATTAGCTTTTACCTTTGCTTTAAACGCGTTAAATGGCAAATCTAGAAAAGAAGACGGTAACTTGTTGTAAAAAGTTATACCAACCCCAACGAATGAACTATGCACCTTATGAAGTCGATGAAAGGGAGCTCGTAATTTGTCCTTGTTTCTGGTGTTAAAGTTGTGAATATCACTATTGTTACTGTACAAATGAATGTTCTGCCTAATATATAAAATGTTGGCGAATATGTACTGTGAAGCCGCTGTGAGAATACCAATCTCTTTAAAAAAATCTCTTAGAGAGACACGCGCACCTAATTGGTAAATGGCACGAACAGCTCGTTTTTGAAGCACAAATATATTTTGAATATCAGCGGCTCTGCCCCACAGCAGAATACCGTAGGACATGATACTGTGAAAATAACTAAAGTAGACCAACCTTGCTGTATCAACGTCAGTGTATTGTCTAACCTTTCTGACGGCGTAGGCGGCCGAGCTAAGCCTACCCGCTAGGCTTGATATATGTGGCCCCCATTGAATTTTTGAGTCTACTGTTATACCCAGAAACACAGCTGAATCAACAGTTTCGAGCTTCTCATTGCCGAGCACAATGTTGGGACCCAGATTTCTAACATTGGGCAAAGCGAACTTTATGCATTTAGTCTTCTTGGCATTAAGAACAAGATTATTTGTTGTGAACCAATCTGTGACCATTGATAGTGCGTTATTCACGTCATCAAAAACTTGTCTATTCCTATCTACTTTAAAGATCAGAGAAGTATCATCTGCAAACAGTACAACGTCGCAAATATCCTTTAAATAGAATGGCAGATCGTTAATATAAACCAGGAATAAAAACGGACCCAGTATTGAGCCTTGAGGTACACCCAGCTCAACAGGTAACCTGGAAGATTTAGCGCCATTAACGTCTACGCACTGGTATCTATTAAGTAAATATGATTCAATTACATTTAGGGCTTCGTTTTGAACACCGTAATGGCGTAGTTTACGCAAAAGCGTATCATGGTGAACGCAATCGAAGGCTTTAGAAAGATCGCAGAAAACACCAATTGCATTTCGCGACTTCTCCCATGCGTCAAATATGTGCTTCAACAAAGCAACACCCGCATCTGTAGTCGAGCGACCCTTCGTAAACCCATATTGGTCATTGTGAAGGAGGCTATGTAAGTTAAAATGTCTGAGTAACTGCTTAAGAATTAACTTTTCAAATATTTTGCTGAATGCAGGCAAAATAGAGATTGGTCTGAAATTACCAATATCATTTTTGCTACCGGATTTAAATAGAGGGATGACTTTACTGCTTTTCATGAGATCAGGAAAAGTACCCAAATCAATGCATTTGTTAAACGTAACAGCAAGATAGGGGGCCACAATGTCTATTATATTGCCCAAAAGTTTGGTAGATATGCCCCAGTAATCACCCGTGTTTTTAGATTTAAGAGAATTAAAAACATTAACTACATCACGAGGCGCTACATGCTCGAATCTCAATACATAACTACATTTAGGGACGCTACTATGCAATAGGTTTTCAGCCTTAGACGGCGACGAACTTAAGGAGCAAGTCGTCGTTGCAGGTATGCTCGTAAAAAACTCATTAAACGCCTCAGCTACGTCAGCTGGTTTATTAACTAATTTGTTATCAACCATGATCTCGAGTTGATTTTCTTTTTTAACCGATTTACCCGTTTCGTTGTTTATGATTTTCCAAGTGGTTTTTACTTTGTTATTAGAATTTTTAATAGTCTCACTTAGAAATTTTGATTTTGCAACACGACCAATCTTTTTAAATAATTTTGAATAATTTTTAACATATTCTAAAAAATTGTTATCAAACTTGTACTGTCTCAGACCATACAACTCATACAATCTCGCTCGGCTTTTATAAATGCCTGGTGTAGCCCATTGGTTGAAACCAGCGGAAGTCCCAGTAATGTTGATAGTTTTAGTTTTAAAAACGGATTTGTACTCATTTTGCACAACATCAAAAAGGGCCTCATACATTTCATTTGGGTTCTCGTACTCTATTATTGACGGTATAACTTTAAGAGCTATATTATTTTTAAACTTACTGCAACGACTAACAGTATAAGGCCTGCATTCTACTTTGCGCGGCTTTTTACTTAATGGCATAGGGAAGCTAGCCATTAATCCACAGTGATCTGATGATAAATCACTTAACACCAATTTATTGTCGGCATCAAAATCACAAAATATATTATCAAGGCAAGTCGACGAAGACGCCGTGATCCTAGTTGGTTCGAAAAACAAATTAACTAAATTAAAAGATTTAAATAAGTTCAGAAGCCTAGTACCTACTTAGTGGAGTAACATCTAAAATATTAACATTAAAATCTCCACATAAAATTATATTTTTACTACTGCATTTAATCTTATTAAGTGCATCCTCCATTGCAGATTCGAAACTAGTAAAGTCCCCTGAAGGTATCACTTAACACCAATCACACCAATCACACAAATCACTTAACACCAATTTATTGTCGGCATCAAAATCACAAAATATATTATCAAGGCAAGTCGACGAAGACGCCGTGATCCTAGTTGGTTCGAAAAACAAATTAACTAAATTAAAAGATTTAAATAAGTTCAGAAGCCTAGTACCTACTTAGTGGAGTAACATCTAAAATATTAACATTAAAATCTCCACATAAAATTATATTTTTACTACTGCATTTAATCTTATTAAGTGCATCCTCCATTGCAGATTCGAAACTAGTAAAGTCCCCTGAAGGGGGTCTGTAGACACAAATTATTATGTACCGCTCAAGTTCAACACAAGACAACTCGATAGTGCGCTCAATGGAAAGATTAACTAGGTCTAACCGTTGTTTACATTTTAACTTGTTTGAAACAAGAATTAAAGATCCACCGCGAATAGCAGTTTTTCTCACAAATGCACTCTGTACAGAAAATAAATCATCATTGATAAACACTACTTCATGCTCTTTCAACCAATGTTCAGTTAAACATAACACATGAACATCATAATTCTCCATAAACAAGCTTAACTCTAATTCCTTGCCGGACAAACCCTGCATATTTTGATGTACAACATTCAACATATGCGACTCACCCGTTGTCGAACCTAACAGTTTAAACTACTAGGTGTGTGTATAGCAATGTTAGTATCACTACCAACAGAATCAAAAGTGATATTAGTATCTATACTAATAGTATCAATAGAGATGTTAGTGTCACCACTAACAGTAAACGTAGGTACAGTATAAGTACCGGTGTAAACGTGTAAAGTATATGCTAAAAGATTAGCAATCCGTCTCCTACAACTAGCTGGCAAAAACATGGAACAATCAGTGAGTCTGTAATCTGTAATAAAACTATTACAATCAAAATATATAATCGCGTCCCTGTGACGACAAGTCCTGTTATACATCAGCAGATTCAGATTATAAATATGCCTATTTTGCTCATCCGACAAACAATCAGAGTAAGGCAAAGCAGAAAAAATAAATTTACAATTATAAGACTCATGGAGCTTTAGCATTAAATTAAAACATGCAACTAAATCCTTTTTTCTTACAGCTAAGCTATCCCCAAATAACAATATTACAGTTGAATTGGGATTTATTTTAGTCAATTTAAGACTATTAATTAACTGGCTAAAACTGGCACCGGGTAAACAATGATTTACAATATACTGTCGAGAACACTGACTAAGAATACTACCAAAACCTTGACCAAATTTATCTGAAAAAACATAAGCTGAATTATTTAAAATATTATTATTATTAACTACTGGTTGAGCCATTAAGGGTGTGGGTGTGACATGCTGAGGATCTGGTGTCTGAGAGCAGGCACAGCTACAAGAGAAGTTATTGGTCAGGGACTCATACCTCTCTGCATTGCACCTGACCAAGTCTACCAGCTCGTTGGCCTCCAGCATGCGCTTACTCAGATCTTGTTGAGAAGCCTCATATATAACACACACAAAAAAAAACCGGCCAAGTGCGAGTCGGACTCGCGCACGAAATTCGGCACCAGGTCATCGGTCCACGGGAGGCCTTCAAACGTCTTCCGGTTCGCGGTCGCCACTCCAGAACCTTTCTGCCTAATCGGCCATCCATCATCTGTTTTTAGTATTTTTTGTTACATCGCTAACAGAAATACATCATCTGTGATCGTCACGATTCATTAGATAAATCCTGGTGACAGACAGACAGACAGACGGACAGTGGAGTCTTAGTAATAGGGTTCCGTTTTTACGCTTTGGGTACAGAACCCTAAAAAACAGGCGAATTGAGAGCAACCTCCTTTTTTAAGTCGGCTAAAAAGGAATTATAAACATAACATAACGCCTATATTCCCCGAAGGGTTGGGTAGAGATGCATATAAAGTATATTAGTAGTTATATTTAAGTTCACGTAATAGTGGGCAAGCCTTTTGCCATGAACCGGCCACAAATACAGACTCCCAGGCTGCTTTTGAGAAATTCCAGATGAGAACATTTTATAGTTATTTTTCGCTTTTAGTGTTTTGTGCTTTTGAAGTCGGTTTTTTAGTGTTTCGTACCCAAAGGGTAAAAACGGGACCCTATTACTAAGACTCCGCGATCCGTCTGTTTGTCTGTCCGTCTGCCCGTCTGTCACCAGGCTGTATCTCATGAACCGTGATAGCTAGACAATTGAAATTTTACAGATGATATATTTCTGTTGCCGCTATAACAACAAATACTAAAAACAGATTTAAATAAATATTTAAGAGGGGCTCCCATACAACAAACGTGATTTTTTTGCCGTTTTTTTACGGTAAGGAACCCTTCGTGCGCGATGCCGATGTACTTGGCCGGTTTTTTTACCGACTTCAAAAAAACGGAGGAAATCAATTCGAGACTCATATTTATGTAATATTGTTAGAATTGCACAATATGCACATATTATGTTACTGTGTAAGGTACTTAAAGGACATACAAAATACCCATAATAACTCAATTTACACATTCGTGCTGTTTATTGCTAATGAGTTCGGTTGTATGTTTCAAATCTTGAAAACTGCTGAACCGATTTTGATGAAACTTACATTATTCCCTAAGTTGAGAGATACCTAATCCACAAAAAAATAATAGTTACGATTTGTTATGTAGTTTCGGAGAAATGCGTGGACAAACATACACACAAACATACACTTATGAAATTTTGCAGACGTGCTTAGAAGCCCATACAGATTCCAACTATATTACATGCATACGTGTTTAATTGATTACCTCATTGTTTTTGAAGTCGCTAAACCCAATAACCCTTGCCCGACTTGGGAAACGAACCTTAAACCTGATGCTTAGCAGTAGCGATTCCGACCACTGGACCATGGAGACAGTCTGGAATTATAAAAGTTTTATTTAAAATATCGGATCAGGAATGACGGACAGGAATCGTTATTTCGCTTGAGATTTCATTTGAAGAGTTGGTGAAGTTATTCGGAGCTGTCATGACTTTGTTAAGTGTCATTAGAACTCGGTTTGACAAGAACTAATTGGAAAGATAGCGGAGGACGGTGATTGGGAGGAGGTAGATGTAAAGTGGAGAGTTGGCAAAACGTTATAAAAACTCAGCAGTTATGCCTTATGGGAATTCGTAGAAAGCCATAATATCTACTCAAACAGATATTACAAAAAAACGCACAAAAGTAAAGCACTAACGTATATTTCGGTACAGTAGTGTATCGCCATCTTTTCTTGAACAAATAATAAAATTGTATCAAAAACAGCATCTTGTATAGGACAAAATAATGTTCAAAATTAAGATTATCAGCAAAAACACCAATATCCCACACAATTTTTTACACTCGTGTTCTTGTAAATGCTAAGTAGGTGCATAATATTGTTACAAGATAGGGCAACGCCATCTAGTGACTAGTAGAAGAATTATGTAGTTACTAGTGGCGCCATCTAGTATCGAATAGCGGAACTAATCTTCTCGTGTCGAATGGAATTTTCCAGAACGTTCGAACCGAACATTCTGGAAGTTTCTAGTCTCTTCGGGAACAGTGAGTTCGAAAGTCGATTGTTCTGGAAGTTTCTCGAAATATCTAGAACAGTGTGGAACGTTCTAGAAACATCTTCGCTGCTATAAAAAGAGCGGTCGGGTTCGTCGTGAGTCAGTTTCGATTCGGAAGCGACACAGAGCGATCAGAAAAGGAAAATAGTGCGAAGTAATAGAATTGTTTAAGAAGTGTTTTTGTAATAAATTGTGATTAATTGAAGTCTGCTGTTTAAATAATTTATCCCTGAGCCCCAGCTCGTAACAAATTGGTGTCAGAAGTGGGATAAATTATGCCGGTTCTACCAAAGGAAGAAACGGAGGGGATGCGCACCAGAAGTCAGCGCCAGCAAGACGTAGACCAGACGCGCTTTGGAGACGCTCCCTCACCATCATCAAGTGGACAACGAGACTCCGCGACTGCAGCAGCTCCCGCTCAATCACCGGTGACCCCTGACCTCGCCGCCCTTATGGCTTTTATGCAGGAGCAGGCCCGCCGCTTGGAAGAGCAGCTGCAGCGTGACAAGGAGGAGCAGGCTCGCCGTCAAGAGGAGCAGGCTCGCCGTCAAGAGGAGCAGGCTCACCGCATAGAAGAGCAGCTGCAGCGCGACAAGGAGGAGCAGGCTCGCCGTCAGGAGGAGCAGGCTCGCCGTCAGGAGAGGCAGGCGCGGCGCCTTGAGGAGCAGCTGCAGCGCGACAAGGAGGAGCAGGCTCGCCGTCAAGAGGAGCAGTTCTTGGTGATAAAGGACCTCCGCGGAGCCATCGGGAAGGAGATGAAAGAAGTAAAGGACCAGGTCCAGCAGCAGGAGATCCGCATCGCCGAGTTGGAGAAGATTATTCGTGGGCTCACATCTGGGGGAGGAGACGTGGCAGCTGCAGTAGTTGCACCCTCGCCGGGTGGTTTTAAAGTGCCACCATTCGACGGGTCTTCGTCATGGTCTGCCTACAAGATACAGTTCGAAGCCGTCATGAAATCGAATAGGTGGACCAAAGAACAGGCCTTGACTGCTCTAACCTTGGGTCTTCGCGACCAGGCCTTGACTGTGTTAGAGGCACTTGGACAGAACTTTACTTTCGAGAAGCTTCTGGAAGCATTGGAAGCTAGATACGGCGACGCGCACCTGGAACATGTGTTTCGCGCCCAGCTGAAGGTTCGATCGCAACGTGTTGGTGAAACCTTACAGCAGTGGGCTTTGGAGGTGGAAAAGCTGGTCCGGAAAGCTTACCAGCCGTCACCTGTGCTTATCGACGGGAACCTCGTACAGGCGTTCACGGATGGGATACGCGACCTGGAGGTTAGGGCTGCCGTAAGGCTAGGCCATTTTAAGAACCTTAAGAACGCCCTAGCCTACGCTTTGGAGGTGGAAGCTGTACGACGGGACGATCGAGCTCACCGCATAAGGGAGGATGTGTCTTCACCCCGGTGCTATAGCTGTGGAGAGAGAGGCCACATCCGGTTGAGCTGCCCGAAGCGAAGGAGCCCTCATTGTGGCATTCAGTTACCAGCAGCAGGAAAACCAGTAGACGCCAGGACTAATTGGCGGTTGGTGGCTGGTGATGGAAGAGCCCCAAGGAACTCGATTTCACAAATTGTGTGTGAGTCACAATCATGTGAAGGGAACAAAACACCACACGGAAATGCAGATGCTCTCTCGCATAGATCGTGTTCCAATCAATGTAAGCCCTGTGCCAGGCAAGAGGCTGAGCAGGTAACATTTGTGAGGATGTTGAGGACGGATCTTAGCGAAGATTGGAAGGGAATCTTGCAGAGTGCTCAGCAAGATGATAGAGACATAAAACCGATCCTCGAATGGAAGAAATCAGGTGCTCCTAGGCCTCACTGGAGTGATGTCGCAGCAACCAGTTCCATCACCAAGAGTTATTGGGCACAGTGGGAAAGCTTGGTTATCCAGGATGGAGTTCTGTGCAGGAAATGGGAGAATGCTCGCGGTGACCAGTGTCATCTACAAATGGTCGTACCTAAGGTTAAGGTGCCGGAGGTCTTACAGCTCTATCACAATGGACGTTCAGGAAGTCACATGGGAGTTAAGAGGACTCTAATCAAGATCCGAGAAAGCTTTTACTGGATCCATTGTCGAGAGGACGTTAAGGAATGGTGCCGCAAATGCACAAGTTGTGCGGGTGCGCCTGTGAAAGGACCACACACTCGTAGTAGAGGTGCATTAAATGTATATGAGCACATCAGAGAGACAGGTCAACAGATGTCTGAGACGATGAATACTCGCTACGATCGGAAGGCGAACAATAAGGGCTTCGATGAAGGATCACTAGTATGGTTACATAACCCGGTACGCAGCAAAGGAAAATCGCCTAAATAGCAAGCAAAATGGGATGGACCGTATCGCGTAGTTACCCAGATTAATGACGTCACCTACCGAATTCAGAAGGGACACCGAGTAGCATCAAAGGTCGTTCATGTGGATCGGTTGGCCCGTTACCATGGGTTACATTGCCTCCCTCTTAGACATGCTCGTCCCGAGCATGTCTAAGAGGGAGGCAATGTTACAAGATAGGGCAACGCCATCTAGTGACTAGTAGAAGAATTATGTAGTTACTAGTGGCGCCATCTAGTATCGAATAGCGGAACTAATCTTCTCGTGTCGAATGGAATTTTCCAGAACGTTCGAACCGAACATTCTGGAAGTTTCTAGTCTCTTCGGGAACAGTGAGTTCGAAAGTCGATTGTTCTGGAAGTTTCTCGAAATATCTAGAACAGTGTGGAACGTTCTAGAAACATCTTCGCTGCTATAAAAAGAGCGGTCGGGTTCGTCGTGAGTCAGTTTCGATTCGGAAGCGACACAGAGCGATCAGAAAAGGAAAATAGTGCGAAGTAATAGAATTGTTTAAGAAGTGTTTTTGTAATAAATTGTGATTAATTGAAGTCTGCTGTTTAAATAATTTATCCCTGAGCCCCAGCTCGTAACAATATTCTATTTTTATCTTACTTCAAGATAAAAAACGTTGAAAATTAAAAAGCATTAAAATTAAAACGTATCTCAGTTTTAGATAACTGTAGAGAAATCTATTTTTATCAAGATTGACAACTCGATACTATTGTATCATTAATTAAAATAATGAGCGCACACTCACAGAAAAAAATTTGTTTACGTACAAAAAAAAACTCCGTGTAACAGTAAACCTTAAATTAATTAAAACAAGACTGAATTAAAGAATTTCCAATAAGGAAAAATAATGCAAAGAATTTTTGCAAACACTAATTATTTGTTTTGAACTCCGTCATTATGTTTTCAGTTATAGGATAAAGTTTTAAATGGTAGTTGAAGATTTCCCTCGAGGCAGATACAAAAGGTACCTTCAGAGAAAAATCTTACAAGTTTTATAATTTTTGAAAGTGTTTCCAAGTTTTCTCGAGAATTCTTCGCGTGTTTAGCTCGAAACTAGTCTTTGGTAGATTTTGGGACGTCAGACGTATCGAACCTTTGGCAGAACTTAAAAGATTAAAAGAACATTAAGTTACCCTTCCATTCTTTCTAGGGAAAAGAATCTGCTAGACGCTTGAAAAAACTGCTGCCCTCCATTCGTTCATTATAAAATATCTATTAAGTATTTAAAGAGTAAAGAAACTTTAAATTAATATGCTGCTATTCATACCAGGAGAAATGTAAACACATGACTAGTCATTACTGTGCTTGTCAAATGGAGAGTTTTCACTAACTTTTAATTTTGCAGCTAGGTACTCTTTATTTTGTTTGTTTATATCGCATCTGGTTTTTAGTTTTATTCTGCTGTCTTTACTAACGACTGTTATAATTAAGCGTCATTCAAGAGACCCCATCTCCTCTTTGTGATCTCAGTCTCATTAATAAACCTTCTTTCAATAACAATATTTTAAGATAAAACTCTCATCATAATTATAAACAACAATATGATTAAATCCTTCCATAACATGTTTATGTTACAAACTTCACGAAGTTCATTAAATTCACCGCAAATACAAAATTCTGTTGAATAAAGTCTTCTAAAGACGTCTTAAGATCTTTACGAGACTTTGAATGGACGTACTCCTATCGGGAATTCAAAGGACTTTCTCTAACAATATATAGCAGTCTTGTTAAAGATATTTTTATTATAAAGCCATCATACTTATAAACGTCAAGCTCCATTAAACAATATTTGCTTCTTACTCTAAATTTTGCTGCTCGAGAATTTTGATCCCGAAATATTCTTCATTTGTTAGCGATTGGCGATGCTTAACATCGAGAGTGAAATACTCAATATCATGTTGCTTTCTTTCATCTTTACTCTTTTATATATTGTATATGGTAAATAGCTACCGTTCCAGTCTTTGTTCGCCATACAAATTGTAATGCCCTTTGACCCAGGTGCTGTTACGAAAAACCTTTTCTTAATGAATGCCTACATTTTAACTTCTCTGACCTTAGTTTGTCGAGTTTATAGTCAGTCGTGTTTAGTGTAGTATCTATTTCTGATGCGGGTTTTTTAATTATACCTATGACAGAGCCTTCGATTTTCTTTGAATATGTTTTTGCTTGTTTTTTCACAAATTTAATTCACACTAGCATTTTTCATCACATTATTTTCTAGTTAAAACTATTTTTTATATAATCAACGTCAACTCCACTAATAAATAAACTGAGAAACTTCTGCCATGAAGACGTAGTTAACTTTAGCAGCAGTGAAATTTACCACTACAGTTCTAATCTACTTCCCTGATTCATGCTCTAACTTTTTATAAGTCCGTGTTCAGCCATAACGTTTTAGTAGCATTATTAATATTCAATTACGGGAGATGCGGCAGCGTTTTAGCTTGTATGTCAACGCGATGTACCTAAATGAAACGCTTCTTCTCGTCCTCAGAATATGCAAGAGCATATTTTGCTTCGTTGCCTTTAATTAAGTTAATCTTATGTAATACTATTTTGTTGAGAATATTTGCTGTCTTGATTAAGGTAGCTGTCATATTTTGAACGACGCTTTATATTATCAAGTTAAAATCTGCACCCTTTGGTGAGATATTGTATCGTTAAAGTGTCGCGACTAGCATTTAATTAGTTGCTCAGATAATTGCAGCGTTTTCAATTAAAGCCTTTTGCAGGTCTCGAGTGCATATTGTTAGCAGCTGGTAATAGCGTCTTATTGAAAATGACAAGCTGTGTCTTTCTTTGGTATCTGTTTTACATTATCTCGTTGATAAATGTCGTAATAGTTTTTTTACATATATAAATTAACTGTTTGCCATCTCAAGTTACATTATATTTGGTTTATAGTTGAGTGGGCTGCTATCTCAAAATTAAAGTCCCAACAGAAATGGCCTGAATGAATTCCGTGCGTGAATCGATAGAAATCTCATATGCATCCCTGTTTTATTCATTCTCTTCACCTGTAGACGTATTTCATGCAAATCGAGGCGTGCAAGGAAGTGTTGACGAATCGTCTAGTGTGAAACCGACTTTATGTTCTTTATACCGATGTAAATTACCTATTCGTGATTTTTCTTTTTGTGATTCAAATAATTGAGGACAATGAATGAAATGTTAAAGCTCAAGGAAAATAAAATGTGAGTTTGGGGTAATTGTATAAATCGGATCGTGACCCCAGTAGGTATTCTTTATTTTTTGCTCAAGTATTTTGGGCGAAGAGGTTTATGTTTCGGCTACGGTATGACAGTAATTTATACAGGATAATAGAAGGTATGCCTTCTAACGGACAGAATAACTTAGGATGAAGTTAACAAGGTTGTTCTTTGTTACGGTAATTTTATATTGTTTTTGAGTATAACGGTAAATTACTGGAATGATGTAGGTAGATTTGAATTATGTTTGCCTGCTAAAAAAAAATTCAAAAGCGGTTATTATCAATGGCTTGTTTTGGTATAAATAACAATTTTGCTCATATAATAAAAAAAACATACCTACATCATCCGAACAAAAACATACCACCCAAAAAGGCTATAACACTGCATAAACACGAACTCTGATTGGATAAAGCAAAATATTATTATTTAATCACAGCAAAGAAAACGTTGAATTCACTGCTCCGTGCTCGAACTATTTTTTCACTAAGAGCCAAAGAAAAGAAAAACCACGTTATTTTCCGTACCCAGTAAATTTGTGTTTTTATAAAAGCGTCGAGAGCGCTAAGAAAAATATACCGAACGTATTGTCTAGCAGACATTATGGGAATATAAATCTTTGGCCCACGTCAGATACTGCGGACAGTGGGCTGTAACGGTTCGCCGCCGGAAAAAAACTATTCGAAAATGCTCGGGCCCGGATGAAATCTTTTAGCAACAACCAGATTTAGATTTTGAATAATACGAGTAAGAAGATTGTGTGCGTTAGGGTTTTCTTTGCGATTCGAAGAGTGAAGTATGCTCATATTTTTATTGAGTGTTTCTGTTGATTTGATTGATTTCGTTTCCGATTGATATACATTTTGGAACTTTTGTTTAGGTTTTTACTTTCCTAACTTATGTATATAATACACGTTTTAGGTCACTTTACGTAGTTCAGCAACACTGTACAAATTAAATTTATTTATGTTTAATGAACATTAATTTGATACCTCAACCCTCGTTGAACAACACGCGAGGCTAGGACATAATTGTATAGTCTAGATATTTTATGCTGTCTCGAAAGCAACGTAATAATCAGATTTTAAATGCATTCAGTTAACGCCCTCACAGAAATAGGTATAATTTATTTTCATTTAAATTCATCTTGTATCTGAAGTAAATACGGGTAAAATTTCGGGACCCGATATCCGTTAAATAATCAGTGGCACGCAGTCCACGTGACCGGCCCTTTATCTATCCAGTGAGAGATTTATAACTGAGGCGTTACCACGTTTATCTTAATCTTAGCAGGGACTTTATATCTCTATCAACGGAACTGCTATCTTGCAGAAAACCCAACTCAGTTACCATTTGTACACAATTTACTGATGTATTTTTGACCAATTTTTTAACACGAGCTCCATTGGGTGTGTGATTATATTTGGCATATTTTTGGGAGTGCGAAGCGTACCCGTCCATTTTTGATAAATAAGCTTGTTAGTAGTTTCATCGTTATATTCCAACCGAGACCCTTAACTTTTTCATTTATATTTCAGTAAATTGATACACGTAAAAAAATAAAAGCAAAATGCTTGCGAGAAATGTTGCGAATTTTTTACATTTTATACTAGTAAGATAATTTTAGAGAGTGAAGTTTTAATTTATCTTGAGAAATATTTGTTGTGCACCTGAGATCGAGTTTGGGTAGAATACATTAACATGAAATTAAAACAAATTAAAAAGTAATACAGAGTGTTCACTCGTCTGCTAAAATCAATAGGCAGCGTAAAAAAAGCGCTGAAAAGAAACACATTAGGTGTCCTTTTCACGGAGTTCTAACCAATAATTTCTGGTTCAACTGGCCAGATAAATCTGTTGTAGAGTGAAAACAATGGACGGGCGGCGACTCTAAACCTCCGCTGATTTATTTATTTAATATAGCCCGTATTCAATTTATAGCAGCTGGTTTATCTATATTTTAAAATCTAATTAGGAATTCAAATTCCAGTCGGATTGCTTGATTGGCGACGTAAATTTTGTGTTTTTATTGTCTACAATTTGACGTTTTAATTTTGATATCAAACTGGCTCTTAAATTGGATTAAGTGATTGAAGTTATAGCCAGGGCTCACGGTTTACCGAAAATGTTTTGTTTGAAAATAATATCGTCGTTGATCAAAACGTCAGTTTAGCTTTCAATCGTTGTCTGTATATTTCAGCTCAGTCCAGGGCTATTGTTATTTGACAAATTCGATAGCATGTATTTTCTTTATCGTGTTGTGGTGAAACAAATGCTGATTGCTACGAATAACTTATAGTGTTACGGATGCACATATGCGATTTGGCACTCACCCAACTATGTAAAAGAGACTCTAATTGTAAACTACCTACGTTTACACACTCGATTAGTTTCTGGGTAAGAATTAACTATGCGACTACTCCCTTAATGCGAGCTTTAAAATAGCTCACGTATTTAGTTCAAAACTTTAAATAAATATTTATGGAGGTTAGTCCAACAGTTTTAAACTCTTTGAGTCACGAAATTGTTTTAACCAACTGTAGTCTAAGAAAACTAGAATTGATAGACTTTTGAAAGTACCTCAATCATCTATGAAATACTTTAACCTCAACCATAATTATTTCAATTTTAATACAATTAGTACAACTTTAACGCTAGCTTTAATACGCTTGTTGGTATGTCTTAAATTATGTGGCACAAGGGTTAAAGAATAAGAATAAATTTATTTTGAAAAGATTACATTCAAGTGAATTGAATTCCTAGATCTCACACTAGGATTCCCTGTGTTGTGATATCCAGGCTCTTTTGTTCCGTTAACAATTTTTATTAAAGGCACAATTTTAAATCTTAAAAATTGGTAAAAAAGAGTGTATGCATGGTGCGGTGATTTGTGTCAGTTGTGTTGGTGTTATAAGAGAGTGTATGTATGTTATACGTATGTTAGAGAGTGCAGGTGAATATTTGTGAATTGTCAATGTGTGTACTGTGAGTTTTTACTAAGCCAAGAGACCTTCCGTCATATCGTAGTTCAATGTTAGAAGCCAATTTGTTACCGTCACTCTGCATTTTTTTGTGTTAGTTTCAGTATTTTGTAAAGATTATTGATTTTCGCGTATATGTGTGGACCCATAAAACCGTAAGACCTTCTGCCAATATTTTTGCGGCATTGGATTTTATTCCAATCTACCCTTCGACTTTAAATGACACAAGTGCTCAAGGCAGTTTTATGAAATCTGAGGATGACAGAAAGAATGTAAAGCTGTCTAACCCTAAGAACAGCCACCTTAGTATAAAGTTTAGGGGTTCAAGGGTTAGAACTAGAGTATCCCTAATCAATTTATCTTAGTAACTTAGCAAGCGTTTTGGTACGCTATTATTATGTATGGCTGTTGCAAATTAGCTTTTACGCAAGCTTAAGCATCAGACCATAAAGAGCCCACTGCTGAGACTCTGGCCTCTCTTCTGTGAGAAGTAATGGGCTATTATCTAGTGCAACTTTGTGGAGGTCACATGTATTCGATTTTTTTATTTTTTTTATTTAACGGTTCGTTCTCGTTTGACCACTATCTCACCTGATGGTAAGCGATGATGTGTTCGACGGTGAACCACGCTTGCCTAGAAGTAACCTTTTTACTCTTGACTTAAAGACCCAAGGCTGTCGCTAGGAAAACTAAGGAAAGCTAAGGAAACAAATACTACGGCAGGCAATTTCACTTCTTAGCTGTAAGCACAATTAAAGTATTCGCAAAACGCTTTGTGCGTATGAGTGGCATTGGGTGGGATGTCTACCATGTACCGATCATGGTAGGCATCCCACCCATGATAATGGTGACCATGTGGCGCATTCACGTGCGTCTTGTAGTCCCATGATGGAAGGGCTAGGCGGTATCAATTTTTTAGGACATCCCGGTTTCGTCCAGTTACGCAAAAAATAAACATTACTATCATTTTGAACGTCAATATCAGTAAATTGTAGCCAACTTGACTCAGAAAATACACTTTCATACTTACCCATAGTACTTACATCACAAGTATCACTTAGTCTAGTTTCCGCTAAGATGTCTTCGAAAGTCATCGAAGTCTCAACAATAACGTATTGGGTTGCCTCATAACATTAGTGAACAAGTATGGCCTAAATCTACACGACCCGTACAATGACCCAATTCCTTCCGTTCTTATAACTTGAGGGTGCTGATAAGCTGCTGATAAGAAGCCTCTCTATCTTCAGGCTGTTTAAGAAATATAATACGTTTGTCAACAGTGCGTATGTATTTTGTGGGTTATTTTTATTACCGGTAGAAAAATACCTACTAAATTTTTATATAAACATTGTTGCACGATTTTGAACGTTTGTTTGACGTCTTCAATCATATCGTGTTACTTTATTTGCTGTTGTAAATTATACGCTATTTTTTAACCGACTTCGCAAAAAAGGAGGAGGTTATCAATTCGATTGTATTTTTTTTTTATGTGTGTTACCTCAGAACTTTTTATTGGGTGAACCGATTTTAGTGAATCTTTTTTTATTTGAAAGCTGGTGTTTGTCATGTGGCCCCATTTAATTTTCATCAAGATTTGATGAAGAACTTCGGAGATATACATCAGAACTCATCAATAAATGATGGCAAATCACTCGGGATAGCTGCAATCGCATATCTGTTTATTGTTTACACCATTTCATAACATAACATCACACTGGTACACTTAAAGGAGTACGCAGGTGTGAACAGTTCACCCTGGTATACTCTCAATCCACCGGTTTTTTTATTTAAGTTTCATGTTATTGGGTTTATCTATTCTGGCTTCACTTTGGGCGTTATAGGTACCTAGCCTATAGAACTGGTCCATTATGTACCTACCACAACTAAAAAGTGAAAAATAAAAAACTTTTTTACAAAAATTACAACCGACTTCCAAACAAAAACACTACAAAGTGAAAAATAACTTCAATTTCGGAAGTCGGTGTTCCTGTTTTCGTTTCTTCTTGACACCGACTTCCGAAATTGAAGTTATTTTGCACTTTGTAGTGTTTTTGTTTGGAAGTCGGTTGTAATTTTTGATAAAAGTTTTTTTTTAAATTATAGATATGCTCGCGCTTGACCACTATCTCACCTGATAGTAAGCGATGATAAGTGTGAGAGAATGATGATAATGATGAACCACATCGCTAATGTTAACAAGTGTAGCGGCAACGACGCCGCCACAACTAATGACATGACGTCACACAAATCCTGCATCGCGCAAGCAAAGTTTTCGGCGCGATTAGAACACATACAACAGTCCGACAACAACCGTTGGGCAGTTGCCCGGACCAGACACAACACCCGTCTGGTCGAAAGATCCTCCCTTTTCTATGGAGGTGGTGGGACTATACACCCTGTTCCACCTACCTCCAAACAAGGGTTCGTATTGGTATTTTTTTATCATAATCAGAAGAATGGCAAAAAAGAAATACGTGTGCGGTCAGGGGACCCTCATCAGGAACGAAGTACCTCACGTATAAGAAAGTGAGAGCGAGTGGTATGCGTATATGCCTGCTCAGAGAAATATACACTGAGAGGATGAAAAAGGTGTTAGAGAATATGACGCAAAAATTTTACGTCATAAATTTTCTTCCGAATCACAGCTATCGCAATCCGCGTTAAGATACTTGGTTCCAAAAACTTGTTCAAATGTTCATAAATCGTTTACAAAAGCCTATTAAAAAATATGACACAGCTGCAGGCTGTTTTTTTTATTTTAAAAAAGGCAACGTTTTCCTTGTCTTTATTTTTATCTTTGTTAAAACCGGGAATCTTCATAGCATTTCAGTTACATATACTCATACATAAACCTAATACACCTAAAAGCAGCAGTAACAAAGTACCGTGAAACTGTTATTTTCAGTTTAAAACTACAAAACGTGACAGGTCACCTCACTATTTTATACATTTATACATTACAGGGACAGTGTAAATTGATATAAATATCTGAAAAGAATTTATCACCGCTACATTCTTGTCCAAAAGCCAAAACTACTAACCAGAACGACACAGAATACAGCCATTTAGCCTTCCATTACCGCACACCAAACTCAAACGGTTAAACTTTATAGAAATTCAATTAAGTCTTAGAATTTAACTCCGGGTTCTTCCCTTAGTTTCTCATAAATAAATAATTCAACATTAACAAAAGTCCCGGGGGCGCCTCCCGTCCTATACTGTTTCGTTTTAGGAGTAATTGACATGGCAAAAACTTTGCCAACTTGGTCGTGAGACAATGTAACATAAATGACATTGTCGGCTACATGCGCTGCTGACATAAAAAGGGAATGTTTTCCTTCTTGCTGATTGTTGAAATTGTTTTGGGCTTTAGTTTATTGAGACAAATTTTTGATATATAACTGTTGCAAGTGGAGTATCTTATACACCGTGAAATTTAAGTGGTTGTTTTCCCGCGGCAGAACGACTTGCCTTTAGGAGTACTTTCGAAGCATAGAGTTAAAGTAAAAAAATAACGATGTTTAAAATAATTTAAAAAATATTCATCAACTCGAAAAAGTAAGTAACAATAGTAACTTGTAGGTACTAGGTACTACGGTGAATAATACGGTGGTGACGCGAGTAGTACCTAGTACCTACAAGTTACTATTGTTACTCACTTTTTCGAGTTTATGTTTGTTTTTTTTATTATTTTAAAACAAAAACATCGTTATTTTTTACTTTAACTCAATGCTTCGAAAGTACTCCTTAATTCAAGTCGTTCTGCCGCGGGAAAACAACCACTTAAATTTCACGGTGTATTATTGAAAATAATAAAAAAACAACAAGAACAAAAATAGAGGAAGTACTAAATAACACCTTCATAGATCATCATCACTGTCTTTACGTCTCACAAAACAGCTTATCCATCTACAGCTCATACAAAGCCATACGTGTGTATTTTAACGATAAACAACAATTTTCCTTATTCGACACTGAAATAATTGCGAAAACTAAACTAATAACTAAGCTAAAACTAAAACAATGCAAAGTTGTCGCACAGCTCAAGAGATGGCGTATTTATGTAAGCTTAACGTTTCTGAATCGTGCTATGGTTTTGTTACCAAGTCTGATATAATCGGAGCGCAGAATTGTACGATTCTACGGAACGTAATGAGCCAATACCCAATAAGTCTTTTGGCATATTTCTGAATTGAGCATTTTGGAGTTAGGGACGTATGAAACCATACTCAAATGCCAAATTTTGTCAGGTTTTCAGGCTTAAGTAGAGATTGACAAATACTCAACTTCATCATCATCTGCCTAGCCTTTTTCCAAACTATATTGGGGTCGGCTTCCAGTCTTACCTGATTCAGCTAAGTACCAGTGTTTTACATGGAGCGACTGCCTATCTGACCTCCACAACCCAGTAACTGGGTAACACGGTACCCCTTGGCAAGACTGGTGTCAGATTTCAAGCTTCTGACTACCCGTAACGACTATCAAAGAACTTCAAATGACAGCCGGGACCAACGGCTTAACGTGCTTTCCGAGGCACGGAGGAAACTCGGTATGTTGAAATGGTCACCCATTCACTGACCGACCTCATCAAGCGTTGCTTAACCTTGATGATCGACCCGTGCGGCTGTTATTATTTAGCCACGAGCTCCAAATACTCAACTTCAAATACTTAAATCAGATATCGTGGGTTACAATTTTTGTGGAGGTTTGTACAAACAGGTGTACAACCCTTATATCAACGAAATAATGTTCTCACTTCTGCAACACAGGTACTCTCACTTTGCGAGGGAGTAGAGTGTAATCCAATACGAGGGCTTAAAGCTGGGTGGTGCCGTTGGTGAATATTTTTACGGTCAAAGAAAGAAGATTCTGTTAATGTTGGCTCATATGATACAGGGTCTCCTAGTAAAAGAGACAGAGCAACACTGTATTGAATGCAATTCTGAATTTATTGATTTTCATATTGTGGTATCTCCATTACATTGAAGCGAACAGTGGCGACATTTTTCCACTAACTACTAATTTTGGAAACAAAGTTGATAAGTTTTATCTTTTTAGTTATCTTTTTTCGAATGACTTTTAAACATATTATTATAGGTGTTACATATTTTTGTAAACACTTCTTAAAACCTTTAATTTTGACACCCCACTCGATGGCTATGGAAGAAAAAAAAATTGAGACCCCTCAATATGGCGCCCAAAAGCCGCCATGTTAGTTTTTATTAATGCCACTTATCTAAGAACACTTGGGTGGTCAAGACATATCTAACGATGTCTTAATTATATGAATCCGTCTAGTGGTTTGAAAGATATGATATACTCGTAATAAAGAATAACACATCTTTTCCTTGCAGTTGAAAAAAAATTACAATGCACATTTAAAGTAGGCCTTTAGAATAAAGTAACGTATTTGGTGCTTGAAAAAGCTCTACAAAAACTATGCAAACAATAGCCCGCTGAACTAAGCCCCTAAACCCAGATCCAATATAATAGGATCGAATTTCAACATGTTTTACATTCAAAAAGAGAATTATAAAAGCACAGTGGTAAAATTCGACAATGCGTGGCCAAAAGCCTATAGGATTACTAGAGCCATAAAAAGTGGATAAAAATGTACAAGTTTAACGTGTACAATTACGATAAGTCGCCTTGTAATCTCTATTAGCCTATGTTACGATGTATATTGGGCCTGAACACTCTTAAGCGGCTATAAGAAAGTTTTGTATCGCTCTTTCATTATGTGTAATGTTTCTTCTTAAGATTTTGGCCACGTAAAATATTTTCCCTACACTGTGGCTTCGTGGAATGGAGTTTATTATGGTTTATGGTGTAATTACCGAGATGTGACTGTAATCTTTGAAGGTCTTGGTTATGGTTAATATTTCAGTGGGAAATAATTACGTAGATTATTCAAGTAGATATGAATGGCGATACCTTTTGTTGTGCTTTAAACAATCGATTGGTTATAAAGTTTTTTGGTAAATTTTCGTTAGAAACAAGCAGTGCTTTGTACTCAAAGTTTTAATGTCGTTTCCTATTGTTTATCTGTGAGTAAATAAATGATAAAATAATATAATAATAATATAATAGTTTGTCGTCAGTTTGCTAGTTTGCCCAGAATAAGATCCATTGATCATGACATGACATTGACATGATGACTTATGGCTCTGAGACGTGGTCGCTAACAATGGGCCTTATCAGAAAGCTTACAGTCACTCAAAGGGCAATGGAGAGGGCTATGCTCGGCGTTTCCTTGCGTGATCGAATCAGAAATGTTGAGATCCGTAAGAGAACCAGGGTTACCGACATAGCCCGAAGAATTGCCAAACTTAAGTGGCAGTGGGCAGGGCACATTGCTCGCAGAACGGATGGCCGATGGGGCAGAAAGGTTCTGGAGTGGCGACCGCGAACCGGAAGACGTTGCGTTGGAAGGCCTCCCATCAGGTGGACCGATGACCTGGTGAAGGTTGCAGGAATCCGCTGGTTGCGGGACGCACGGGACCGGTCAATGTGGCGACGCTTGGGGGAGGCCTATGTCCAGCAGTGGACGTCTTTCGGCTGATATGATGATGAAGATCCATTTGGATGGGCTGTGCTATTTCTGAAAATTTTGACTAGTTTGATAGACATGATAAAATTAATTTTGACCTGTTTGATAGACATTAGAAAATTGAAACCAACAATTCTAGGCACGTAGTTGTCTGTTGGAATGATTTGTCATCGACATTTTTGTATTGTGGCTTTTCTCTCGGTTTGTCCACCGCCTCACTACGTTCCAACTCATTAATGCAACCTCTGGTTGAGGCCGAAACTGTTCTTTGTTTTCTGATAAAACGCACATAATTTATGCATTGGGGCATTTACAGAAATGAGAATTAAAACACGTGAATTTTTTAGGTATACTGTTGACAGAAATAAAATAACGCAAACCAAGGCACGTACGCAACGTAAGGCACCTTTCTGATGTCGCAATATTTAAATTGCGTCGATATCCGATACCATAAAAGTATTTTCTAATAAAATTTCAAGTGAAAATCGGTTAAATAGCATTGAATTGCGTCCATGTGAACTTAATTGCTTATCGGTGTGACCTTAAAGATATAAAAATAAGAACAAATATCGTAGACATATCACATACCATTAGTAAACTGAAATGGCAATGGGCAGGACATAAGATGCGGAGCAAACAAGGAAAATTGGCCAAAATAATAACAGAGTGGTATCTTAGAGAGGGAAAAGACAGAGAGGGCTATCGATGCCCTTTCGAAGATGGAGCGACGATATGAAAGACACCACAGGAGTACAGAGTGAGTCTCAACCGTGATCATTGGAGGAGCCTGAGGGAGGCTTATGAGAAAGCAAAACAATGTATGCCGATGTCATAAGATTAAGTGATATATTGAAAACTAGCTATGCGCCTGCGGCTTCGCTCCCGTCATCTGTCTGCCAACCCTACCCTACTTACCTTCCTGCCTACCCTACTTACCTACATACCATTTTTTTTCTATAGTCATCATTCTTTCGCGGAGAACTTTAACATAACCATTCAGTAAATGACTTCAAATGAACAACGCCATCTATCGAATATCGAGTTCAACTGTCCGAGTATCTGAATTGCGTGTGTTGTGATATTTTACTCCTTGAACACTTTAAACTCATCTAACTTTTGATAGAGTGAACCGATTGCGATAAAACAAAAACTAAGTAATTTTTCAAGTTACGCACTTAATGTTTATGTATACAAGTTATTCACATTGGTTTCGTACATTTCACGTGATGCATGCACAAATAAACAGACAAACAAACAAAAAAGCCAAAAATACCGGCAATAGGTTCTGTTGGTTATCCTTTAAGCCAGGGTGTTAAAGGTGTTATTTGTTTTGGAAATATTTTCGATGTACAAAAATTAATTTCTACAGATTTATTATATGTAGTATTGATATTGATGATTTTAAACAAATGTAAGATTGTTAATAAAGACTTTTCCTATTCTATCGATGTGATGTAAATCATCAAGCCAATCGTATCGAGCCATCAGAAACGTCGCTAACTGACACAAAACACACTATGCTTGTCGCTACTGATATAGTACTAAAAATTTCGCCTAAATGTAGTGGAATTTTATATTATTGGCATTTATGTTGAATTTACTTTACTTATACGTTTCACTCGCTTTGACGCGCTAGTAAAATGCTGCTGCGTTTAGTAAAATTTATTCACAATCTGAATATACCATTTCCTAATTAGTTGCCCCGATGTAGCTTACGAATGCTTTAGCATATGTATGTTACTCCAGCGGTCATTTACTCGCCCTCTCGAGGATAACATGAAGGTGCCTATGTAAGTGTTTCGATACTGTTATGATTTATTACATAAGAGTGTATCAAGGTACTGCCTAATGTACCGCGAAAAGGAAACCCGAACTTGAGAATTCCCTTACTTATAAAGGAGCTTTGATTTACACTGTTTCCCCAATTGCTACAAAGTTAGAAAGTACCTGCTTGTTGTGTAAAACGAGGAATTTTAACCATATTTCTTTGGGCAAAAATATATGGACCTACTGTTTTTTGCTTAAAAGAAATTATTTATATGAGCATTTATTTTTGCCTCGCCCTAAAAGTTACGTAATTAAAAGTGATCCATTTCGTTACCCGCTAAAAATAGTCACAATCAATTTAGTACTGTAAAAAAGTAGAGCAAAAACTTTCTCAGCTTTGATAACGTAGGTAATTAAAATTAAAACATAGAGGTACCTTTTGCAATGTAGATGAGGTATTTCAATTGAACCTACATCCGACTGGACATATTTATGGTAAGTGGGTTTTGCATGGAAATGGTGGTCATTGCCAAGAGGATTATGAAATAAATAATGTTAGGTGCCAATGGCCGCTATTGCCATACTCAACACCTATACTTAAACATTCCTTTTTCAAAATGACCTCGTAAATCTCAAAGGACTCCATTGCTTAGTTTCTCATTGGTCAAATAGAATCAATATAACACCACACTCATACCCAAAGAAATTTTAGACAAAAAAAATTACTCCTATCGTGAAATGTAGCCAAGTTCACCGGTAACTTAATTATTAAAAGCTGCACCGTTTACTTGAACCCTTTTTTAACTGAAGTGGTTTCATCTCAGCTTAAGTTTAGTGTAAATTAAAAAAACAAACTTAATATCGTGCTATTACACCCCAAAGGTTTAGATAGATGTGTAACTATTTATCAGAATGACTTTGCTGCATTATTACTTTATAAATATGACAGCATAATACAAAATTATGCTGAGATAGGAGCCTTTTTGGCCTCACACAGGTACTTTTTGAATTTTAGGCTCGTATTCCGGATGCTCACACTCGACCCGAACTGAAAATTGGCTACACCTACCAATCAACTGCCAATCATTCACAACTCTTGAGTTTGGCATATGATTCTTCAGATTGACATTATGTGTACTCAATAGAGCAAGAGCCCAGACGCCCCAGACGTTACTAAATTCATTCAACACAAAATGTGTGGTAGATATTGAATGAAAATGGAAGTCCAAGTTAGAAAATACGAGTACGTTCCAAGTACATGCTAGCACAACTCCATTCCACTGATTTTGTGGTAAGAGAGTTCGTTAACGTTTGGGGCTTCTTGGATGGCCTTGAGCACTTTAATGTCAAAAGAAACAAGCCAACCAATCAGAACTGTCCATTGCCAGTTTGAGTTGAGTTGAGCATGAGCATGAGCATTTTGAATACCGGACTTAGTTTTATTCATTTAATTATTTTTTTATATGAATTGCAAACAAATATTTTTATTTCTTTCTAATAGTGAATCGACGTTTCACCAGTTTCATTTAAGTAACAGAGGATGAGCCTTTTGCCATCATCAGCATCATGTCAACAATCCCACCGCACTTTTCCAAAACCTCTGCAATTCCTGAATGCCAGAAGCATCATGTCACCCGGAAGATGTCCATTGTTAAATATAGGCCTCCTAGTGTCGCCACATTGACCAGTCCCCTGCATCTTGCATCCTATGGATTCCCACAACTTTAATCAGGTCATCAGACCACCTAGTGCGAGGCTTTCCAACGCAGTGTCTTACGTTCAGTATATCCGCAGGAGGACCAAAATATCCGACGTGTCCCGAAGACTTGCGAAAATGAAGTGGTAGTAGGCAGGGCACATTGCTCGCAGAATGGTCGAAAGGGGGCGAAACTTTCGAAAATGGCAAACGTGAACCGAAACACGCTGCGTTTTGCCATCAATCGGTCACAAATCGGACTGCTACTGAGAATTGTGTGCTGAAAAAAGTCTTTTAACCCCAAAACGTAATCAACATGAATCCTTTCAACATTTACAACATCTCATTACCATAACCTTTGTATCCAAAGAAAAAAGCCATAAAAAGATAACATACCACATGGCCATTTTTACGACTAGAAATAGGCGCCTATTTTTATTCATTCCTTCTTTCTGTTCCCTCGGATAAGTGCCTCTATACAGCCAGAGTATAACTTTCTTTAGCCATAAAACATTGAGGGTCCGAATAATGTTCGTATGTATGTAAACATAAATGGAACGTATACAAGGGAATATGAAAGAAATAAAATGCCTGAATAGACGAGGTATGAATAGTTTCATATTTCGCTTTATCTTCGATGGAATGGTAGGCAGAAAGCCTGGTGTTGAGTTGCTTTTATTTTCAGATACAGGTTTTTTTTAAGGCACAGATATGCCTCAGTAGCTGATTTTAAAATAAGAATCACGTCTAAATGGATTATCGTATTTTTTTGAAAAAAAAGCATGTTATGACCATTATCTTAATAATAATTTATGAAGAAAATTTTGAGTTTTATTCGAATAACATAGTGTAATTAATTTGTAAATGTATGTCTAACGCAAACAAAAAAACGACAATCGCACCAAAACCGCCGCGAGTATTTTAGTGAAATTTTTAGCATCTCAAATTTAATCTATACAAATATTATAAAGATTTGTGTTTATGTATGTAACGAATAAACTTAAAAACTACTAGACTGTTTTCAAAAATTCTTTCACCATTGGGAAGCTACAATATCCCCGGGTGATATAGACCACTTTTTATCTCTGTATTCCCACGGGAACGAGAACTACGCGGGTGAAATCGCGAGTCGTCCATTAGTTGTCTATATTTTGATCTAACGCTTTGTTTTTAAAGTCATAGAATAATAAGGAAAGTACAAAAATCTACTAGTTTTAGGGTCGTGCGGGTGTGAAGCGAGAGCGCGTTTTATTCCCTCAAGGTTATTGGCGACTGTCGTAGTCTTAAACTAGAACTAGTCACAACACACTTGGGCCGCCAATTTCTGGAATGAAAAATAAATATGATAGGAATGAATGAATGTACAACTTTTTTTTTGAAGTTTATTGAAACTTGCTCTTAACGTTACGTTGATAATTGTTGCCAAAAACCGGGAGTTAATTAGGTACAGTAGTTACCTATTAATTATAACACGCTAATTGATTTTCGAGCTACTTATAACAGAATTTATTCTTAGGCCTCTAATAACCCTCAAAGGTTAGGCCTAAAGCTTAGGCACCTTTTTGATCAACGAGTAAAAGATCCTTTGAAACCTAAAATCTCAAAATCCCAAGCAAGAAGTTAATAAAGCAATTCGGAGCACGTTAAACATTCTTTCTCATTACCAAAAGAGCACAAGCGCCTAACCTTATTAACTAGAGTACTTACTACCTTATACCGACGCCATATTTACTCAGTGGCCCCTCAACAAAATGTCTAACATTATCTTCCTCGACAACGTAACTAAATTTCCACTTGGCAAGGTGCTATAGACCAAACGTAATAAACCTATTCACTACACTTAATAGGTAATGAATTTTGACGCTACCGTGAAAACCAAGAGGTGTTTGCACGGCAAACGCTTCACATACACCTAGAATAACCAACGTGAAAGCAACTTTGACAAGACGTGTTAGAGTGTAATTTAGTATGGTGGTTTCTCTGCTTGTTCGAGACTGACAAATAGAATTTTGCCAATATATTAGCTCATCTCTCTGGCGTATGCTAATCAAAGTAGAAAAACATGGCATTTATCAACGTTTTGTTGTTTTGTGTGGGTGTATTATGTGACGAATAACAATTACCTTTTGTATCGGATAGTGACCCTCTCACATTGAAATGCTATTTTCAAAAAATCTTTCGTTACTTGGATTATAAGTAAAAAAGGTTGTTTCGTTCGTATCAATAATAGTGTTACAAAAGCATAAAAAAAATACAACCGACTTCCAAATAAAAACACTGTAAAGTGAAAAATAACTTCAATTTCGGCAGTCGGTGGCAAAAAACAAAGGAACGAAAACAGGAACTATAAAGTGAAAAACAAAAAGCTTTTTTACAAAAAAATACAACCGACTGCCGAAATTGATGTTATTTTTTCACTTTGTAGTGTTTTTATTTGGAAGTCGGTTGCATTATTTGTAAAAAGTTTTTTATTTTTCACTTTTTAGTGGTGGTACATAGCCGTCATTTATTGAGGAGTTCTGTTGTATATTATTATCTTCGAAGTTCTTCAACAAATCTTAACTAAATGTAAAAGGGACCACATGAGAATCTCCAACTTTAAAATAAATAAAAACATCGAAATCGGTTCATCTAGTAAAAAGTTCTGAGGAAAAATAACAGTCGGTTTGAGAACCTCCTCCTTTTTAAAGTCGGTAAAAAAATGGGACACTACCTATGGAAATATGACGAGCAGACATTTAAGGCTTTTGCGATGTCAATATAATTATTTTACGGTTAAATGTCGCCAATAAGGCACTGGTGTAACTAGAGACTGTGCATTATTTAGAATGTTTATAATTTGTTAGTCATTTAATTCGGAGTAAGTTACCAACAGGACAAGTTACCAACAGGACAAGTTACCTAACCCACCATTTATATAATATTGGATTCATCATCTGCCTAGCCTTTTTCCCAACTATATTGGGGTCAGCTTATATAATATTTGATTGATACGTAATTAATTGTGGAGTTTTCGCAATATTTTATTTGTGAAAATAAACATGATATTTGGTCTGATTTAGCAAATAACTTGGATGTTAGACCAACCTTTCATTCCTGGCTACCTCAAGCGGATCCAATAAAATTATAAACTTTTAGTTCTAACTTCAGATCAATGACCTCGGCACATTTAATTGTAATTACATATAGGCCGAAGTATTCGCCACAGCTTGAAAATTAGACTATAAAATCAATGCCTAAAATTATACCCACGGGGAGGTAAACCTGTTCATGGTACTGATACTTCACAGTTCACAGTTACTCACAATACTTTTAGTACTAGGTTCATACGTTTAGTTTACAATAAAAGATTTAAGATATAATAAGTCAGCTGGCTTCCTTCAAATACAGCTAACTGACATAAAACACCTAATTTACTAAATAGGCGCCAAAACAGTCACCACAGCTTGAATTAGAATCTAGCAAAAAAAAACGCCTTCCAAAACAAAACACAACAAAGCGAAACATAACTTTCTTTTTGGAAGTCGGTGTCTTTGGTCGGTACCTATATTTTTTCGTTTTTGACACCGGTATACAAAAACATACGGTCGAATTAAAAACCTCCTCCGTTTTGAAGTTGGTTTATAAAGTCAAGCCTAAAATCATACCCACGTGGGGATAAAAACTGTTCCCCACTTGGTACTTATACCCGTTCACAGTTACTGTTACTCACAATACTTTTAGTATTAGGTTCATACATTTGATTTACGACGTTCTCATGCATTACGTTTATTACTTGCGATTATTGTAACAACTACAATTTATTTTACTAGGCACACAGTTGATTGCGCTGCGTATTAGCGCAAAGCAAAAACATAAAACGTCCATTTGCACAGTTTTGTGCGGCTTTACTGGATGATTTGATATTAAAGGACTTTTAGTAATGAATGTTGTGGGCAGTGTTGGTATGTCAAATTGTACTTGAGACTATACCATAATTTACCCTAAAAATCTATGTAGTTTTTTGGACGAAGCAAATTCTAAAATTCTTTTTCTAAACACTAGTTTTACCCTAAGCTTTGCTTCCGTGGAAACTGCGTTTTTCCGAGAAAAAAGTAGCCTGTACCACTTAGCTATAGTTTAGCTATCTCAATAAAATAATTCTCGCAATAAAGAAAGGATGAATAAGATTTTATTGGCACAAGCTACGACGTATACCACAAAAAAGGAAAATAAACTTATACAAATAGGTAAAATATGCGTCTCATCTGCGCTACGGGGCCATCGCTCAGCATAACGCTGAGTGTCAGATGAGTACTATCAAAGATTACATTTTACAAACATCTAAACAAACAACAAACTTTCCCACCTACGATATTAGTTTAGCTGTAAAAGTAGGTATTGATGAAACAAACCTCGATCAAAAGGGTATTGAACTAATTATTTTCAATCGATTTAACTTTGCGTGGGACGTTAGCCAATCGTTATAATTTTAAGATCAACTCGTTAACGGAACGAAACGAATCTTACGGGTATTATGCACCAATATTTGTTTCAACTACGTGATAGGGCTACGCCAACGTTCAGACGCCTACGCTACGAACGCTACGAGTGTTCGTAGCAAACGTGCTACGATAGATTTTAGGTTACGCCAGACAGACTTTTCCGAGTGTTTTGTTTGCCTTATAAATGCTGCACTACATCTTTCTGCCCTTAGCCCTGTTACTTGGGGTCGTTGCACGACGTTTTTTTCTTCCATACCGTTACACTAGAAATAACCATTATTATCATACTACTAAATTAGTTTGAACAAACACTTTTGCACATCAAGAAACTCCAATCTAGTTCAGTCAACACAGGTCTCAACTAGTAGTCTAGGTCAGTTTGATAGCATGTACAAACATCTAAACAAACAGCCAATGTCACCTCCTAAAATATTAGTTTAGCTGTAAAAGTATGTACCTATTAACGAAAAAAACTTTCGTTTACGATCAAAATGGTACTGAACTTATTTTCATCAATCAATTTAAACTTCGCGTAGGACGTTAGGCAATCACTATAATTCAAAGATCTACATGTTAACGGAACGAAATGGATCAAATTATGTACCAAAATGTTTTTATATTACGCTATAGGGCTACACCAACTATAAGCGTAGGGGCAGGGGCTTACGCTTTCGTAGCAAACGTGCTACGAATGCTACGAAAGATAAGGAATACTTTGGCTGTCTTTTGAGTATTTACGATATTGCCTCATTATCATTACTAAACTTTTTACATTTCAGCATGGTAATAGTGAACGATCATTGACTCACTTATTGACATTCTTAATTAAACAAACGACAATATTAATGTTACAAAAAAGTCAACTGAAACGGAAAAACCGAAAAATATACCCTATTGTAACACTATTCTTGTTAGAGAAGAATCTTTGTTGAGGGAAATGTTAGTTACCAATTTTCGTGGCCGAGATGCACGTCTTTTATTCATTTTTGACGCTTCTCTGTTTAAGCTCCTCTCTTGAAGCCCTGCTAAAAGGAATTAGCTGGAGGCATAGATTGAGTATCAAGCTCTGTGCTGCTTGCTGCTTTCTGTCCATGCGACCGTTGACAAACCGGAGATGGTGACAGTTGAAGGTAGCCGGTTTGCTTGTGCACACGTGGGTGTGTCCAGCTGACCTGAAGGCTGCTTGTGGTTGACGTGTTGTGATCCATGGCGTGGGCTGTGTTCCATGGGCTCATCTTCCTCCGCCAGGAGGCTTCTGCCCTGGACTGTCCGCCTGGCTGCGGCTGGCTGCCTGAGGCAGTGTTACGAGGGGTGGAGTTGACTGGCTAACCTGCACCCCCACCGAGTGACAGGCATTCTGTTTCATTGTTTTTGTTCTTCAACCTCAACTTAAACAAATGTAGTTTGTCCGGCCTCCCTGCTGTCCCTACAAGTGACGGGGCATTCAGCTGTTGATCTCACCCATGTAACTTTATAATTTTCTTTTGTAACCAACATCAGACCAGCCAACTGATACAAACCGCTATATCTTTATTTTATTGTAATATAGTTCGGCTTTGGCCATTAAAGGTAATTGTCAACTGAAAACTTGTGCTTTATTCACCTCGAACCGAAATCAACGTCACACTATCGTTATTCAATACGATATTATGTTATTGTTCAGTTTCCTGCGAAAAGATATACGAGGAAGACTATTGACCGCTACACAACCAACTATTCAAATGCCAAAACGAAACAACTGTTTAAAAGAAGTATTATGTATTTTCTTTTCATTTTCCCTGTGTTGTTCTAATTTTGAATTTTATCCATTGCATCGTTTATCTGCTATGAAGACCAACCTCTTCTCTAGATAAAAACATTACGTAAATAACATTAAATTGCCCATTAAATTTACAGGAACATTACAACTCACTTTGTCTTTACAAACAATTTAAAACTGCTAAGATTTCTCAAAAAAATGAGTCCACGTTTTTCTTTTTAATTTTTCCTAAGAGCTGAGAGCTGTGTTACATTTTGACCAAGATCTTTATTACGCTCAGCGTATTCCGTAACAACTTCTTTACGAGTTGTCCGTTTATGTCGCGAAATTACGCGAGAGACCACGAAGTAAGCTCGAATGATGATGATGTTAGGTTTTATGATCCAACTACAGCGCTGTGGTAAAACTGCTTAGTTTTGGGAGCTTTAATTTTGTGTATTACTTATTCTTGTAAGGAAAATTGCATACTGTTGTGTTGTTACAAAGGGAATAGGTGCAGCATTGTCAGTAGGGGGTATCCATTTTACAAGCTTTAATTTAACTTGCAATATTATGTATGTTAGTGGTTCGGGTCAAATCTTGCAACTAAATTTTAAAATAGTTTTCCTTTACTGATTAAGATGAAATTTTGCATGAACGTTTAGTTTGGGTGACAATGCATGGTTAGCTAAGTGACGTCAAATTACAGCCAATATGGTGAACGGCCCAAGATGGCGGACTAGTTATTTTTTGTTCACTGCAATGATACGGGTATCGAATGAAAGGGTTTGCTAAGAAGAATTCAAAAAAAAGTTTAATTTTATTTCTTTTGTGGCAAAAACTTGTAAAATTTCCATAAATCTAATCTAATTTCAATGTCATAAATGATAAACACATTTGGAATGCCTTATATTTATTGCTGACTTCTAAAAATATCTTAGGGATTCATGTTAAAAGAAAAAATAAATTGGTGATTGGTTGATTCAGTTCCGAAAACCGTTCTTTATGAGGGCAAAATTTGTGTGTTTTCTGAAATGTAACATTTCTATCTTTTGATATTATACAAAATAATGATGTACTAACTTAAGCCAGTGGCTCTGCCTCCTGAAAGTTAAGATAACATATCACATCACATCATCATCCAATTAATGTTCCCACTGCTGGGACGCAGGCCTCCTCTCTGTGAGAGAGAATGGGCCGTAATCCACCACGCGGGCCCAGTGCGGGTTGGTGGATGTCACATGTCTACTAATTTTTGGTTCTAGGACATGCCGGTTTCCTCACGATGTTTTCCTTCACCGTTTTGTGAGCAGTGGTGATGAAATAATTTACACAAAGTAAAGCGCTTGCCTGGGCTCGAACCCACGACCTACAACTTGTAAGTCGCGGCTGATATCACTGGGCCACCACTGCTGTCAGGACATGGTTTACCCACGCAAAAACTTTGCATAGTGCAGTTTAGCAGTGGATAGAACGTGATAAGGTAACAAACAGATAGACAGAGTTGGTTTAGTATTTATAATATTAAGTAACAATAATTCACGAAACTAACTAAAATAAACTAAACAGATTATTCCATACACAATAACTCAGTATCTCCATTTTAGCTTCAGAGACAAACAAAATACTACGACGAGTCTAATACAGAATTCGCAGTGGCATTTGTAGGTAAACTCGTCCGTCGTGTGGTCGCTAACGAGCTTGCCCCACTACAAAGTTTCATCGGCCTTGTTATGGAATCTAGTGCACTCTATGTGGTCCTGGTCAATGGGGAGGGTTAATTAATGTTGTTATTGCGTATTGATGCGAAATGTTAACTGAACTTGCTAATCCGTCCTATATTATTATTTGGTATATAAAAAAGTATATTCTATTTTCTATACACTTTGAAAACGTAAGTAACTGTGTCTGTCTTTTTATTACTTTTTCTTGTCTTAACGACTGAACGCAGTTTGATGAAAATTGGTACACCAGTCTACCATGTCCTGGATATTCTGGATTATATCCCGGGAATATGTTCCTTTTGGATAATTTGCGAGTTTGACACGTTGCATTCGTAGGTAAACTTGCCCATAGTGTAGTCGCTAACGAGCTATGGACACTTCAAAGTTCCACCGGCCTTGTTATGGACTCTATGTGGCCCTGGTCAATGGAGAGGGCTAATTAGTGTTGTTATTGCCTATTGATGCATGTGAAATATTAACCGGCTTAGGATGGAGTGTAATTATTGTTGGTTGAAATGATTTTGGGATGAATTGAAAGTTATGACTAGTAAAGAAAGTCAGTTGAGTGATTCTTTTACGTAAAAAGTGTTCATAAATAAGAACTTTAATAAAGTCAGTAGTTGAACAGTTCCAAAGTCAGTTGAGTGATTCTTTAAAGTAAACAGTGTTCATAAATAAGAATTTTAATAAAGTCAGTAGTTGAACAGTTCCGAAATTTCTTCAAAACTACAGCATACCTCATCCTCATACAGCATCCTCATAAACTAAGTTTGTGAGGATGAATTGATGGACGTTTGTTACTCCTTTGCGCTAAAACTGCTGATCGGACTTTGATGAAAATTTACAGAAACATAGCTTATACTGATGTATAAGCTATGTTTCCTATCTTACCTGCCTGTTAGTATGATTACTAACAGGCAGGTAAGAAAGGCAGTTAAGATAAAGATATTAGGCGAAATACCAATAACACGGGGATGGAGCCGCGGGTGGCAGCTATAGTATCTCATAAATCCTTTGGAACTCTGCAATAATGTAGCTTGTAGTTAAAGAACTCCTTTGGAGGTCGTTTACGGAAACTCCTCTTCTTCGGATACCTTCTATAAACAAACTTCAACAATTTTATCTCTGAATAACAAAAGTTCACATTAGTAGTAGAAATGTCTACATCCATAATCAGATATATTGCACATATTATATCAAACCAATGCGGGCTCGATTACACACCCAGATGCACTGAACGAAAATATTATCTTCTAATATAATAAACTAGCGGATGCGTCGCGGTTTCACCCGCGTAGTTCCCGTTCCCGTGGGCATACAGAGATAAAAAGTAGCTTATGTCACCCGGGGATAGTGTAGCTTTCAAAAGGTGAAAGAATTTTTGAAATCGGTCCAGCCATTTCGGTGTCTTTAAGGAACATTATAACATACATACTTTCTGTTTTATATAAATAGATAGATATAGAAGAAGTAGATAGATAGATTATAATACATTAGATCTAAAAACGTAATATCATGCCAAAACTCAAGCATTCCACAGCCCCAGCGTGAGTTTGGTCTATTACACAACCAATTTAAAAAGAAACGATTGAAGTTGTCACTCATGAATTCGGTCACCAATGCCGCGTCATTAACTCACTTCCGATTGTCCCTTGTTGCGGCTAATATGTAATCAGCTATCATTTGCACCGGTTAGTTTCTCTCGGTGTATATCGCTGTATTCAGATTACTACTTAAACAGTTTACTATTTAGTACCTGTTATGTTTGGCCAGCTTTTTATGAGATCAATAAATACAGTGAATACGTGGTGGCCCAGTGGGTAATCCTATCGGTACCTCGCCTCTCGTGTTTGAGGTCGTGTGTATATATCCAACAAATAATGTGACTTTCTAAAATTCATAATCTACCAAGTCTTTTTTTTGGGTTGGTCTGGGTGAAGCGGGAGGCCGTGACTTTTACTGACTAAAACCCACCCGTGTTTTATCAGTTGCTTGAGTCAGGGCCGCGGTAACTCTCTTTCAAATTTATCCGCGACCAATGTTTTAAGTCTAAGTCTATCTTCTCTCTGAGTTTATCTTGAACATGGCTGACAACGGTTAAGGAAAACATCGTGTGGAAATCTAGACTCATAAGTAACACTAGCTGTTGCCCGCGACTTCGATGGCGTAGAAAAAAATGTAGCAGATGTGCTATTTTTTCCAGTGTTTTATTTGTTCAGGGTGGGAAAATTACAGGTTGGTATTTTTATTATAATTTTATTACTGCTTAAGTAATTGGTTTACATTAAATTTTAATTCCTTGAACAAGCTTTTTACATGGGATTTTAACTAACTTTTAGTATTTTGAAATACACAGAATGATGAGTCCGCTCCTAGATATGTTATAGAATAATTTATTAAATAAAAAGCAATATAAAAAGTCAGTGCTTCTAAAAACAAAATTTAAAATATTAAAATAAAATATTCTTATCCCTAGAAATCTGCTCTAGCCATCAAACAGGAAAATGTGTTTGACCGCGTTTTCATTTAATAATGGCGCATTCAAAAATAAAATCTAGAAATATGAAAAAGATCTACTATCTCAAAGGGACAGAATTTTCTATTAATATTTCGTGGCAACCGCTGGCTTTTCACTCGTAAATTTTTTTTTTTTTTTTTTTTTTTTTTTTTATTTGTTATAGGCTCGCGTTTGACCACTATCCACTATTTGTTTAAATCCATTAAACACGAACTTGACGTGATGAAAAATTTCAAAAAGAAAGGTTTAGGTATTTATTTAAAGTAAATAATTTCAAAAGAGGAGCTCGTGGCTAAATAATAACAGCCGCACGGGTCGATCATCAAGGTTAAGCAACGCTTGACGAGGTCGGTCAGTGGATGGGTGACCATTTCAACATACCGAGTTTCCTCCGTGCTTCGGAAAGCACGTTAAGCCGTTGGTCCCGGCTGTCATTTGAAGATCTTTGACAGTCGTTACAGGTAGTCAGAAGCTTGAGATCTGACGCCAGTCTTGCCAAGGGGCACCGTGTTACCCAGTTACTGGGTTGTGGAGGTCAGATAGGCAGTCGCTCCATGTAAAACACTGGTACTTAGCTGAATCCGGTAAGACTGGAAGCCGACCCCAATATAGTTGGGAAAAAGGCTAGGCAGATGATGAATTTCAAAAGTTGCTGTAGTGGTTAACCACGCGACTTAAGAGCTGTAAAGTGTTCAAACCCAAACAGGTAATTTACTTTGTGTACCTTAATTATTTGATTTTTGTTGATTATTGCACTGCTTTCAAAACTGTTAAGCAAAACAACTAAAAACATACATACACACAAACATAGACTTCTTCTTTTTCTTCCTCGTATCGATGATTCCAAAAATATATATATTTTGACCAGAATTCAGCCACGCCAACAGCGTTCTCATTTGCCTCACAAAGGTCTTTTAAGGTGCAGGTGTTTTTGCATAGAGAGCAAGACTAAAGGTGAGGCATTGTGTGGGACGTGGCTCCGCAATCGCACTGTGAGTCATTGGAGTAACCCCATCTAACTAGGTTGTGCCTGCAGCGACCCACCTGGCTTCAAATTCAAATTCAAAAGTCATTTATTCAAACTAGGCTGAGAATCAGCACTTTCCAAACGTCAAAATTACATAAGACAGTCCCCCAAAAACGCCCACCCTTCCACTTCCTAGTGCTTTTGCTGGGAAGAAGAAGTGGTGCAACAAACTCCCCAGCAGCACAGCTGTCTGTTCAGTTAAAAACAAAAACTTGATTCTATACAATAGTATGCAAATAATTTACATTACTCAACACAAAAATTTAAAATAAAATATATTTGCCATAATGACAGCTAGCACACGCCAATATACCAACAAAAACATCGAAATCTAAACTCAAGCGAAAATAAAAACTAAAAATAAAAACGTAACTTAGTACCCGAATTATAAAGCCTCCAGGCATAAAGTGCGTGACCGCCTACATATAGCTAATACAGCTGTAACTCGAAGTCATATAATTATGATAAACTAGGACCATCGAAGTAAAAAATAAATCAACAGTTAGGCAAGAATAATATATGATCCACCGTCGAGGTCGCTAGCTAACCACATATTGCAATTCAACTCATTAAAAAAAAAAACATTGTAGTGAGTCGATTATGTCAATAATATGACAATTAAATTAAAATAAATTGACATAAACTGTCAAAATAAAAAAAATTAAAATAACAATTATATAACTCATATAACCTGTCAGTAGGTAAGCTAATTCTGGAGAAAGAACACAAACATTGTCTTGAGTTAATCACAGCGACCAACTATTTTTATCGTTTAAGTAGTCGTTAATAGAATAGTATGCCTTTGAACAAAGGTTTGATTTAACTTTAACTTTGTACACATTAAAAGGCAAATCTAGAAGAGCAGAGGGAAGCTTATTTTAAAAGGTTATACCAAGCCCAACAAATCAGTTATGAACCTTATGAAGCCGGTGAAAAGGAGCTCGTAATTTGTCCTTATTTCTGATGTTAATATTGTGAATATCACTCTTTTAGGTTTAAAAGTATATATTTTGCCTAATATATAAGATATTGGCGAAGATGAATTGTGATGCCACTGTGAGAATACCAATATGTTTAAAAAAATCTCTTAGAGAAACTCTGGCACCTAGCTGGTAAGTAGCTGACTTCGTAGTCGGTTTAGAGATTTCCAGGTGGGCCAAGGCAGTTGGATACATAGACTAATAAACACATTATCCTACTTCGGCAGTCGGGTAAAAATTTTATTTGAAGACAACCTCACTACCTTTCACGAACATATAAAGACTTCCTCCTCTTTGTATGTGCCAGGAGTTGGAATTTCATAGGTAGATAGCTTGTACCCGCGGCTTCACCCGTGTGTTTTTCATCACACTTGCACGTAAACAGTATCTAAACATACAGGTTATCTTGGCCGTAATGTCCCATAAAAAACCCTCGAGCTTTCTTTTTGTCACGAAACCCAAGGTCGGTAAGTATTTTTTTTAATTTATAGCACAGCACACAGGTCATGCAAGTTGAAGCAAGGAGTTCACACGCAATTGAAAAATTGTCTTAAAACGTTATCTAAACAGGAATTTCATTGCAATTTCGCTACATGGTTCTTAATAATCGATTTTAATAGTTTTTTGTTTCAAAACGTCGAAATTATTTTATTTTTATTACACTCCGTCATGGCAATATACTATTTTTTTTTTGTTTTTGTGGCTATATACCTACGTAAGTATTTGCCCTTAACGTTTCTGAACGAAATATTTGTATAATCTGTGGTGTGGCCCGCCATACTCTTAAAAAAAAAGTTCACGTATTTCGTAATAATAGTTGTGCTGACTTGTCTATTAAAGCTATAATTATTTACTCGCAAATGTGATGAAAAACATTGTATGTTTCACAGGCGGTACGGGAATTACGAACTTCGACTCAGAAAGCCCTCAGTCTTCAAATTCGGGCTTCTACTAGGGCCTCGATCGTAATTCCTTACTTACCGCCCTTAATACTATTATTATCTCAAGGAATCAATATATACCGAGTTTATCGGGATAGAACTTATTCTATGCGTTAATCCAGGTTTTAATTATTTGTATACAAATCCGTATTTGAGTGATTGATAAATGATAAATGATTTTATTTCTGTAAGTTGGTTTGTACAAACACTTTTACATGTCGATCATATTTTTAAAACTAGATGAGGTCGGCGTTTCCTATCTGACTACTCTGAGAAGAAAGGCCGAAACAAACTCAGAGGTCACAGTCTCTTTTAAAGTCCAGACAAAAATCTTGGTTAGATCATGTGAAGACCATGTAGATTGAAACACAAACATACAAACTGTCACTTAAATGAAATATTAGTAGGATTTTGCTTATATGCGTAAATCAAAAAAACCTTTTTTAAAAAAATACTACCGACTTCCAAATAAGAAAACTACAAAGTGAAAAATAACTTTATTTTTGGAAGTCGGTGTCTTTCGTAGGTACTATTTTTTGCGTTATGGACACCGAGTTCCAAAAGTAAAGTTATTTTTCACTTTGTAGTTTTCTTATTTGGAAGTCGGTAGTATTTTTTTTGTAAAAAGTTTTTTTTTCACTTTTTAATTGTACCTACCTAATAGGCAAGTGGTTTAGTAATTTTCTTATAACGCCAGAATAGATTACGCGAATATCATGAAACTTGAACAAAACCGATCAAATGAGAGATCTGCTTACCCCTTAAGAGCGTACTGGCGTGATATTATGTTATAAAATGGTATTAACAATAAACAGACATGCGATTGCAGTAGTATTGCAATCGCATGTCTGTTTGATTTGCCGAGATTTTCCGAGAGATTTGCCGTTATTTATTTAAGAGTTCTGTTGTATATCTTCGAAGTTCTTCATCAGATCTTCACCAAATTAAAATGGGACCAATTTCTAAAAATACTATTTCAAACAAAAAAAGACTTTTCAAAATCGGTCCACAATTGACGGAGATATCGGTGAACATACATAAAAAAAACATACAAGAAGTCGAACATAGAACCTCCTCCTTTTTCGAAAGTCGGTTAAAAAGTTACGTCACTCAATGTTTTTTTAAACCCACTTTAAATCGACTGAATCAGGTCGGGTTAAATCACTTAAGACATTTTTTTTAAACCAGAGTTTCACAAAAAAATCTGATCCTTTGTTGTTGAAACTGGATTCTCCTTTTCCCTTGAGCACGTATAAAGTCTCACGAGTTTTTTGTTACATTTTTTAAGCTTACTCGTGCAATTCTAGTGCGCTCAGGTGTTCAAAGACAAGTTTTCGCTCCAACAGTTTTGGGTCTCGTCGCCAAAAGGGTAGTTTTTACTGTTTTCATTAATTTTGTGAAAGGTAGAGTATGTCTCAGATTTTTGGTGCTGTCTTTGTTCTTTTGTGAAATATTACCAAATAAAAATCTGGATTGCATTTATCTAGAAAGAGTGCAGAATTATTTATCATTATTATTATTTTAATATGTTATAACAGACCACCCATACAGAAAAAGGGGGGAGCGAAAAAAATAATGTCATACCTCATCGAGTGGGATATCGTTATTTAGAGCTCGTTGAGTAGATAAATGCTTTATTTTTAGTTTTAAAAAATATTGTTAAACAAAGGAATGAGTAGCCACTAAAGTCAGCTTTTTAAAATATTTTGTTCCGAAGAATTTTTTAACTGCCTATTATTATTATATTCTTTATTGTACACCACAAAAACAAAACCAAGACCTATGAACTTCAAATTTTGTGATAATGTTTATTATGCAGTATATTTTACAAACAAATACCAATATATATATTAAAAACCAGAATTTCTTTGAAATTATGGATTTTTCCTATTAAAACCAACTTATTTTTGCGGTTTGGTACGTAACCCTAAATTTTCGAATACCGCACGCATTTGGCCGGTTTTTTTTAAGTAACTTACGCTGTTACACTCATAGGCAAAGGCCTCCCTCCGCTTCTTCCATCTTTAGCGATCTTCAACTTTTTCAATTATATTGGTTATTGATATTATATGCCACAGTGATACTATCGTAAACAGATATGAGGGCGCGCATTGTGAAGACTCGAACACGTCCTAATTGGGACGTATAGTCTTTAGTCTAAGTCACGCCTGCTAAGAGCGATACGCTTTGTTGAAACAAAAACAAAATTAAAAAAATTCCATCATGTGTATTTAGAAAGTGTACCAATTATGGTACCAAAGTACATAAAACAGAAGGGATCTCATACCATATGTAAGTACGCAATACACCTCAATTTACTCATATATTTCAATTTTGTTCCTAATATTCTGATATTTGGAGGTTAGAAAAAGAAAAAAACATTGGTGGTCAGAATAATGTTTGTTTACATTCACACGCAAGTGAAATTTTTTCCCCCATATCCAAGTACTAATGCTGTAACATGGAAATATTGTAAACAAAAAAATTTAAAAGAGTAACCATGGAATTTCTTGCCGGTTCTTCTCCATAGGAAACGACTAACCCGAACCGTGCACCTTTTGTCGACGTTTTATAAGTGCCCATGTAGGCCTATGTAAAATAAAAATATTTGATTTTGATTTTAAAGCAAACACTAGCTGTCTCTTTTTTTCTTGTTGGTTTTATCAAGCCATCCCTTTCGACTTATAGTGAATTAATGTCAGTTGAATGAATAGTACATTGTTATCCTAGGGGTGAAAGTAACTTATTTAGTCCCGAGACGGGGTTTGGCGCCCGGAACGAAGTGAGGGCGCCAATAGTTCGAGGGACTAAATAAGTCTTTAACCCGAGGTAAACACTGTGCTTTTCATTACAAATACAAGGAAATAAAAATAAAAACATGAATTAGCTAAAGAAAAAATGATTGCCGCTTTCCCGCCTATTTTGTTTGTTTTTTTTTCTGTGGCCGGCCTGCTATTCAGCCATTATTTTTTTTTTTCATCATTGAAAAAATGGTAAATATTTTGCCCAAATCTAAGTTATTTTAAAGAAATTGTTGAAACTAAATTATAATAAAGTTATTTAAAAAATATATATTCTTTAATCAATACTTAACTTTAAGTTATTTCAATTTTACTTCGTGGTTGTATAGAAAGTTGGAACATGGTTCAATAGATATGTGAAAAGGAACTAGTTTTTTTTTTTAAATAATTTGACAGCTGTCAGTTGAAAGCGATTCTCCCTAGGGCTGAAAAGTATTACTTTCAACCCGCTCCTCAAGCAACTTCAGACCTACTTTCCGAGTATGAGTAATGAAAAAGTGTTTATGTGTGCTGCTGCTGCTATGCGGAACACTTTTTTCGGTTGTTTTGTGAGTGTATAACGTATCTGTTTACTAGAATATCATTGACATGCCAACATCAAATAATAACATTTCTCATGAATTGGTTACTTTGTTCAGTTTTCTTCGTACCAATTGATTGCCAGTATCTTAGCGACCAGTCTATAACACAATTTGAAACTCTTGAACCAAATTACCAGATAATTATAAGCAGCTCTTTAGTCATCTCCATCTTAACAGAGAATTCTTACAACTTGCTCATAGGAATTATGCAAAACTTCTGTTTATAATCCAAGAGCTGCCGAGAATAATGTACAAGAGGTCAAGGACTTTTCTGGTTAGTTTTCAATTTCTTGTCTGGACTTTGCCGCTTTAATCTAGCTAAAGTGGGGCAGGATTTTTCTTCCATTTTTATTTATTTCTCATCAAAGCTTTTATGGGATGCGGAAGAATTATAAAATGGTATTACGAAAACTATTTTGTAAAGTGTTGAGTGCTGCTTTTTACCCGGCTGTAAGGAAAGGGTAATGTTTTTCGCGCGTATCTTGTATGTTTGTATGTATTTAATATTCTTTATTACCTCGTATCTTTCAAACCACTTAACGGTTTTTATAATTAAGACAGCGTTAGACAGGTCTTGACCGCCCAAGTGTTCCTAGATAAGTACTGTTGAATAAAAAGAAACATGGCGGATTTTGAGCGCCATATTTTAGGGGATGCATTTTTTTTTCTTCGAACTCCATCGAGTGGGGTATCCAAATGAAGGGTTTTTAGAGGTGATTAGGAAAATATATAACACTTATATGTTTAAAGTCATTCGAAAAAAAAATTATAACTAAAAAGTTGTAAATAAAAAAAGTTAATAAAATCAAAAAACCCGGCTGCTTCAAAAGCGAACTTAAAAGATGAAAACAAGAAGAAAATCTTGCTATGCAGTCGGAGAATAAATCTGGTTTTGGTCAGCCAGCTCGCGAATATGTATCCTCCGACTGAACAGCAAGATTTTCTTCTTGTTTACATCTTTTTAGTTCGCTTTTGAAGCAGTCGGGTTTTTTGACATTTTTTTTAATATAAAGAATAAGCTGGGCTGGATACGGCATTATTCTCCTTGACGTCTAGACTAAGTGATACTATAGCAGTGATAACAATATAGTCAAAACATGAAAAAGTTTAGTTTTGAATTCATGACATTTCAGCAGTGTATATCAATTTCTTACATTAGGACAGAAAATTGTTATCGCAGATAGACTTTTTTTTTGTTTGCAGTTCCTTTGCGTTTATAACTGCTAAATTATTGTGATGTGTATGCCAATGAGCAATGGTGGCCCAGTGGTATTAACGGGATCCAGATTTACGTGGGTTCAAACCCAAGCAGGTGCATTACTTTGTGTAAATTATTGCATCACCACTGCTCTGCCAGGTGAAGGAAAACATCGTGAGGAAACCGGCATGTCCTAGAACCATAAATTCGAAGACTTGTGATATCCCGCTCTGGGCCCGCGAGGTGGATTGTGGCCCATTCCCTCTCTCACTGTGTCTCAGCAGTGAGAACGTTAAAATGCTGATGATGATGATTGATGATGTATGCTAATGTATTCTATCTGCCTAGCCTTTGCCCAATTATATTGGGGTCGGCTTCTAGTCTTACCGGATTCAGCTGAGTACCAGTGTTTTACATGGAGCGACTGCCTATCTGACCTCCACAACCCAGTAACTGGTTAACACGGATACCCCTTGGGAAGACTGGTGTCAGATCTCAAGCTTCTGACTACCCATAACGACTGTTAAAGATCTTCAAATGACAGCCGGGACCAACGGCTTAACGTGCTTTCCGAGGCACGGAGGAAACTCGGTATGTTGAAATGGTCACCCATCCACGGACCGACCTCGTCAGTGCGGCTCTTATTATTTAGCCACAAGCTCCTCATGTATGCTAATGTATTCGAAGATTTTTATTTTGCATCGTTTTATAGAAACAGCCTAGTGGTGGCAATACCAACGTAAAAATTTTGTGGTTGCAATAACTTAATTGCTTAAAAGTATAAATGCAATTCTCAAATCGCCATGCCGATCGCTAAGCTCAAAGTATCACGTCTGTTAAGGTTTTATTATATAGTAACTATAAGGTAATGTTTCATCGATAGCAGAGATACAAACAATGCACTTAATCGAAGCTTTAGCATCGAAATATCTACAACAGTATAAAATTGTTCGCAAATGAGTTTATTTAGTTCGTTACAGCGAACTAAAGTGCGTCAATGAAATGACATCTATTGCAATATCGTGGTATCGGGGAAAAGTATTTGGAGTAATGAAACGCGTACAAACAAGTATTATTCATAACGTAGGTCTCTTGATCGGAACGCAAACGCTGCGGTATGCGGTGCCAGAGACGTAATCTTCCTCACCCCTGACGCATACTGCGACGGAACAAAAGATCATTCTAGACGTTATTCCTACGATTAGGTGTCCGGCATCGTATACCGCAGTATTGCGCTTGCCGATCAAGAGACCAAAATTTTAGCTACACCCGACATCGTAGGTATAAATCCAGCTGTTTGATTAAAGTTTGTAAATAATTGCTCGTTGTAGTTCAGTTTTATTGGTGAAACGTGACACTAGACAAACACCAAAACATAAATTCATTCATAGTCACACTATTCCAAAACCAGTATAGTTTTATTATTAGTTTACAATCAAAACAGTTGAAACCACAGTATGTATCCGGAAATGTTTTCCGCTAATAATCAACAATCCAAAAGCAATGTTCGTCAGTAAACCAATTAAATTCAATGTGGTCACATGATATTATTTTCATTAACATTTCTATCACTAACATTATTAACAGGCATGCCTATTGGAATTCCTATTCAAATATCGTAGTGGTTGTACCACCACAATATTCGAATACCAAAGTACCGCGTACCGAAGCATAAGTAACAGTTAAGCGATCTGCCAAGCTTTTCGCAACTACATTGAGTAGGGTTACAGTCTAACTAGATTTAGCTGAATACAAGTATTTTTATTTGCGCGGTATCTTTTCGTCTAATTTACCGCAGTGTCAGTGACCAGTGTGTGTTGCCAGTGATCACCTATGGGACCGGGCGTTTACGCTCACAATCTGCCTTATTAGAAAGCTTAAATTCACCCAAAGGGCAATGGAGAGGGCTATGCTCGTAGTTTCCTTGTGTGATCACATAATAAATGAGGATATCCGCAGGAGAACCAAAGTTACCGACATAGCCCGAAGAATTGCGAAACTTAAATGGCAATGGACAGGGCACATTGCGCGCAGAACGGATGGCTGATGGAGCCGAACAGTTCTGGAATGGCAACCGCAAACTGGAAGATGATGCGTTGGAAGGCTTCCCACTAGGTGGACCGATGACCTGGTTAAGGTTGCGGTAAGGCACTGGATGCGAGACGCACGGGATCGGAAAATGTGGCGACGCCTGGTGGAGGCCTATGTCCAGCAGTGGATGTCTTTCGGCTGAAATGATGTTGATGATGACTAGTATTTTTCATAGAGTGATTGATTGTCTGAATTGTAAATAATATAATAATAATAAATATATATATATATATATAATAGTCTAATATATATATATATATTTATATTAGTATATATAAAATATATATATACTAATTCTATGCAACCCAGTAGTTACGAAAACATGATACCATTCTTGAGATGGTGTCAGACTTTCGACGACTGTCAAAGAAAAATGACAGCCAGGACGAGCTCCTCTAACCAACCAACACCTAGAAATCACGATTAAGAACACTTGATGAACAAGAGAACCGAGCAATTAGTAGAATGCAGAAGCAATTAGTGAGAAGACAGTATGTTTCTACAAACCCTGTTTTCCGATGAAGCCCTCCACAGAATCACAATACTGATAAACTTTTTCTAGGAATCACAAATATATTACAACACAATGTCTTAATATTCGTTGTAGTTTCCTCTGGTAGCCTCAGGTCATCCAAGTTTCCTCAGAACTATGGAACTACAATATTGGTTTCCTACGTCTTAAAAGCAGTTGTTCTACATTTTCCTTGATTTGGTTTGAGGCTGGGTATTGTAGTGGGATCTCTTGTTTCCAGTTCGCTAGGCTTTAGATGAAATGGAGGAATGTTTGCATCCATGTATCTATCTGTTCACTGGGTTATATAATTTGAACATGCAAATAAATGTAATGCCAATACTTTTACTACTGCCAAATCAAGATACTTACCAGAAACAGAAATACAATCATAAAATTACGCCTATTTTGTCCCGTAAGATTAGGCAGTGATGCATCCATATTTTTCCAGTAATGTAACGAACATAACTTTCTTTTATTAACACGCTTTTATTAGCTTGGTATGTATGTATCTATGTATCTATGTATCTATGTATCAATGTATCAATGTAACAATGTATCAATGTATCAATGTAACGGAATCTTTGAACGTGATTTTCACCCACTTCAAAACGTTGGATTGATTTGAAACTTTTACACACTTATCAAGGACCGATGACAATGCAATAATTTAAACAGTTTGTCCCATTATCCTTACCATTAAAGCGTGTTTTTTAGTTTTTAGAACTATAATTTATTAATAATTAATATTTTTGAATCATTGTTCTAAAAAGTAAAAGCACTAAGCATACATTTTACCTATATATCTATCTTTAATCTCCAAAAAAAATATCAGCTTTGTTTACATGAAAATATTAGATACTGGCATGCTACAATTATGTCACACAACGCGACATAATTATTACATTTTATATGTCAAGGTTTTGATAATCTCACCGTGTTACATGCAATGCCGTATTGTTACACGATATATTACTTAATACCGTTTCTAAAAATGGAAAAAGAACATGTTTATAATAATGCTTTTTTTTGTTGACTAAAGCACATACTCGTACAATTCAGAGCAGTGGTAGCCCAGTGGTAACGGCCCCGACATATGAGATGTAAAGTCGTAAGTTAAAACCTAGGCACAGGCAGGCGCTTTACTTTGTTTGCTTCATTTCATCACCGCTATTCTAAGAATAGTGGAGGAAAATCAACATGAGGTAACTGACATTTATCTTGGAACCATTAATTCGAAGACAAGTAACATCTACACACACAGAGAACAAGGTCTCCGTCTCAGCAAAGGGAATATTGCAGTCTGATTCTACAAGACTATTTTCGATTCAGTAGGAATAGATTTCAATTGACTTCCAATGCAGACCTGAATTTTAAAGAATTCATAATGGCAAGCAGTGCTCTATATAAACAAAACTAACTCTTCTTGCTGTGCGCATTATGAAGGATGTTTGGAAGCGCTTAGTGCGAATTAGTGGAATAGCAATTAGGTGAGGATGGTAACTTGCAGTGCGTCTAGATGTCCGGTGGTAGAAGGGGGCCGGTGGGATAAGGTCGTGAGGTTCATGAGCACACTCGCCAAAATACAGTCTGTAGAAGACCGACAAGCAGGCAACCTTACGGCGATGAGCCAAGCTGTGAAGCTTGGCATCTACCAGTTTGACGTCGCCAATGAGTCTCTTAGCTCTGCGTTCCACCGAGTCAAGCGCGGCAAAAGCTGATATTTAGCTGAGCCATCCCAGAGGTGGCTGCAATATACTCCATGCAGGATCAGACTAGCGCTTTGTAAAGAGTTAATAGCTGTCCAGGCATAAACGATATTGGCTCAATTAGCATACCTACCACATTGTAGCTCATCGTACGAAATTATCTCCATAATAAAAGGCAAAATGACCATCCTGTACAATATCCATTGAAAACACTAACCATTGTGCCCTGCCCCGAATATTAGGCTGCGTTTACATTGATAATAATGAGGGGCTCAAGCATAATGGTTTAAGCAACAGATTCGAGCATGTTGCATTATATTGACGTGGAATGTGTCGTCAGAGTAGGAGGTTAAAATGGTGAACATGCCTATTAGCATAGCGGGAGGAACTTCAATGGAACTTAACGAGGTCAGTCCGTGAATAGGTGACCATTATTTTTCTAGACCTTGCTGAGTTCCGTAGTGCATTTACACAGGGTCTATATTGAGGGTGAGCAAGGTTGACAGTAATTATTTATTTACTCATTAATTATTATAACCTACTTGTAGGCCACAAAATGTTTGTCATCTTTTTAGGCTCAGGCAATCGTTTTAGGCTACGCCACTACGACATTTAAGCAAAATGGTAACTTTAATTTTCAGGGTTCCGTACCCAAAGGGTGAAAACGGGACTCTATTACTAAGACTCCACGATCCGTCTGTCTGTCTGTCTGTCTGTCCGTTTGTCACCGGGCTGCATCTAATGAACCGTGCTAGCTAAACAGTTGAAATTTTCACCGATGATGTATTTCTGTTGCCGCTATAACAAAAAATACTAAAAACAGAATAAAATAATTATTTAAGTGGGGCTCCCATACAAAAACGTGTTTTTTTTTGTCGATTTTTGCGATAAAGGTACGGAACCCTTAGTGCGCGAGTCCGACTCGCACTTGGCTAGTTTTTTTTTCTAGTTTCATTATGACGCGGAGAATCTTAACACCGCCATTCAGAAAATGACGTCAAATGCACAACGCCACCCATGGAATATGGAATTCAACTGTCCAAGTATCAGAATTGCATGTTGTGATATTTTACTTGAACACTTTAAATTCATCGAACTTTCGATAGTGTGAGCCGATTGCGATGAAATAAAAACTACGTAATACTTCAAGTTACACACAATAAAATTTTAATGTATAAAAGTTACCTACATTGGTTTCGTACATTTTACGTGATGCGTGCAAAACTAAACAGACAAACAGATAAACTGAAAAACATTCCAAAAATGTAGAAAATGGGTTGCTGTTGGTTATCCTTTAACAGGCTATGTTTTTTTTTATGTTTTCAATGTACAAAAACGACGTTTCTCCAGATTTATTATGTATTGATGATTGATTTATTGATATTGATGAATAAATCTTTAAACATTTTCTTCAAAGAATTTGCCATTACTAAACCCAGTGATGGTTAGTAGTCCCATCCGTTTTAACCGACTTCAAAAAGGAGTGTCCTCAATTCGAATGTATTTTATTTTTATTTATGTTGCCTCAGAACTTCTTACTAGGTGAACCGATTTTGATGATTATTTTTTTATTTGAAAGCTTGTGCTTCTCATGTGATTCATTTCAATTTAATCATGATCTGACGAGTTAATGGGTTAATCAACACTAAATAGAGAAAAATCAAAAACTTTATAACAAGAAAATTAAACAAACTTCCAAAAAAATACATTGAAAAGCGAAAAATGACTTTCTATTCTGAAGTCGGTGTCTAAAACGAGAAAAACTGGTACCAAAGACATCGATTTCTGAAAAGACAGTTATTTTTCGCTTTGTAATGTTTCGTTTTGGAAGTCAATTTAAAATGTTTGACAAAAAGTCTTTGACATAACAACCGAGCATCACTTTCCCAAATGTTAGCGCACCTTTATATTTCCTTCTTTATAAGGGACGAAATTTGCTTTAGCCCCGCCTAATATCATCAATAATACTTGTAAATGGACAACAGGGTGTGTTTTGACTACGTATACAGTAAGACTCATTAATTTCTACGCGGCATGCGATGTAAGATGTTGGGTGTACAGGGAAAGCTTGGAATGTGTTGCAAATGATGTATTTGTAGGGTTTTGTATGGCAAATTATGGTTTATTGACATATCTTGAGCTGAGGGGAACTTGAACTACTACAGATAGTCGTAAATCATAAAAAATAAACGGTTAAGTACCTACTTGCGACTTCACTTTTATCCTTGACTGAAATTATGTGATTAAATGTCTTCTTCCTAACTTACATGGTGTGATGGTGGCGGTGGAATAAAACCAACGTTGGATGACAAGTAGGGGGTTTGTTACTTTCCTTGTAACACTTTACAGACTTTAGCAAACAAAGTTAGACTAAGGTTAAACCTATTGGTAGTTCCAGGGATGGACTGCGGGGCTATCCTATCCTTTAACCTCCTAGCTAAGGCTTTTCCTGAGGGCGACGGGGCCTCCGCTCAGGTCGAGCTGATGACAACAGTGGTGACTGCAGGACTATCAAGCACTGTGCCTCCTAAGTAGCGAGTGAGTCCTGATTCCTCCGTGGTGCGGGTTTATATAGGCGGTTGGCAGATAAATGTGTGTCGCCATCATCTTATGCTTGTATGTGGTTGTAATCTTCGTTGACGTCACGGGCGCTTCACATGTCGAATGTTAGATGTCGCTAGTGGTCTATTGGTACTCTTACTTGGTATCGTCTTATCTATGATTGATCTTGTTTGTGTTTCGTTCTACTTGGGTGGTGTAGTGTTAAGCACACCATCCGGTAGATGGCGTAAGGCGTCATGTTATAGTGGTAGTTATTTTGTTAATTTACAACATAATATTTTTTTCATTGCAGTCTAATAATAGAGCTTTGTTGTTAAACCTATAATAACAAGTCTGGAACTTACAGTTATAAACTAACTAAAAGTCAGATATTCAGAAATAAAGACAATGGAGTATTTTTGAAGATCCGGATGTTCTGAAAACAGGTAAGTACAGTACAACATTTTTTTTAATGTCCCTCGGTCAGCAACGCATTTCAATACAAACGAATGCCAATTTCCAAGTCCATCAATTATTAGATTAATCGTGTATACTAATTTGAATTAAAAACTTAGTACTTTATTGTTATTTTGTTTTAATTTCCCTGTGAACTTTACAGAGCTGTAAAACTATTTTCCTTTTTAACCACAGCAGCTTTCCCTTGCATTTTAAAAATAAATTACATTAAGTTAAAAGAGTATTAACAACTCTATATACTTCCAATGTGATTTAGAGCAAGGCGTTTTTTTTGTTCTGTGGAGCATCCGGTCTGCACCAAGTGCATAGAAAGGGCAACTGATAGATAGCCGACGACTGACGAAACAAAACACGAAGTTTGCCGAGGCATATTAAGAAAATAGATGTACTGTACTTTAATGTTAACCTTTACAAAAAATTCAATATTTTAGCACCGGGCAAATATTTCAATAAGTGCGAATATACGAAATGTGAGGTTTTTGTGAATATTTAAAAAAAATATATATTTTTCATTTTTACAAGCTTTTATTTAGTTTTACCTGTCCCGGTGTCTGCTTGTGTGTAATAAAGCATTCACGTTAAATTTGACCGACTTCCCGGTATTAGATTGAGCATAACTGTTGTATACACGGTTGATTCAGGCAAAAAAAATCTTTAAAACTTCTTTAAAAAAATAAAATTATTATAAAAGCTTGATTCTAGATCATGTTTCTAGATAAACTTCACACCACATAAATATCTAGCAACATACAATATCATGTGGACTGACATCATGACACTAAGTTCGTTAATATTGTGTACTTCTAAGCTCTCACGTGTCCCACAAGACGCAGTGATGATATATTGCTGACAAGCTCGTGTTTATTACATCTGACATAAGCTGGTAGACGCTAATCTGAACCACGAATAGACTATTCTATCACAAATGTGACATTTATTCGTAAATCATCATCATCATCATCAATCAATACATATAATAAATCTGTAGAAAAGTCATTTTAGTACATCTAAAATATTTCCAAAACAAATAGCCAGGGTGTTAAATGATAACCAACAGAACCCATTTTCAGTATTTTTGGAATTTTTGTCTGTTTATCTGTTTATTTGTGCACGCATCACGTGAAATTTACGAAATTAATGTAGATAACTTCTATACATAAAAATTGCGCGTAACTTAAAGTATTACTTAGTTTTTGTTTCATCGCAATCGGTTCACTCAATCAAAAGTTAGATGAATTTAAAGTGTTCAAGAAGTAAAATTATCACAACACACGCAATTCAGATACTCGGACAGTTGAACTCGATATTCGATAGATGGCGTTGTGCATTTGAAGTAATTTTCTCAATGGCGCTGTTAAGATTTTCCACGAAAGAATTACCATAGAACAAGAATTGGTAGGTACGTGGGATAGGCAGGAAGGTCAGTATGTAGGGTAGAGTAGGCAGTTGACGGGAGCGAAGCCGCGGGCACAGCTATAAGTGAGTGTTTAAGGGGAAGTCTGAAAGTGGCAGTTGTGACTGAAAAGATGTGGAAATCGGTTGTCATGGAAAAACCATGTGATACAGATGAATTAAGAAAACTGTTTGACTATAAATGTGGATGGTTATAAAAGAAGAAGAAGACCAAAGAAATTAATGGATTGTGCGAATGATGATATGGCTAGGAAGAGAGTATCTACCGAGATGACGTAAGATAGAAATGAATGGATTAAACCATGCATCTGCATGCATCCTTGGAGTCTTCAAGTCAAGAGTGAATAGGTTTCTTCTAGGCAAGCGTGCTTCACCGTAGACCACGTCAACGCTTAACATCAGGCGAGATAATGATCAAACGCGAGCCTATAGATTCAAAAAAAAAACTGTCGTATTATCTCTTCGCCACCTTTAGTTGACTGGTAGAGAATGCCGAAGACTTTAAATCCACTATGTAATTATAAGAATTAAGTCTAAATAAATAGAAGACGACATGCTAAATAGGGATAAGGACAAAATAATGATAATAGTTTTACAAACATGCTTGTAAATGCAATAAAAAATATTGGCTTAATCGAATTATCCTCAAAATAAGCCGATCGATTAGCCCCGCGTAACTCACACCGTGGTCCCATTATGAAAACTGTCCTAATTAATAACTTAACCTAACATTAGGTCCTTATTAATTGTTATTTATTACCAACGAGGGTAATTGTATTCACGTTGTAATGTCGCGAGTGGAATGCGTGGGTGACGTTCAATTACCAGAGTTTGTATTGTGTAAACATTGGGGGAACATACTCGTAGGAATGATGAGAATATGACAAGCTAATATTATGATTCTTCGTTTCTTCTTATATGCTCAGAGTCGTTGTTACTATGTAAATGTGTAGGGTTTTAGAGTTGGCATTGGAACAAAAAATTAAGAGGTCAATCTACCTGTATGTATCTATAGAAACTGAGGAATATACTAAGATTTTAAATTTTGGTCACAATTTACGTGACGGCTCGAGACAAAATTAAATTCTATCAACGATAAAGATTGTCGAAATGTAAAAATATAGAATTGACAAATTGATATGCGCAATAAAAATGGTACGTACTTATGTAGTTCATCCCAAACATTTCAAAAAGCGCTATGGCCTATACAATTTTACTTTTTCTAGAGTCATAGGATATCACTGTGCCTCACTATGCAAGAACTAGAAACATAATAAAACACATAACTACCCATACAATAATAACCTAATTATAAGAACTAACTATACATTTTTTACTAATTTTTGTTTGAGGTGGGTTTGCTCTTGACTCTAGTCTAGGTCGGAGGTGACAGAGTCGACGATGGAGTGAGCTTACCCAGAACAAGCCTGTTCACTCTAACTTTGAAGAGATTCGGGTTGAATGCGTTCGGAAACACAGACGCAAGCAGTGATAAAGTGGAACTACAAGGCACATAATTATTTTCAATTACTTTTGCGTTATTTTGAAAATCAAGGAGTATCGTGTGACCCAGTTACTGGGTTGTGGAGTTCAGCTGACCCTAACATAGTTGAGAAAAGACTTAGTAGATTCATTTTTGCCATACCATACTGTACCTCAATCAAAGGGTAAAATGTCATGTTTTTGTAAAGACTACGTACTGCTTTATACAAGTAATAGGTAATGGCATTCAGAATTTTTAATGCCGGAAAATAAATGTTATTAGCCAGCGTTATCAGTATACACGAATGCATGACATTAAACAGTAATCCATTGGCAAATAGGTGCACCCGATCGAATGTTTTTAAAGCCCATTGCTGCACGCAAGTCATGGTACAACTTGGATAAGTAAATGGGTCTTATATTACACAATGGTATTACTGAATTCGATTCGCAAAATAATAATGTAAAAAATATCGACCTCAATTATTCAGCGATGATCTATACTCCATTTAAAATAACTTTAGAAATGTTCAACCGATTTTGAGTTCTATCCCGTAAATGTTTTGGTATAACAATATACATTTAAGTAATCCTATTATTTAAATGTCTAATGTAATCCCAAATGGAGTATAGTTATCCAAAATCATCGTCCACTTGCCCTTATCCCGATCTATCTGGAGTCGGTGCAACATAATTATATTTTCTTCTTCCACACTAACTTCTCTATTATTATCAACTCAGTGGACTCTCTCTGTCTAGCCATATCAATCATACCTACCCGATAATTATTTCATCTATAATTGTTGACCCTCACTTTATGGCCTAAGCCCAGTTATAACGGATCACACCTATTAAAATCTGGTTGCCCACGCATGACAGAGAGGCTTTATTACCAGGAGTGGTAAAATTTTAAGTCAATTTGGCATGCTTATCAAAGGCTGGGATGGAAATAACCTTTAGATAAATGGTACTCTTAATTTACATTCATTCATCTGGTATAATCGACCACGAAAAATTACCTGCTGTTCGTGAATCTTTATTAGTAAAATTATCACCACAATTACCTTTTGTTACATCATCATACTCTTCTTTACATCACGCGTATATATACTCTTCATGTACGCTTACCTACACGTAGTGACTAAACCTTTGATCACAACTTCCTTTGCAAAATATGTAATGATTGACACAGTTATACGTACCTACGTACTTATGTCAATATTGGAACCTGCCGTATATGCAATTACGACATATCTTTCAAATTTCTGATCACAGGTACATGTTGTACAGACAGTTGCTATTTGAATTACAAACATACGCGACGTAGCTTTATTCTCGACGATACGTTTTCCATTACACCTTATATAAACGCCTGAAGCTTTCAGTGATTCATAGGCCTATTTTATATACGACTACAAAGAAATTGTAAGAAGATAATGCTGAAAATGACAATTTGTTTAAACTATTTATCTGACTGAGCAGTGATGACCCAGTGGTAACAGCCACGACTTACAAGTTGAGAGTCATAAGTTTGAACCTGAGCAGGCGCTTTGCTTTGTGTACACTCTTTGTCACTATTGCTCTCAAAACAGTAAAGGAAAACATCGTAAGGAAACTGGCATGTCCTGGAGCAGAAAATATCTAAGACATTTGATATCCAACAACCCGCACAGGGCCCGCGTGGTGGGGGGCGGCTCACTCTCTCTCACAGAGAAGAGGCCTGGGTCTACCAGTGGGAACGTTATATAGGCTAATTAAGCTCATCAGATCTGTCTGAGCGATAGTCTGCTATCGCTCTATCTTACAACCCTACAATTCAATAATAATCAAATTCCAAGTCAAGGCATTAAATCCACCTTTGTACGTTTGTGCATGAAGTATTATTAAATAAATACTTTAATCAGTGCCAAAATGTACCTATGAATTGTGTGAACAAGAGACAACATCGTTTCATTTATCAGACGAAATTGTTTTGTATCTAGTATGTCTACCTCCGAAGACAAGAAACCTATCCAATTTTATCTATTATTCTAATCTTGTGTCAATTTCTACGACAGGTTGATGATATTTTGGTCATACAATGACAACAGATAGCATGAGATTTGATATCTAGGTTATTGTTTAGACATTTGATCAAGGCTTTCAGTAAACAATGCTAAAGTAAACTAATAGTTAACTAAGGAATAGTCTAATTGCTATTATTTTGACAGAAATTGGAATGATTTGTAAGAATCGTTAAGTAAATCCTAGCAACTAAACTTTATCTTGAACGAGAGTGCTACATCTCTGATTTCCCATTGAAAGATTTGCGAGATGTTAAGTCGTGATTAAAATACCCTATTTTTATTACACCTTCGAATGTGTGAGTAGGTTGTATTATGTCACGTCAGGCCACACTTACAATGGCATTTTAACTAAAAGCCGCTTTAGGCCGTCCTATATTGTCTCCCATGGGTACACTGAACAAAGCAACTGCAACCTGGCAAGTACCACTGAAAATTACAAAACCGTCTTTTGTTTCAATGTAGTTATTTCCCTCAGAGAAGTAACATAAGCCCTGTAGAATATGTACAATCTTAAATGGTAGGTATACTATTTATCACATTAAAAAAACATAGATAGGGTATCGAGATAGCTCGATAGGGTCCATAATGTTTCTGTTACTTATATTTGCCACCTGTATGTTCATTACGGATGCAATAATTTTGATTTGATTTGTGTGCCTCGGAGTTAACTCAGATTAAGTATGGATTATTACACCACCACCTACCTACAATATGAGGTTACAAACTAAAGCGGAAACTGTACAATCGAACAATCATATTGTTCAGTTTTCGATAGTCCCGGAACTGGACACAATAATATTCACCAAAACAGATGAACAATGCAAAAACAGCCAGAAACACACACGCAAACACAGATGTACCTAAATTAATAATTCCTTCTACACATACACTATATCAAAAGCTTTCTCGTAACTCATAAGATTCAGGTTAATCCAACATACTTTGAATGTCAACCAAGTACATAAAACGTACTTTATATTTTATGAGATTCGTGGAATATTACCTAAATGAGAATTATTAGGGAATGACATTATAATTTTGTGAATAATTTCGGTATGGAAACAATGGAATCTGGCTTCGTTTGTATTATTCAGATTTTACTGGGAATTCTGTCTTGTTTGTATAGAAGACTGTTTATTGTTTTAACTGTATGTTGTATCATTATTTTATTTTTGAAAGGAAAGAGGGGAAGTTGTTTGACACAATTGCTTTGGAACAGTGTAATAGATTTTCGAGGAAGTATTTTGATTAACAAAATAAAATCGTTTTATAAAAAGTTTTAAAATAAAGTAGAAATAATAAGCTTTAGAATTAATTTGGCATAGGTATCTTAAGCTATGAGCTCAATTAGAAAAATGTTTCCAATTCTGATAAAAAGCTTTCTCCGAAATGTCACAAAAGTTATTAAAATTCCGAATCAAATTGAAACCCTTTCGAAAAACTAATAATCGGAAAAATAGGCCATTTCATTCGACGGCAATATTCCAACTGATGAAAGCCATAAAACAGCGAATCGGTTGTTTTTTCCCGACTGTAAGAGTCAACGGGGAGGTTCACGATTGCTCGTTGAGGATGGGTTTACAAGCTACATTGTGTTGCACAGTTCTGATACCTGAGAGTTAATGATGGAAGATAATTATTTGGTAGTGCAGTTTAAAACTAGTGGATCTGTGAGCTGTAGACCTCGCGAGTCTGTCTTTTTGATATTTTGTTGATGTAGTTTATGGAATTTTTCAAAATGGGTAAACCGGATCCCTTTCCAAATATGGGATCGACAAAATAAACATTTAATTGTCGAACCTGCTCTCAAAATTTCACGAGAATCAGCTGAGAAATGTGACCTGTAGAGTTGAACAGCCGGACATTCCAAATATGGGATCGACAAAATAAACATTTAATTGTCGAACCTGCTCACAAAATTTCACGAGAATCGGCTGAGAAATGTGACCTGTAGAGTTGACCAGCCGGACATCCTACGAAAGCATTTTTGTCCAAACTAAAGCAGAGACGCTTCGCTCGCGCTTCGCGCTCGTTCGATCCATGATATATTTAAATTTGTATGCTTCCAATTTTTCGTAATTTTGAACCGAAGCTTTGGTTCAGAAGGAATTGATATTTTAGTCAATGCCTTTATCTTCGAAATGCTGAAGCAAACTTTGAAACAGGTGTAGTAAACCATCATCTAACTGCTGGTATCTTTATAAGTTATCTAGGACAAGATATCGAGCATATTATAGCAAACATGGTGGTTGTCAATCTAGAGAGAGTTTAAAAATTGTTTGATAGGAAATCTAAGTGCAGTATTGAATATTTACCATTTAAAATAATAATGATAGAAAAAACTACAGATAAATTTAGACTCCTTTTACAACTTTGCTTACCAAGCCAAGCAAACTTAGGTCCTGAAGTAAGCGCTAGTATGCAAAAAACACCAGTAATGTTGCTAGACAAGGTAAAAGAACCGTTTAAACTTCCACTTAAACAATCTAAGCGGACCACAAGAACTAGCAACTTGCTTAAGTTATTAGACGCTACAGGGAAAGTGTAATACGCGATGGTATAATAGCCCAACAGCTGAGGTATAAGGACTCGTAAGCTAGAGGCCGTAAATTTGAACCCCACCCGATGGAAAATTGACCTGAATCCACTGTTAGTAGCATAATAATTGTTATTAGCACAGTTTTAATCGCATTCTGGAGGAACTCTTTCTTTTTTAACCATATAAATTATTCTAAATTCTTATCTATACTAATCAATACCAATATTATAAAGAGGAAAGTTTTTTTTTGTTTGTTTGTTTCTTTGTACCGAATAGGCTCCGAAATTACTAAACCGATAAAAAAAATATTTCTTCAATAGAAAGTGTTCGCGACGAAGCGTCATCAACCATACTAAATGGTTCATAGAAATTGAAGTTTGTATGTGTAGACATGTCTGCTTACCACGGCGCGCCACCTGATACTAAAATGAATTTTAGAGGCACGTTTATATTTATACTAAAATTTTACCTACATTTTTTGAGATAGTAGTATAATGTTTTTAGTGTTTGTCAGTATGTTATAGGGTTCAATAGTTCACCCTTAACAGAGTAAAATCATTAAAAAGCATACTGATAAGAGTTATCATAGTAAAAAACCTAAATTTCTGTCATACGATACGTCTGTGCTCGACGACGGATTAGTTCCGAATGAACCGTGAGAGGGAACCACACGATATATATAGTTTTGGTGGTTTTCGAAAATATTATAGTAATTAAAATCATGTTTTTAAGGGCTTATCCTATGTACTGGACATGAAATCAGTACATAATGATGAAACTATGTGAAGACCACATAGTTTCTGCTATGTAAATAGGAATATTGACTTGATATCTCAAACACCAAATATATGGTTTTAGGTCATTTTAGGGTATATGGGGGACCTAGACCGAGACAGGAAGCCTATATACACCTCATAGTTAGCGTAGTCTTTTATATAAAGCCCATTTACTTGAGATATCAAGTCAGTATATAATAGAAAAACTGCTGTTTATCTGGTTTTTGGCAATCGCTTACGGTTTTAGGTGCCCTAAGTACCTAGAAACATATAGGTGTACTGGTAAAAGTACTACCATTGGAAAGCTTGCTAAAAGGGCTTCCAGGCGGTTTCTAGATGGGAAGAATCGCTTGGATAGTCAACGAGATAAGCAGTCGTGAAAAATGTAAACAACGTAAAACGTTGAAATTTGTAGACCCTTCAGGTGGAATAACTCCATGAAGGGAATAGATGTACTCATGGTGTAAGTACTTTCGGATGGCTTGCTGGACTAGCTACCAAGCCATCACTTTGGAGCGAAAATCGCTCAAGTAGTTTAAGTACAATTCCGGAAAATAGGTTTCTGGAAATGTAATTTTAGTCAGTTTTTGGCATTCCCCGAGACTATACACCCCTGGGAATTCCGAAAATAAGGAATTTTTGGGGACCTCCCGATGGCCCGTTGAACGCACCATCGTGTCGTCCCAATCTTATTCGTGTTTTTATATCTAATTTCTCTGATAGCTGGGCGCAAAGAAAGTGACCAGCTATCAAATTTGTACATATCAAGGCACCTTATGTGCATATGACCTAGATAGACTTACATAAACACTAGAAATGTAAAGTGTGGTCTATTGGCTACCAGAATCCCCATAATAGGCGGTGATTGTCTGGTTAGCCTAAGTAGGAAGTCCTAAAGTCGGTGAAATGACTTAGGAATTTATAGATTCATTACATAAGGGATGATATCCCATAGAAGATTCCCGAAAATAAGCTTTTTCTAGACGTCAACAGACAGCCTGCTACTGGCACCAGCAGGTCAACCCAACCTATAGATATCCTTAGGCTAGGTTGAAAGCTATTAAGGTTTTAACTGGGAAATAAAGGGAATTGTCCTTTTATTTCATGGAAATAGTCTAGGGAAGCTATCAATACCTGGAAATTAGGTATATTGATTAGATACATAGATAGGGGGCGTTACTGTGTTACAGTACGAAGGAATCCAGCTATTGATAGCACCATGGAAGGGGTGCGGTAACCCTATTTACCAAATATGTATAAGGGTTTTTTACATAAATAAAAATTATTTTCGGCGAGAATTTGCGGGGCTCTCAATAATGGCACGATGCGAGGGTATAAAGAACCCCCGGGCCCAAAATAGAATTTGTAGTCATCCAAAGCTAGTCGCTTGTACTTGTCTTAGTAAATAAGAAGTAATTCTTATATAGAATCAAGTCTCAGAAATTGTTGAGAGCCCTAGAATCGTGCCGTGTACTGAATAACTTAGTGTTTCATTTAATTCATCGACTTCAACCCTCATGAAGACATCCCTTTTCGATCCTGTCGAGCTGAACCTCGGAACCTGGACACCAGGAGTGCTGATCCAGAAGTAGGCAACCCGGAATCTGGAAATAACTCGAGTACACCCAACACATCGTTGAATCGTTAGAGTCGATTTGCAACCCTACGTCACTGCTGCAGCTAGGCATCCAAGAACCTTTGTTTTCGTTGATGTGGATGGGGCGTTCAGCGGCAATGGCCAGAAGGTTTACGCCCTTCTTTTCTCGGGGCCAATGAACACGCTACGTCCTGCACATTTAATGGTCCTATCGAGCCGAATTTTGGAGCCTGGAGAGCCCCAGGACGTCGGGAACAGTAGATCCAGAAAAAACAACTGGGTGCCTGCATATTAAGTCGGCTACGTGCAACACAACGTTGACCCGTTCGAGCCGAAATTCGAAGTCTGGAGCGCCCCAGGACGTCAGGAAGAAACAGTGGTGGAATTAATTTTTCGAATTTTGGAGAAATTAATTTCACAAATAAACCAAAAATCGACGTGCACTGCAGGGAACAAGTCCTACGTGCCCTATTTGCCGCTGGATCCAAGAGGTAAAATTCTGGAGACAGTTATTGAAAATACCCTATTTTTTCAATAATTGTAAGAAAATAGAAGAAATTTTCTGTGAGCCGCAAAATGCTGTATGAAGACAGATGCGCATCCTTGAAGCCCCAAGAATAGTTCCTGAAGACTTATCGCTGAAAACTACCCTATGTTATCAGTGATTTGTTCTAGAACTGAACGCTTGTTTATTCAACCAAGAATACTCGTTCAGAAGATTGGATTACGTCTTTGACGCGGAAGAATAGTTCCTGAAGACTTATCGCTGAAAACTACCCTTATGTTTTTAGCGATTTGTTTAAAAAACGAGCGCCCGTCAGAAAAATACAAGACGTGCGTTTAGAAGGCTGATGTGCATCCTTGATGATTGAAGAATAATTCCTGAAGCCTTATGACTGAAAACAACCCCTATGTTTTCAGGAAAATTTTGAAGACTGAATTTTCGTCAGTGAATGGAAGAAACGTACTCTGAAGACTTAGATACGTTTCGGATGTACTGACTATGCGGTTCCTGAAGCACTATCACTGAAAATAACTTTGACGTTTCGGTGATTTATTTGAAGATTGAATTTTCTTCAATCAAGCAAGATACGTGCTCGGAAGATTGATGCACGGCTCTGATGCTTTGGACAAGCAGTTCATGAAGCATCACCACCGAAAAGTAACCTTGACTTTTCGGTGATTTAGAATTTGATTGAATTATAGTCAATCAAATAGAACATACACGTTTATGGGAAAAATAAACTTGTATAGCAAATGCCTGAAGTTTCCTGAAGACTTATCACTGACCGTAAGTTTTTAGTGATTTTTTATTTGAAGATTGAATTATAGTCAATCGAAGTGGAGGTTAACTTCTGGAGATCGTCGGTTTGAACGCTGAAGCCCGGAACTGGGACTTATCTTTGAAAACTAACTTCGAGTTTTCAAAAGAAAATATTTCAACAACAATGCCGATAACCAGATCCAAAGGCAAGACGCCGGAGGCATGGACCGTGGAGTTGGATCAGCCAGTTGGCATCAGACATGAGCTGCCGCCGTGTTCACCTTCCACAACCGAAGGGACCGAGCCGTCGGACGAGCAGCGCCATCTAGCGCCTCAAACTGAAAGCACTCCGACGCATCAACCAATAGAAACTGATCAAGCGGTTTCTACCAGAGTAACCAGATTAGAAGGAGCTTCAGACACAACATTGAAACCTTCTCAGAAAGAGAAGATTTCCGAAGAAGACAGACGTACAGCGATGCCGATGACTACCCGGGGTGACGCCCGTATCGAACATAGCCGTCCGCCGTCAACTAGAGTGACTCGGTCATGAAAAAACATAGACAAAGCTCGCGAAGACTTACTCAAAATTAAGTTGGAGCTTGCACAACTGGCACTTCAGAGAGCGGAGGAAGAGGGTTCCGAAGCTGAATACTTGGATGACAGAAACTCGAATGACGAGTACGTGCGTTCATGGCTAGAAGAGGCACCAGAACCTCAGCCTGAGAAGGAGGATAACGTCGTTGAAGGGGGAACCAGAAATTCTATGCATAGACCCCTGACTGCGGCCGCCACCAAATCGCAAATAGAAGGTCAGCATCCTAAGGAGAGAGAAGTGCGAAAGCCTCCAGTTGCAGCGTCAGCTGAGGGTACAGGAGGTCAGAGGGATAGTCTCCGTCCATTCTTGACGGAGTTGACGTCCGCTATAGCGTCGCTAGCCGACAGGAAAATAGAACAGCGGGACCAACCGAACCCCTCTGCGTCGAAATTCGTCATGACATTGCCGAATTTCAATGGTTCTCATACTGAATGGCTATCATTTCGGGCCATATATGAGACAACTCGAGCGTACTTTACGGACATCGAGAATACAGCGAGGCTGAGGAGAAGCTTACATGGACGTGCAATGGAAACCGTCAGCTCAGAACTCATCGGACATGCCAGGCCCGATGACATCATGAAGGAACTCGAGCTGCAGTTCGGCCGTCCAGACTCCATAGCGCAAGCTGAAACAGATAGATTACGCGGACTGCCGCGCTGCAGTGAGTCACCAAGAGACATCTGCGCGTTTGCAAGTCGCGTAAGAGGTGCTGTAGTCACGCTCCGCGCGTTAAAAAAGGGTCATTACCTTATGAACGCGGAGCTTATGCGATTGTTAACAGAGAAGTTACCCAATTCGCTACGAGCACAATGGTACCGATCATATTCGGAGAAGTACCAATCGGTGCCAGATATTTCATTGTTCAGTAATTTTATATCTGAACAGGCACACTTCTGTAGTCCATTCGCCCCACCCGAAGGCATCGCTTCGGCCGAGGCGAACACCAACAGACGCGTCACACAAAGGACGCATATAGCTACGGACCAACCGGTAGGAAAATGCCGTGTTTGCGACGTGGGACATCACTACGCCACTGGATGTGCACAATTCAGGGGCGTAGCTGTCGAGAAAAGATGGGAGCTAGCGAAAAAACACAATCTATGTTATCGCTGCCTTCAACATCGACGAGGCAACCACACTTGTAAGAGAAAACAGTGTGGCCAAGACGGGTGCAGAGATACGCACCATCGGCTTCTTCATAGGAAGAAGCAACAGCAGAGGGAAGCCAACAAGAAGCCCGATGTTCCTGAATCCCGCAAGGATCCTCAGGAAACGGTGGCCAGTTTCGGGTCACCATCGAGCCAGGCGTACCTCAAGATAGTGCCGGTCCGGGTAATCGGACCGGCGGGAGAGGTAGCAACATACGCTCTCCTAGACGATGGGTCCACCGTTTCGCTGATGGATGAAGACATCGCGAGGCAAGTCGGGGCAGAGGGCCCTGTGGACCCGCTCAAGATCGGTGCGATAGGCAACACCATGCTCACCACCCCATGCTCAAGAAGAGTCAAGGTGACGCTGGTTAGCCCGCAAGAGAGAAGGGTACAATTTAAAGCACGTACTATACCTAAACTCAGCTTGGCAAAACAAACAGTGAGCGATAGGGTTGTCGCACGCTGCAAGCATTTAACCGACTTGAGAAAAGAGTTGATGTACAACAATGGCGTGCCAAAAATACTCGTCGGCCAAGACAACTGGCATTTGTTATTGGCCAGCGAGATTCGCAGAGGTCCAAGACACCAACCAATTGCGTCACTTACAGCAATGGGTTGGACACTACATGGCGCGCACAGTAGTTTACTACGACAACAAGTACATCATGTCAATAGAATAACAACTGATGACAATTTGGATCATCAGTTGCGCGAACATTTCGCCATAGAATCGTTGTGCATAAACCCACAGCGACCCGCCTCTGACCCAGCAAGAAGGGCAGAGGACATTTTGAATCGATCAACTGTCCAATTAGAGAATGGACACATCGAAACCGCCATGCTTTGGCGTAATGAGCATGCTGAGATGCCAGATAGCTTTGAGACAGCTCTGAAGAGGCTCGTCTCAACAGAAAAGAAGCTGGACAAGAACCAGGAACTTCTAAGAAGATACTCAGACCAGATGGACTCGCTAATTGCGAAAGGGTACGCTGAAAGGGCACCCGCAATTAGCACGCCGGGCAAAACTTGGTACCTCCCACACTTCGATGTCTTCAACCCAATGAAGCCAGACAAACTTCGCATCGTACATGACGCTGCCGCCAAATCGAGAGGAATGTCACTGAATGACTTCCTGTTAACTGGGCCCGACCTATTACAGTCGCTGCCAGGCGTAATGATGCGGTTTCGCCGCCACTGCGTCGCAATAACCGGTGACATAGCGGAGATGTTCATGCAAGTGAAGGTGCGGAGCCAAGACCGAGACGCGCTTCGCTACCTGTGGAGGGGAAACCGCAGAGAAGGAGCGCCAGAAGAATATAGAATGACGTCCATCATTTTCGGCGCAGCCAGTTCGCCTTGCACAGCAATTTTTGCAAAGAACTGGAACGCAAACAAATATATAGAGAAGCACCCTGAAGCTGTGGATGCTATACTACGTAGTCATTATATGGATGACTACCTAGATAGTTATAGAACTATCGAGAAGGCGGCAGAAGTCGCTAGTATGGTGCGAAAAATACACCTACAGGCGAGGTTTGAACTCAAGAAATGGGTTTCAAATAGCTCGCAGCTCCTAGAAAAAATGGACCCATCGCATATACAAACTGAGATGGTATCCATTGGAGATATAGATACGTCGGAAAAGATACTCGGCCTCATATGGAGGCCAGGCGAAGACACGCTGGGTTTCAACCTCACACTCGCGCGTCTGCCTGAGGGTATCTTGGACCGAGAGGCGCCCACCAAGCGAGAGGCGCTCAGAATAGTAGCGTCGCTATACGACCCACTCGGACTCGCCTCGCCAGTAACCATCAAGGCGAAGCAAATATTGCAAGAAGCATGGAGGCGAGGCGTCGACTGGGATCAGAGGCTAGATGTTGACCTAGCATTACAATGGAAAATTTGGGTACAACATTTACGCCAACTAAAAAACGTTAGCGTACCAAGATGCTATCCTGGATATAGCGACGCTATAGAAATGCAGGTGCATGCGTTCACTGATGCAAGCGAGATGGCATATGCTACCGCTATATACTGGCGGGCCACGACCGTGGAAGGCAAGCACTTAATAAGCCTTGTTATGGCGAAAGTGCGGGTGGCCCCACTGAAACTGCTTTCGATACCGAGACTCGAACTTCAGGCCGCGGTATTGGGAACCCGCGTAGCCGCAGCAGTGATGAGTGAACACGACTGCAAGCCCACGTCAGTAACGTATTGGTCAGATAGCAAGACCGTACTGACCTGGATTAGAAGAGGAGCGAGAGTATACAAACCTTTCGTTGCTCACCGAATAGCTGCTATTGAAGACAATAGCAAAGTCGAAGATTGGCGATGGATACCCACCAAGATGAACATCGCTGATGCAGCAACCCGTGACGTGCCACTGCGGTTCAACTCGGACCACGAGTGGTACTGCGGGCCGAGTTTTTTGTCTCTTGGGCCCGAATTATGGCCCACAGAGAAACCTCCGACTACAAACGACACGGGAGAAGAAAAAACTTTCGTTGTCACAGAAGGGGACAAGAAGAGCTTCATAGAAGCCGTTCCAGAGCCAAGCAGATTCTCCAGATGGGAGCGACTGCTTCGTGCGACCGCCACAGTTCTGCGTTTTATATCTCTTTGCAAAAATAGAACAGAGATAACGTCCTATAAACGGACGAGGAAAAACGCTGAAAAGGACCCAGACTGGCGCAAGAAGCCCGCTGTACCTGCACAGAAGCAGAAGCAGGCATGCAGAGCACCAACCCAGGTCAACAGACAAATCATAGAAGCAGAATTTCTCCAAGAAGCTGAGAAAATACTTGTCCAGGTCGCACAACAACAATCGTTCGCTTCAGAGTTAGCGAATGTTGAAGAAATAAATAAAAATAGCTCGCTGCGACCTTTACAAATTCAGGTCGTCGACGGCGTGCTGCGACTAAGAAGTCGCATAGCAGCTACGCAAGAGGTAGCTGAAGAAGTGATGCGCCCGCCTATATTACATGGCGACCATCACATAACGCAGTTGTACATAGACTGGACACATCGCAGTCTACAACATAGTGGCACCGAACTCACAATTAATGAGGTACGGCAGCACTACTGGGTCGTGAAGATGCGACCAACAGCGAAGAAGGTGATAGCAAGATGCCTGCATTGCCGTATACGCAAGGCACAGCCACCAGTACCTGCGACCGGCGACCACCCGAAAACGCGCCTCGCTCACCATAAGAGGCCGTTTACATATACCGGGCTCGACTATTTCGGCCCGCTATCCGTCACCGTCGGTCGGCAGCATCAGAAGAGATACGTAGCACTATTTACGTGTCTCACATCAAGGGCGGTGCACCTTGAAATCGCCGCCAGCCTTAGCGCAGACTCCGCCATATTGGCGCTGCGCCGATTCGCCGCACGCAGAGGATGCCCAGCTGAGATACACTCAGACAATGGCACTAACATGCACGGCGCCGACAGAGAGCTGCGAGACGCCTTCAAAACAGAGGCAAGTCGTAGAGGCATCGTATGGCGCTTCATAACGCCATCAGCGCCATTCATGGGAGGCGCCTGGGAGCGCCTAGTTCGTTGTGTAAAAAACACACTATACAATGTACTTACAGAAAAACACCCCACCGAAGAGGTGTTGTCCACACTGATTTGTGAGGCAGAGTACATTGTAAATAGCCGACCATTGACACACGTGTCGGTAGATGGTGATGATGATGAATCCATCACACCGAATCACCTCTTACTCGGTGGGTCAGCCAGACTACCTACACCTGGCACGTTCACCGAGCAAGATATAGACAGCAGGAAAATATGGCGACGATCACAGATCCTCGCTGATATGTTCTGGAGTCGCTGGGTCAGAGAGTACCTGCCGGAGCTCCAAAACCGGCGGGAGCCACATAGTAGTGGGCCCAGATTTAAAGTGGGTGACCCTGTCCTGATAGCCGACGGCCAGCTGCCCCGCAATACGTGGCCGCGAGGCCGCATTGTGGCCGTGTATCCAGGAATCGACGGAGAAATCCGGACCGCTGAGGTACGCACGCTTGGCGGTACCTTGAAGCGTCCGGTGAAGAAACTCGTCCCACTGCCCCAGTAACCAGAGATGCCGGAGCGGCGACCGTCCTCTCGGTGGGCCTGGCCGGCAGCCGAGAAATGCCGTCCGTCGCTCACCGAAGGAATGCAGCGCCGCGCCGACAACACTTCGAGTCGACACAGCGAGTCGACACAGCACTGCACGGCGGGAGATATGTTCGCGACGAAGCGTCATCAACCATACTAAATGGTTCATAGAAATTGAAGTTTGTATGTGTAGACATGTCTGCTTACCACGGCGCGCCACCTGATACTAAAATGAATTTTAGAGGCACGTTTATATTTATACTAAAATTTTACCTACATTTTTTGAGATAGTAGTATAATGTTTTTAGTGTTTGTCAGTATGTTATAGGGTTCAATAGTTCACCCTTAACAGAGTAAAATCATTAGAAAGCATACTGATAAGAGTTATCATAGTAAAAAACATAAATTTCTGTCATACGATACGTCTGTGCTCGACGACGGATTAGTTCCGAATGAACCGTGAGAGGGAACCACACGATATATATAGTTTTGGTGGTTTTCGAAAATATTATAGTAATTAAAATCATGTTTTTAAGGGCTTATCCTATGTACTGGACATGAAATCAGTACATAATGATGAAACTATGTGAAGACCACATAGTTTCTGCTATGTAAATAGGAATATTGACTTGATATCTCAAACACCAAATATATGGTTTTAGGTCATTTTAGGGTATATGGGGGACCTAGACCGAGACAGGAAGCCTATATACACCTCATAGTTAGCGTAGTCTTTTATATAAAGCCCATTTACTTGAGATATCAAGTCAGTATATAATAGAAAAACTGCTGTTTATCTGGTTTTTGGCAATCGCTTACGGTTTTAGGTGCCCTAAGTACCTAGAAACATATAGGTGTACTGGTAAAAGTACTACCATTGGAAAGCTTGCTAAAAGGGCTTCCAGGCGGTTTCTAGATGGGAAGAATCGCTTGGATAGTCAACGAGATAAGCAGTCGTGAAAAATGTAAACAACGTAAAACGTTGAAATTTGTAGACCCTTCAGGTGGAATAACTCCATGAAGGGAATAGATGTACTCATGGTGTAAGTACTTTCGGATGGCTTGCTGGACTAGCTACCAAGCCATCACTTTGGAGCGAAAATCGCTCAAGTAGTTTAAGTACAATTCCGGAAAATAGGTTTCTGGAAATGTAATTTTAGTCAGTTTTTGGCATTCCCCGAGACTATACACCCCTGGGAATTCCGAAAATAAGGAATTTTTGGGGACCTCCCGATGGCCCGTTGAACGCACCATCGTGTCGTCCCAATCTTATTCGTGTTTTTATATCTAATTTCTCTGATAGCTGGGCGCAAAGAAAGTGACCAGCTATCAAATTTGTACATATCAAGGCACCTTATGTGCATATGACCTAGATAGACTTACATAAACACTAGAAATGTAAAGTGTGGTCTATTGGCTACCAGAATCCCCATAATAGGCGGTGATTGTCTGGTTAGCCTAAGTAGGAAGTCCTAAAGTCGGTGAAATGACTTAGGAATTTATAGATTCATTACATAAGGGATGATATCCCATAGAAGATTCCCGAAAATAAGCTTTTTCTAGACGTCAACAGACAGCCTGCTACTGGCACCAGCAGGTCAACCCAACCTATAGATATCCTTAGGCTAGGTTGAAAGCTATTAAGGTTTTAACTGGGAAATAAAGGGAATTGTCCTTTTATTTCATGGAAATAGTCTAGGGAAGCTATCAATACCTGGAAATTAGGTATATTGATTAGATACATAGATAGGGGGCGTTACTGTGTTACAGTACGAAGGAATCCAGCTATTGATAGCACCATGGAAGGGGTGCGGTAACCCTATTTACCAAATATGTATAAGGGTTTTTTACATAAATAAAAATTATTTTCGGCGAGAATTTGCGGGGCTCTCAATAATGGCACGATGCGAGGGTATAAAGAACCCCCGGGCCCAAAATAGAATTTGTAGTCATCCAAAGCTAGTCGCTTGTACTTGTCTTAGTAAATAAGAAGTAATTCTTATATAGAATCAAGTCTCAGAAATTGTTGAGAGCCCTAGAATCGTGCCGTGTACTGAATAACTTAGTGTTTCATTTAATTCATCGACTTCAACCCTCATGAAGACATCCCTTTTCGATCCTGTCGAGCTGAACCTCGGAACCTGGACACCAGGAGTGCTGATCCAGAAGTAGGCAACCCGGAATCTGGAAATAACTCGAGTACACCCAACACATCGTTGAATCGTTAGAGTCGATTTGCAACCCTACGTCACTGCTGCAGCTAGGCATCCAAGAACCTTTGTTTTCGTTGATGTGGATGGGGCGTTCAGCGGCAATGGCCAGAAGGTTTACGCCCTTCTTTTCTCGGGGCCAATGAACACGCTACGTCCTGCACAGAAAGCTACATTATTCCTGAGTGTCATAGGCTATTTTTTAATCCGATAAACGGGTCCTATGAGGTGGTCCACGGGAGCGAAGCCGCGGGCAACAGCTAGTTTATCATAATAGTATGGTCAGTCTGTGTCTCAATTTTCGTTTAAAAACGTTTTACCGATTATGTGGCAAAAAAAAACTCCAATCATTTTACATATATTTTCTTTAAGTAATTTTATAACGGAATTGCAATGTAGTCTTTAAAAAAACTATAATACTGCCGACTTCCAAATAAAAACACTACAAAGTGAAAAATTACTTTCTTTTTACCCGGCTGCAAGGAAAGGGTTATTGGAAGGTTGGTAGATACCAATTTTTTTCGTTAAGGACACCGATATTTGGAAGTCCGTTGTATTTATTTGTAAAAATGTTTTTCACTTTTTAGTCGTACCTAATAGGCAGCGGTTGATGCTATTAGGCAAGTTCTTTAGTTAGGTACCTGTAATGCCAGAATAGATTACCCGAATATCATGAAACTTGAACATAACCGGTGAAATGAGGGAGTACCAAGGTGAGTACAATTTTAGAGCGTACTGGTATGATGTCATGTTATGAAATGGTATAAATAATAAACAGACATGCGATTGCAGCAATCCCGAGAGATTTGCCGTCGTTTTTTGAAGAGTTCTATTGTATATCGCCGAAGTTCTTCAACAGATCTTCACCAAATTAAAATGGTACCAATTTGGATAAATCATCTCAAAAAAAAAAAAAAATCGGTCCATAATTGACGAAGATATCGGTGAACACACAAAATAAACAAAGTTCAAAATCAAAATCTTTTTTTTTATTTTACATAGGCCTACATGGGCACTTATAAAACGTCGACAAAAGGTGCACGGTTCAGTTAAGTCGTTTCCTACGGCAAGAAACTCCATGGTTACTCTTTCATTAAGTTGAACATATGGACCTCCTTTTTGAAAAGTCGGTTGAAAAACCTAGCACATTTGTAATAAGTATAAGAAAACTCCTTTTCTCCAAATTCTATACTTACAACCTTAACACAGAGCTCCATTACAATCTTATTACTTACATAATATGAAAACATAAGGCGACTCCACAGTTTTTATGTTACCTCGGCTAGCTCGTCTTTATGCCGTGCCGAATACCAAAAAGGTTTTTAGTTGGCAGGTGTGCGTGTCGTCCACATTGTCCGGTTGAGCTCGGCTGCCCGGTGTACCTACCGTTGAATGTCATTTTCTTGTTTTTGAACCTTGTGGCCTGTGGTGCAAGTAGTGTGAGGTGCAAGATGGAAACTTCACAATTTAAGAGGAAATATGGGCAGAGAACGCGGACTGAATTTCCTTAGTAAAAAGTCATAATTCGAGGTTTGGCTCTCGTCTCTTTTCTCCTCCAATATTGGACCAATTTAAAAGATATTCCATAAACTGCTAAAGTAAGATACATACTATGTCCCTATGTTTTCCTTTTTTCATTTATATTTGTCAAATTTGTACACTAAGCCTCTGTTGACAGCGCTATTTTGAGCATTTCTTGAGTTTTCTAGTGCTTCTTAGGATAATGTATCATCAAAAAAGAAAACATAGGGTCATCTTTAATTTTCAGTATATGGAATATCTTTTAAATTGGTCTAATATTGGAGGAGAAAAGAGACGAGAGCCAAACCTCGAATTATGACTTTTTACTAAGGAAATTCAGTCGGCGCTCTCTGCCCCCGTTTCCTCTTAATAATAGCGCTTTTCAAGCGATTGTCTAATCCGGTTTTGTAGGAGAGAAGAGAAGAGCATTCTGATATTAGATACTTATTTTGGCATTTAAAAAAATTGACGTATAAGCTTCTGAACTAAAGAATCCAAAGCTCAATTTGAGTATCAGCGATTTTGATGGCAGAACATTATTTTGCTCACTGACCCAAAAATGTAATAATTAATTTTTCTTTGACCCTTGACTATGGGAATTCTGACGCTTAAATAAAAATAGACAGAATGTTAAATATTCAGTGTGTTATAAATATAGAATGTTAAATGTTAAGAAATGAGTTTGCGTGTCAGTTAATACGAAGATAAATGTATAAATGAATATTAATTTTGTAAAATATTTCTAACCTAGAATACTCGCTGGAGTTTATATCTCAGCCCCTCATGTGCTGGTTCTCATGTTTAGGGATTTTGTCCGCTTACAACGTATCACTGTTTCATACATGGCTTTAAGCAGATAAACACAGGGATTGTCCGGGTTCCGTTAGAAATGATATTTTTTTGACTGGTTTATTATCTTTTTGGCAGGAGCCAGACCAGTGATAATACTTCCATCAACCGCAAATCTTGGTACTACCAGTTTATAAACCCGTTTCATTCCCTTTTCTCATGTAACAAAGGCTTTTTTTTGGTGTTTTTCTGTTAGGGAATTAGGGCTTCTACATTCTGTGAGGTAAATTGGTTTTCGTTAATAGAATATGGAGAAGGTATCTATGTACGTAAAACATTGTTGTGTTTGCACGTACTTATGATACACGTGGCACAAACAATACCTATTATAATTTTATGTGTTGTGTTTATAGGCTCACCCTTTGGTACCAACTCGTGTAAGAGATTAATAAAGTAGATTGAATATTTAAATGGTTCAGCCTACTATTGCTAAAATCGAACGGATACATTTTTATTTATCCTGGTTTTAATTAGTGTTGTTAACAGGTAATCATTATAAATTGTGAATATTTCTGCACCATTAAGGATTTCAATTAAAAAAAATTAAAGTAGTCCACTTTGACAAATATCAAAAGAAGAACTTTTTTAACAATGACTGTCGTGTTGTTATTTGTTTTTTATGTCTTTGAGAAAATAAATTTTCAACACGATTGAGAACATTGTAACTTGGGCATAGCTTTTTACCAGTGTATAAATTATTAAGTTATACCTACAATTCCATAACAATGCTCACTTTTTCGCTAGCTTATCCTATCCTACTCCAAGTCAAAGGCCTCCCTCCATTCTTTCCAACTTTCTCAAAACCCGCGCCTCCTCCTTCCAGTTAAAGCACAAGTCTAGTTCTTCCCATCATCACCTACGTGTACTGCCGCGACCTGCTCCATCTCGTAAAAGGCATTTTACAAATCTTAACGAACTCTTTCTTCTTTTGCAGGAGTAGTAACATCACCGGTAGCGGCTACCGTGACAAGGGTACCAGCGATCGTTGGTGGTGAAGCAGACATGCCGTGCGACATCAGACCACCAATGCACAACGACAGTCTTCTGCTTGTCGTGTGGTATCGAGATGACAATCCTGTGTACAGGTAAGTCAATGAAGTTCTAACTTTTGTACAATATCAAACATAACATTGCGTTCATTTTGCTAAAGAATACCCTGCCATAAGATGTAATATGCAGATTGTACATATTCGCAGTCAGAAGTAGAACATTGACTTATAGGCGAGGCAACGAGCTTGAAGGAAAATAATTTACTTTTAAAGTTACCATGCCCTTAATTAATGGAATTATTCCACTTACTTTGCCATTCGGATAAAAGCTCCTCCCAGACGTCAATATGTGGTTTAAATAATCTAGAGAATTTCTCACGGTCACTCCGCGTTAAAAAGTCCGCGTCCATGGTCTCTCGTGCGGAATAGTACATTGCTGCGCGTCGTTGCACTTCAAGGTCGACCGGAAATACGCCAGCAAATACAGGTAAGGCCTCAGTAATAACCGTCCTGTATGCTTTGCATAAGAATATCAAAGGTAAACGCTGACTTTGAAGTAGTTTTAAGTCGTATCTTCCCTATGGTCGTGTTGGTTAGTAGAACAAACCAATACGATGTTGACGAACAGGACGAAAAAGCTCTACGGTCCTTTTATTTCGTAAATACATAAATGTTTCCATCTACTGTTTACTATAAGGGGATAGCAAGAAGCAGTTAAAGTAAAGGTAAGGAGTATAAGTCTAAAGAGTCGAATTACTTTGATACGTTAAATTTTTGCATAACTACAGCGAAGCAAAAGGGAGTGTTATGGTTTAATCATAGTCTTCACGCTATTCCGTCTTTTACAGAACTGACAAGAAAAACTATACCAAAATATTTTCAAATGTTTTCTGAGCGTTCTGATTGCAATCACCTCCCAAACTAAACAGTTATCTGTTGCCAGTATTATAATAGACAAGGAGGTTGCCTATAAATAGGTGAAGAGCCCTCACATGAGCTACGCCCCTACGAATAGAAGCGCAGAATCATGTGAGGCGTAGCTATTCTAAGTTCCTGCCTTCTATTTATAACAGCAACTTGGCGAAACTACATGAGAAAATCCTCAAAACTGGACTTTGTTCTCGTCCTGTGTGAAAACTGGCTGTGCCATTTTTATTTAGAATAGACCACTTATCTTTGTTTTATTAACGTGCTAGTGTTCATCAGGTAGGGTTCTTGTCGACAGAATCTTCGTTCCTGGTAAACGATAGGGCTTTGCCACGGTTTTGCCGTGTACACGTCAACTTTACTGTCATTATAACGCTTTCTTGGTTTTTTATCCACTTATCAAGTACTGTACGCCGTATACACGCGAACTATATTTTATAGCGTTCTTCCTTATTTTTACCAGGATTTTACACAACCGGCGCAACTCCACCAATAATTCTGAGAGGGTAGCAAGAAGCAATTAAATTAAATACACAAATTACTTTGATATATTATATTTTTATCATAGTCTTCACGCTATTCCGGCTTTTGCAGAACTGACAAAAATAACAAAACAAAAACATCTTCAAATATTTTCTTGTCGTTCTGATTTTAATCACCTTCCAAAACTAAATAGTTATCTGTTGCTAGTTTTATAATAGGCAAAGAGGTTTCCTCTAAATAAGTGAGGAGCCTACACAAACATCAGTATTTTTTGTATTATTGATAGGCTCGCGCTTGATCACTATCTCACCTGATGGTAAGCAATGATCTGGTCGACGGTGAAGCACGCTTACCTAGAAGAGACTATTTTGGTTTTTTTATGAAGAATCTGACCATAAGATGCCTATTGTGATACCAAGTAGGTTCTTCGCTAAAAAAACGGTTGGACAATGCAATACTACTAAAATTAAAGCCTTTTATTTATCGTACTACGATATTAAAATTTTATTAAATAAAAATATTCTAGTCCCGCAATTAATAGTTTCATAACCAATAAACAATAGATATCGGTTTGTTTTGTCATCGGAATTGAACGTTCAATTGTTTTCCAATTTCATTCAAGCATAAAGTGTTAATGACAATTATTGTTTTCCGATCTAAACAAAGTGTTAATTATCAGTTCGACATATCCGACAATATTTACAAACTGGTAGGTAAGTATCAATTACTGGCTGGCTCGTTTGAAATTTTCTGCGAAGAAAGATCCGAGGCTGTGTAAGTAACATTAAAATTGTTGATGGTAGGTCGTAGCGGCCCAGTGGCTAAGTCACCATTCGTATTTGAGGTCCAGTGTGAATTTTTCAACTAATTTGTACTTTAAAAGTTTATCTCGGAAATCGCTGAAAACGGTGAAACAAGACATCGTCAGGAAACCTGGACTTGTAGAATAATCAACCTGCATTGAGCAAGCGTGTCGATGATTGCTTTTACCTTCTCTATATGAGAAGAGGCCTTTACACTGCAGGAGGACAGTGACACAATTTCAATAACGAAGTTAGTGTTAATGGCAATTATTGGTTTCCGATCTAAACGAAGTATTAATAAACTGGTAGACAAGGTAAATATCAAGTACTGGCTGGCTCGTTTGCAATATTCTGCGAAGAAACGTTCGAGCTACTAAATTGATTCTTAAAAGGCTATCTTTGAGTAGCAATAATGTTGTCGATGGTACCGGGTACAGTTACAACTCTACTCATTAATATTGCGGCATTGTTGTTGATTACTCGTTTCTATTTATACAAATCACACTAATATTATGAAGGTGAAAGTTTGTGAGTGTGTGTGTGTGTTTGTATGCTTGTTACTCCTTCACGCACAAACGGCTGGAGGGATCTGCATGAAATTTGGCACAGAGATAGATTATAGTCTGGAATAGCACATAGGATACTTTATCCCTTGAATATGTTCCCTTGGGATAATTTTCATTATACACGCGAGCGAAGCCGCTGGCAGAAGCTAGTGTAACTTTTTTTGTAACTCTTTTTTTTCTTTTTTTTTTAAAAAAACGTTGCCCCACACAAGGAATTTCTTCCTGTATCGTGGGTGCGTTTACAAACATATAAACTCACATACACAAACACCCAGAGCCGGAACAACTATCTGTAGGTCATACAAATATTTGTTCCGTGCGGGAATCGAACCCGCGACACGCAGCGCAGCAGTCAATCTCTCAACCACTGCGCCAACCGTGCGCCCAACTATTGGCAGTAGAAGAATAAGATGTTTTTAAGCAACCATATTTATTGAAAAAATATGTTTCTTTATAGCAACCATTGTTATTGGTTCTGTATCTGACTGACTTCAATTTTACATACTTCTAATTATTATGATATACCCGTTAAAGTTCTGCGGATATTTTTATGTGAACTTGGTCCTCGCGTCGAAGACCTTACTTAGCGACCTTTCTGATGGCTCGATGATGGTTGATTCGATTTATGCCACCGATAAGCGATTTTTACTAAGCGAATTTGTAGGTACGTTCACATGACGCAAAACGATGCAGTTTGCATTTGTAATTTTCTTAGAAAATTCGTGTGCGATATCAACTAATGACACAGTGTAAAATACGTGGCGCCATCAGCAAGGCGACTAAAATGTTTCACATAATATTTTAATGCGAAGGCTTTTATTAATAAATTCTGAAAAAGGGTTAAATTATAATAACGTCAACACATTTTTTTCAGGCCAAGACGAGTCATAATATGAAACAATGTAAATATACCCTGTTGTAACGCTCAATATAAGTGATTTACGTATAATATTATTCATGGTACGTTATTAAAATGCCAACCACATAGCTCTCATGGTATTTGACACTATAAATCTTCGGCTAAATGAGGATTTGTTGCATTCACAGCATGTAAAGTTGACTGGTGCAATATTTCATTTTCATTTATGTTGGGAAAAATGGTCTAGATTTATTGAGTTCGTAATATAGAATGGTATTTTTTAGGGGGATTGATATTACATAATGATTTACTAACATAGTAACAATATAGTATAATGATACTTTTTGTGCCTTCCAAAATTTATTCCATAATTAGTTTAAAGGAGAATGACCAAAATCAGTATCGCTTTGTAATAAAAGAGTATAGCCACAAAAATATACTCATTTTTTTTTTTTTTTTTTTAATTTTCTTATTTAATTTGATCGAAATCGTATGTGGGGTTAATATTTTGTGTTTAATTAGTTATTTATTCGATTTTATTTTAATGGCGTACTTTAGTGAAAACAGTGTTGCCATTTTATGAACCTCCCCATAATCAGTGTTACTAATAGTGTAAGGGCAGACGCTGAGTTTTAAAAATCATTTCAATTATGACATTTCCCGCTTTATTAATATGTTTATTTATATATAACATAATTAAAATGATATTACTTTACTAATTAAAAATCTTTCTCTAATAAACAAATCACTTATAGTCAGGGTGATTTAGATGAATTGTTGGTAACACTACCACAGGCGATGTAAATGAAAGGTGAACTGTCAACTATCAAAAATGTAATTTTCAAATGTCAAGTCAAACTAGGTGCCAAACAAAGATTCGTGTCGGCGCGGCAGCGAATTTTGGTTTTTGCGTTGATATTTGTTGAGTTTGTTGTGCTAATTAATAACTTATCATTGCGTTGAGTTCGTGTTCAGTAGTCTTCGGATTCCTGCACACTCAAGAAATCTTTTTGAAGACTATAGTACTGTTTCAGACAGAACAGAAAGTCAGAGAAAAAACCAAAACCCCACAAAAAATAAAAGAGGGAAGAGGTCATACTTTCAAAGGAAATAAAAATTATCCATTTAGGATAATTTTTATTTCCTTTGAAAGTATGACCTCTTCCCTCTTTTATATCCAATTTACGCTATCATACAATTTTTTTTTATGCGCCTCGGCGGTCCATAGAAGGATGGGCAATCTCCTTTCATCTGTTCGATTCAGTTCTTTTTATTCATCATCATCATATCAGCCGAAAAACGTCCACTGCTGGACGGCCTCCTCCAAGCGTCGCCACACTAATCAGTTCCGTGCGTCCCGCAACCAGCGGATCCCCGCAACCTTCACCAACTCATCGGCACACCTGGTGAGAAGCCTTCCAACGCAACTTCGCGGTCACCACTCCAGAACCTTTCTGCCCCATCGGCCATCCGTTCTGCGAGTAATGTGCCCAGTCCACTGCCACTTAAGTTTGGCAATTCTTCGGGCTATGTCGGTAACCCTGGTTCTCTTGCGGATCTCTAAATGTATGTTTCGATCACGCAAGAAATCTCTGAGCATAGCCCTCTCCATTGCCCTTTGAGTGACTGTAAGCTTTCTGATGAGGCCCAATGTAAGCGACCACGTCTCAGAGCCATATGTCATCACTGGCAACATACACTGGTCATAGACTGGTTTTTTTATTTAAAGTTATGGAATGTGGATGGCTATGTAGTGCAAAATGGAGTTGGGTGCTTGTGTGAGAGTTGATATGCCTCTAGAGGAAGTTAGCACTTGATATAATGTGATGGACATGAACAGACGTTTCACGCCGACCCCAAGTAAAGTGAGGTGATGTAGAAGGGTGACGAAACTTTTTAACACGCTTTTATTAGCTTGGTATGTATGTATCGATGTAACGGAATCTTTGAACGTGATTTTCACCCCCTTAAAATGTCGGATTGATTTGAAACTTTGCACACCTAACCAGGACCGATGACAATGCATTGCAAAATAATTTCAATAGTTTGTCCCATTATCCTTACCAGGATCTTCAGGATTAGCGACTTTTAAGTTCAATTTACCATTAAAGCGTGTTTTTTAGTTTTTAGAACTACAATTTATTCAGTGAACAACAACGCATCGTTTTAAAATCAACCTAATATTTTTCAAAATAGAGTGGCCAGTAATATCAACATGTAAATGTGCAATCAATTTGCCCAAACATTTCCCAACGATATTCCTTATCTTTACAACCCAGTATCAAGGCAATACATCCAACATAGGTACAAAAACATAACCTTAATTCTAGAAAACTCGTATGAAATCCAAAATCCCTTCATTGATTCACAAAAGCACCAACCATATTCGCCTATCAGTTTCCAAAACTGAAACTTGTGGGCAACTTCGTTTTATGTAGTACATAAATGTTTTAATTATACCCTCGGCAGCTAGCTAATATCATTATTAGCCTCTACGGAATGGGAATGTAATGTGTTTCGTAAGAGTTTGTGTAAATAACTTTTAGCATTTGTCTCCCAAACGACTGGGGCGAGGTGTTTTCAGTAATGGCTTCAAGAGCCATGTGTTTTACTGGATTCGAATAGTTTTACTCTTGGGTACTATTTTAGGGTCATAAACCTGTGGAATGATGGCTTTTTGAGCATCAATCTCTTTTTACTACTTCAAGCTGAAGCCAGATGAATATGATACCTATAGGTACAGTTACTACATACATCGAAAAACATAAAATCTTTTTTGTGGACAAGGTTTGCAAGATTGCGAAGCTTTAAAGGTTGCGACGCTTGCAAGGTTGAAGTTAAAGACTACCCCAGAACTGCTTCTATGCAACGCCTGTTACGGTACATAGGTACCTGAGGAGACTGTAAAGTACTCTCTCCTGAAGTGTCAACGTAGCTCTATTTCGATTCAAAATTAATATTCTCGCCATATTTTCCGCAACCACATTTTCAGCCACCCACTGTATTGTATTTAAATAAAGTCACCTTTCGACGACGTGCTGAAACTGACAAACATTATTATTGACATTCGATATTTTATCTAAATATTAAATTAATAAGGTCTACTTTTGGAAAACTGTGCCCAAAAAATAAGCCTATCAGTCTACGCAAGTCTGAAGGTTATCTTAAAGGGTTTGTGAATAATAAACAAATCATCATCATCATATCAGCCGAAAGACGTCCACTGCTGGACATAGGCATCCCCCAAGCGTCGCCACATTGACTAGTCCCGTGCGTCCCGCAACCAGCGGATCCCCGCAACCTTCACCAGGTCATCGGTCCATGGGAGGCCTGAAAATAAATATAAATAAACAAATGAATTTATATTATTGTATTAAACAAAGGATGGTCTATAGGCACACGTTTCACACGGAAAAAGTTGGCAAATAACCTTTTGATCATAAGGATGGAAAGTAAAAAAATTCTTCTAGAAATGTGCCCTGAGAACTTTTTTTTTGGTATCGGTATTCAGCCAATCACTTCTTCCGCTTTGGGTGAAGCGGAAGGGCGTGTCAGACTTTTACTGACTAAAATCCACCCGTGTTCCTTCAGTTGCTTGTGCCAGGGCCGCGGTAACTCTTTCAAATTTATCCGCGACCCAGACAGGCATCGGCCCTAGACAAGTGACATTCTCACATCGAAAGCGTGGCGATAGCGATTGTCAACAAGTAAAATAAAAAACCCCCGACACATTTTTATTTCATGCTACATAAATTATCTAGACACGCTTCGATCGAAAATCTATTGAACACGTAATTATGCTACGATATCTTGCGAAAACACCGCGATTCAAACAGTAAATCGCCCATAACTTTTGAACGACTGAACCGATTTTCATCATAAAATAACTTTCAATAAAGTCATCTTTTAAACAAACAAAATCAAAATCGGTTCATCCATTTAGGAGCTAAAAATCACTTGATCAATCCCTTACATTTTGGCATTTCGACTATCGCCTTCGCTGGCATCAAATACCACTTGTCTAAAGCGTCTGGTCTTTTCCTAATTATGTTGGAATCAGCATGTTGTTTAACCGCATATAGCTGAGTACCACTTTTTTAAAAGAATCGAGTGCTTCTCTGACTACCACAACCCAGTAACTGGGTAGCACGTTACTCTTTGGATAGACTGATCCCGGCTTTTCCAGCTTCACAAATCTTAATGACAATCAGAGATCTGCAAATGATAACCGGGACTACGTCTTTACGTGATTTCCAAGGCACGGCTTGTGATGTATGGTTGAGCTGAGTGGTGCCAATCCATGCGTCATGTTCGTGAACGGGCGCCATCAGTTGGGATTGGTATTAACTTAGCTGCCTCGGCCTGTTATTGTATATTTTGAATGTTTTGTTACTCTAAGTCTAGACGCTTTTACGTGCACATCTTTTTACATAATTCTCACGTATATGTATTTTTTCAACAAGATTGATGTAATGTTGTAATTAAAACTGGTGAAAAAGAGTGTCCGTGGAATTTCTTGCAAATTCTTCTCCATTGAGACATACTGACGCTTGCGAATTTGTAACTAGTCATCTTTTTTTTGTTTGACAATTCAAAAGTACATTGAACATTTATTTGAAATAAACGATTTGATTTGACAAAGAATCAACCACGGCAAGCATTGCTCAGTAGTAAATATCGACCCATACGGTTGTTAATACCCACGAGGTTCCAAAGAAAAAGGTCGTAATAACTTTCTTCTAGAGATAATATGCCGAAAATGGGGAAGTTTGAACGTAGCGACAACCCTATCCATTACTTAATCCTGTTATGTCGTGCCTTTCGTTACTTAGAATAACATCGAACACTCTACATATTTTATAGTTAAGGTTTCGTCCCACACAATTTTATAAGACTATCAGACGATAACATCTGACTCATCTTGTTTATTATATATTTTTTTTTCTTTTCTTGTTCAATCTCTGGTGTGCCTTTTTGGTTTTGATTATGGATAGGTAATAATATTATACCTTTATAACAAAAGCAGTATATTTAAATAAGGGCTTGCTAAGTAAATTAAATGCAACATTGCGTTTAATTTACCGACATCTCTTGTGTTGTCTGTTCTACAAATCGTTTACTTTAAAAGACAGGTAATGAGAGGGATTCCTTCCCCGATTACTGGTTTCTACTCTATCCTGAAAACCTGTAAAAATTTGGCATTTAAGTAGAATTTGACACCGTCTTAACTCTTAATACTTACTTAATGAATCCATCACTTTACCGTGCTATTTAGAAACCGGCCATACACAAAGTACACACATCAAAAGTTTATAGGGATTGAGTACATTCTAAACTATACAAATATATCCACTTAATATTTTCCAAATCTAGTCTTCCAGACTGGCTGCTTACTTTATTTCCTACTAGATTCTGTTCCAACCCCGTGTTCCGTTCGGTTCTGTGCGAACCGGAAGGCTTTGCGACGCTTGGGATAGGCCTATATCCAGCAGTGGACGTCTTTCGGCTGATGATGATGATGATGAGATTCTGTTAGCGGCTTCGCCCACGTAAAAGTCGAAAATTATCCCGATTGAACATATAAATGTATCCTATATGCTATTCCAGACAATAATCTATTTCTATGCCAAAATTCATCCAGATCCGTTAAGTAGTTTTTGCGTGAAAGAATAACAAACATAAAAACACACTCACAAACTTTCGCCATGATAATATTAGTGTGATGTTTAAGTTAACAACTTATCCCTACATTTTTTTAAAATTCTATTTTGTCTCTGTCACCTCTGACCTAGACCAGAGTCAAGAGCAAACCCATCTCAAACATAAAAAAAAAATTAAGAAAAAATTTTACTTTTCCAAATTTTGGGCAATCAGGTTAATGTCGTCAATTTAATGGCAAAAACGGCAAAAAACGGTTTTTTTAATTTTTTTTATTGTACTGTAAAAAAATATAATAACCTGTGTTTCCACCATTGAAACGAATCACAGCGATTTGGCATGCTTTTTTTTTTTTTTTTTTTTTATCTTATATAGGCTCGCGCTTGACCACCATCTCACTTGATGGTAAGCGATGATGTGGTCGATGATGGAGCACGCTTGCCTAGAAGTAACCTATTCACTCTTGACTTAAAGACCCCCAGGTTGTAGCTATCGGGAAACACAGACTCCGGCAGGGAATTCCACTCCTTAGCTGTACGCATAATAAAAGTATTTTCAAAAAGTTTAGTGCGTATGGGTGGGATGTCCACCATGTACCGATGGCGCATCGCCGTACGTCTGGTAGTCCGATGATCAAATCAGCTCTGCTTAAAATCAGTTCATCAAAATCACTTTGAGGAATGGCCGCCCACATTCTTTCTAACAAGTCACAAAGTTGTTGTGGGGTATGCACGGCATCCATAATTCCAAACTCGGCAGAGCTCTTCTTTGGAGCATATCCCATGCGTGCTCAATTTGGTTAAGGTCTGGCGACTGAGCAGGCCACGGCAGAACGTTGATGCGAGCATCGGCAGGAATGCGTATTACAGCTCTAGCCGTGTGTGGCATTGTTGGCATTGTAGTGCATTAGTCGAAACGAATCACCCAACCGGCGCCGCAAAGGGATGATCACGTCTGAATCGATCCTCCCCGCATAAATCTGAGCATTGAGGTTTACCCTGATTCAAATGAGATCGGTTCTTCCACCGATCCAAATACCGGCCCAAACCATTATTGTTCCCCCTCCATATGAATGAACTTCCTGACAACATTGCAAACCTTCTGTAGTGTGCAGCTCGCCCAACCTTATATTTGTAACTGCACACACCTTTTATGGGCATTATTACACGAATCGTTGAATCGAACACTTCTCTTTTATTTCGATTACATCACTCTAATACATGGCGACCCTTAGCCAGCAATTAAAATTTTGCAACTTACGTAAAATGCGAAGACGTCAATAGTTGAAGAAATCCTGAAAAATATACTGATAGAAGTTTATGAAGACGGAAAATTTTGAAGAAAGAAACAAAAGATTAAAAAAAAAAAAAGAAAAAAATAAGAATCCAAGAATAAGTTTGAAGCGGTGAAAATATTAAATAAGAAGACAGAAAAGGAACGTTGCTGCCGGGTGCCGGGAGAATGCTCAAGCCTTATGATGAGAGGATATGCAGGGCGCCGGGAGATAAATCGTTCGGGTCCGATGTGGAGCAGCTGGGAGTCAGTTCGAGTCCAGTGCTGAGGAATCCGTTCATCCACACCATGTAAGACGTCGTGACCTACGGAGTCAGTTCGAGTCCAGTGCTGAGGAGTCCGTTCATCCACGCCACGTGACACGTCGTGACCTACTTATACGTTGTCAGTACAATACGTACCTACTGCAATGTAAGTTTTGCACTGCAATTTTTTTAAAAAATCTACAATATTCCATAATATTGTAATTAGATCATGTTGTATTATTTTATATTTCGATTTGGGGAATAGGAATGTCCCAACAATTGCAAGATTTGCACGCTAAATTAAAATATTTAAGGGAATATTTAGTGAAACTAGGTCCAGATAGGCGTAGACAAGATTTAGCTTATAAGAAACTAGTAGAAGCAGAAAAGGAATACAGTAAACTGGATTGTATTTTGACTCAGTTGAACCAAGAAATTAAAGAACGCAAGCTAGACAAAGAAACTTGTGAGGTTTTCCAAACATTAATCCATGAGATTCAATCAAATTATCAGAAAATAAAGGGTTTACTGACTTTAGTAGATAATAGTAGTCAAACTAGTTCTAAGGATTTTATAGAACATTCAAATAGTGTTACAAAAATGGCTGAAACGTTCGATATTAAAACTGCAATTTCCCTGTTGCCGATGATGAATGGCCAGGAGCAGGTGACAAATCAGCTTATTGATGGTATCTTACTTTATAGCTCGCTTATCAATGATGCCAGTAAAAGTCAATTGATACAGTTTGTATTAAAAACACGTCTCTCGCCTAGTGCAAAATTGCGTCTTAAAACTACTTACGCAGATATTGAAAGTTTGATAGAAGATATTCGCATTTATTTGTTACCTAAAAAATCGTTTGTAGCATTACAAACACAATTGCTTAAGGTGACTCAAGGCCGTAGGAGCATAGAAAAATTCGGTACAGAGATCGAGGAGTTATTTGTGAATCTCACGATTGCACAGGCTAACGATAAGCGTGATGCCTATGAGGTTTTGCGTCCGCTCAATGAGAAGACTGCAATCAAACGGTTTAGCGATGGTTTGGCCGATAAGCGGCTCAGCACCATCATTGCCTCACGACAGTTTGCGTCGTTGTCTGAAGCTATTACGGCTGCGGTAGATGAGCAATCCATGACTGTCCAGCCACAAGACCAGGTTATGCAATTTAGGGCTAACCAAAACTATAAACGTGGAAGCTTTAGAGGTTCTCGAGGCCGAGGAAATAGACAGTTTTATAACAACAATAAAACTTATCATCATAATTATAATAAAAATTATGAAAATAGCACAGGTATAAGAACTTCATACAGTGTAAATCGAGGTAAACACACAGGTGGTCAGCGTCAGCATTTACGCGGACGTCCGGTGCGTTGTCAGCGTGTTCAGCATAACGCGCAACAGTCCAATGTCCAAGACAACTTGCGCAATGATCAGGCAAATAGTCATGAAAACTTAGAATTTTTTCGTACCTAAACCGTACACTCATTCAATTCTTAGTTTTAGTAATTTTTGTATTATTAATTGTCAATTACAAAATAGTAATGTTGATCTTAATTTACTGATTGATAGTGGAGCAAGCTTATGTGTGCTTAAGTATGAATGGTTGTCGCGACATAGGAATTTATTGAATTTAGTAAAACAGGATAAGATAGTTATTAAAGGAATTAGTGGTAATTTAGAATCTATGGGATACATTTATTTAGATATTTTAATTAATAATGTGACTTTTCAACAAAAGTTTCACATTTTTGAACACTTATCTTGCGCCGCAGAAGGTATACTCGGGCAGGATTTTTTTGGGCGCTATAACGCGGTATTAAGTTATAAAAATGGAACTCTGAGTTTAGAAACTCGAGATCAGTCAGTTAGTGTTCATGTTAATAGGAATTTGTTTACAATTCCACCTCGTTGCGAAGTAATTAAACACATCCCGACGTCACACAATAATGATTGCGTCATTTTGTCAAAGGAAATTTATAAAGGTGTGTTCACAGCGGGTGTAGTATCGAAGCCACATAATGGACTTATTCCTGTTAGGATTTTAAATACAACTGATAGTTCGGTTAAGATAAATATTTCAGATCTAATTATTAGCTGCCTAGATAATTTTTATGTTTGCAAGTTTGACGACGATAGTATATCTGTGGATAGAGTTCGAACTTTGCTAACTACGTTACAACTACATACTTATTTAAATAAAGAGGAACAAAGAGGCATTGAAAACGTATGTGCCAAATATGCCGATGTTTTCCATTTGCCAGGAGATACGCTCACTACTACAAATTTAATAGAACATTCAATTAAACTAAAGGAAAATGCGTCTCCAGCGTACGTGAAGCCCTATCGATTGCCTAAAGCATTGAAAGGCGAGGTACAACGACAAATAGATGAAATGGTTAAAAACGATATCATTGAAGAGACTATTTCAGAATGGTCAAGCCCAGTTCTATTAGTACCTAAAAAGACAGATAGGTCAGGAGAAAGGAAATGGAGACTTGTAGTGGACTATCGCCAACTCAATAATAGGATACAGGATGATAAATTTCCCTTACCTAACATCACTGAGATTCTAGATTCGTTATCAAACAACATCTATTTTTCAAAATTAGATCTCAGTCAAGGTTACTATCAGCTGTCTTTAGAAGAAAAGTCTAGGAAGTTTACTGCATTTACAACAGACAAGCAGTATCAAATGAAACGATGTCCAATGGGACTTAAGACATCGCCTAGTGCTTTTGCTCGTCTCATGACAATAGCAATGTCAGGGTTAAATTATAAATCATGCTTCTTATATCAAGATGATTGTATTGTCGTAGGAAATTGTCTTGAAACGCACAACAAGAATCTTATAAAAATTTTTGAATGCCTGAGAAGAGTGAATTTGAAACTAAATCCGATGAAGTGTGAATTTTTACGTAAAGAAATCGTTTATTTAGGGCATAAGATCACTTCAGAAGGTATATTTCCCGATCCATCAAAGGTAGAATGCCTGCAAAAGTACCCTGTCCCGCAGAATGTAGACGAAGTCAAGAGATTTGTTGCATTTGCTAACTATTATAGGCGTTTTATTCCAAAGTTTGCCGACATAGCCTATCCATTGAATGCGTTATGTAAGAAAGATGTAGCGTTCGTATGGAGTGATGAATGCGAGCGAGCATTTTACAAGCTAAAACAGATCCTTGTTAGTCCAACTATACTTGACTATCCAGACTTCAGCGATAATAATACTTTTACGTTACAAACTGACGCATCAAAACTAGGTTTAGGCGCCGTGCTGTCTAATAGCAATAGCAAGGTAGTCGCGTACGCCAGCCGTAACTTGAAACCAGCTGAGACACGATACCCTGTGATTGAGTTAGAATTACTTGCTATTGTTTGGGCGGTTCGACATTTTAGACCTTATTTATATGGGAAAAAGTTTTACATAAAAACAGACCATAAGCCATTGATTTATTTATTTAATATGACCGATCCTTCAAGCCGGTTGACAAAGTTTAGATTATATCTCGAGGAATATGATTTTGAAATCAGCTATGTCCCAGGACGGCAAAACGCAGCTGCAGATGCTTTGAGCCGGATACCTATTACATCCAACAGCTTAAAGGATATGAACAAGCATGTAGTATCGGTCATGACAAGGGCACAGACTCGAAGGTTACGTACTGACTGTGACAACAACGACATGACTACTGAGGTATCCTCTACTCCAAGGCCTGATCAACCTAAGGTAGTGGAAATTCTCAAACGACCAATTGACAGCGTTGAATTGATTTTACTTAGCAATAAAAATACATTAAATCAGATAGAAAAATCAAAACATTTCACTAGTGACAATGGTAACTGCAAATTCGTGCCTGAAAAGTCAGCAATTTTTGTAATTTCTCGATCGTTATCGACCGTAAGTGTGTTAGCGAGAGAATTACAACGTTTTTGCAAGCAAATCAAATTAAACGAGCTCATAATAATTAAGAACAAGCGCAACGAAAGTTTTGTAAACAATTTTATAAAGGAAATGAGTCAATTAAATGATATTCCTAAGCTACTTGTTATCAAAGATGTGACAAGAGTTACTGACAAAGAAACGAAAATTGTGATCTTAAATGACTTCCACCTGTTACCTACGAGTGGCCACGCGGGGGTAAACAGAATGTTAAATAATATTAGGAAGTACTATTATTGGCCAGGAATGAGTAATGACGTATCAGAATTCGTAAAGAAGTGTAGAAGTTGTCAGATTCAAAAGCATACCAATAGGCATACGAAGGAACCGATGGTTATCACATCCACGGCATCCACTGCTTTTGAAAGAGTTAGTTTAGATTTAATGGGTCCTTTAGATGTAGATAATTTAAACAATAAGTATATTTTGACATTACAGTGTGATTTAACAAAATACGTCGAAGCTTATCCTTTAGAAAAGAAAGATACCGTTTCTGTAGCTAAGTTATTTGTAAACAATTTTATTCTGAGGTATGGTATCCCTAGAGAGATAATAACAGACCAGGGAACAGAGTTTATGTCATCAGTTTTCACTGAGATTTGCAATTTGTTGCATATTAATAAACTGCATTCAACAGCTTATCATCATGAAACTCTGGGAGGTTTGGAAAATACTCATAAAGTTCTAGGAGCTTATCTTAGAATTCAGTGTGACAATAACAAAACTGATTGGAGCAGTTGGCTTCCATTCTGGTGCTTTTCTTTTAACACTACAATGCATTCTGAGACAAAATACACTCCATTTGAGTTAGTATTTGGAAAAAATTGTAATTTACCATCTAATATAGCACAAAATATATATGCTGATCCTTTATATAATCCAGATTCTTACCCTTTGGAGTTAAAATACAGACTTCAAAGAGCACAAGCAGAAGCTAGAAATAATTTATTATTCAGTAAGGAATTAAGAAAAAATAATTTTGATAAAAATGTAAATCGGTTAATATATAAAAGTGGAGATTTAGTTTTAATCAAAAATCAAGTAGGAAATAAGTTAGATAAAATTTACTTAGGACCATACAGAGTCATTGAAGATGTATCACCAAATGTAAAAATTATAAAAGATGATAAAGAATATGTAATTCATAAAAATAATACAAAACTGTTTGTAACTTAAAATACTTTGGTTACTTAATTAAGATAAGATGTTTTTTTTTGTATAATGTTATGTTAAAAAGTAAATAATTTTAAAAGTAGTGATGTAAGCTTAATGAAAGTAAAAAAAAAAAAAAATGCATTATGTACTTATATAACAACATTTTTTTTAAAAAAAAAGGGGAGGTGTAGTGTGCAGCTCGCCCAACCTTATATTTGTAACTGCACACACCTTTTATGGGCATTATTACACGAATCGTTGAATCGAACACTTCTCTTTTATTTCGATTACATCACTCTAATACACTTCTTAATGTCCAAACTTGAGTATGTCTTGTATCCGGCATCAAACTGAAACGAGATTCATTGTAAAAGCAAACACAACGCCAGTCTTCTTCCTCCCAATTTCTATGTTCGCGAGCCCATTGTAAACGGGCGCTGCGATTGCGAAGTGCCATAGGTGGAAGTCTCAGCGGACTTTGGACACGCAGACCCACTTCACGTTAACGATTTCGGATGGTTTGATCACTTAACAGCAAGCATGAAGAGCTATGGAGCCTCGTACCCAACATCATGACGGTCATGGTACGATTCCGTCGAGCAGTATTTTGGATGTACCGGTCCTGTCTGTGAGTGGTGATGCAAGTTCGTCCTCCATATCGCTACTTGTGATAAGATAGTGTGTCCAAAGGCGGCTATTGACGCTCCGTGTAAATGCCAAGAACGACAGCCACAGAACGTTGCCTGGAACCAGCTTGCAACATTCCGTCGTTTCATCATCTCTGCTCGTGTCAAATGATGTCGTCGGTCCATGTTAAAACGCTGCTACACACTTTTGTAGGTTTTTTTTTTTTTTTTTTTTTTTAAACCTTGCCCCACACTAGGAATTTCTTCCTGTATCGTGGGTGCGTTTACAAACATATAAACTCACATACACAAACACCCAGAACCGGAGCAACTATTTGTAGATCATACAAATATTTGTTCCGTGCGGGAATCGAACCCGCGACACGCAGCGCAGCAGTCAATAGCTCAACCACTGCGCCAACCGTGCGCTCAAAATTGACAGTTTATTTTCTATTTTTAATCAAAATTTAAAGAAATGTTTTAATCAAATCCATCTGACAATATGCTGAGCTGAGGCCCTTTTGGCATTAATAGTTTTATTTATTTATTTTGTTTAATTTTAAGGTGTTTTTGTTTTGAATGCCAATAAACACAATTTTCTTTCTTTCTTTTCTAAATAGTGAAATTCACTGAAAAGAATCAATAACAATCCAAAAAAGTTAAAATAATAATCCTCAATTGCGGCGATACTCTAAAACGTACTTGATCCCTAGACACTTTTGATGTGTGTAAACCATACTTTTGAAACTCTCTCTTTCTCTCCGTTTTCTGAACAACTGAGAACACACAGCTATTATTTCCCTGTCTTATAGCGTAACAAACTCAAGGAAATTGTAACAGCAAGTTAATAAAGTGAACATTTTAACTCGTCCCCAGTTACAAGATCAATACCTGCAATGGAACGTTACACTCAAACAAAAGTGAAGTACAATTAGCTGCTGCACAGAACGAACGGCCAACTTTGCAGTTACGGCCAATTTCAGAGAACGAATTTTGTAAGTCACCGACAGAAGTACAAAAGTTGAACTGTACGGAGTTCAGTCGCGATTTTGCAATTAAAAATTCTAATTAATCTTTCTCTGGCGTTTCGGATGAACGATTAAGCTGCAGGTGGCGAAGGTATTTCGGTAGAATCGTTTGCTACAATTAAATGCAAATAGATCTGAGAAAGCAACTGTTGGAACTAGTATTTGGTAAATGGAATCTAGGTGAATGAGTTTGGTGCGCTAACTTATTAGGTACTGGAACTTGATATAAAGATTCTTAAAATTTAAATGCAATTTTGCCGTAACAGTGATTGAGTACGGGAATGAATAAAGTAGGAGCACTTAATAGTATTCAAAAGATTGATCGAGTATCGAAAACAGCTACCTGGTGCAAATATTCTTTCTTTTTATTTTTACAACGTTACTTCAACCTAAAAATAGCAAGTGAAAAAATATTTTAGTCTGTCACCGTACGTCACCAAAGTAATTCAATCTCCTACAGCAAACAAACGCTTATTATACGAGCAACACTAAAGGTGCCCCTAACATTTGCTAGACAAAAACCTATGAATACAAATCAAGCAGATACCAGACAAAAAGCATTCTGCCTACCTCACATTTGACCCTGAGCACTTGAAATCTTCAACAAAAGCTTCTTAGGTCTTAAGTGAAGGATAAGTGGGAATTTACCCAAATTCCAGCGAGACGGATAAAAAAATAAAGTGACTTTTTAGAGACCCGCCGTAGCGTAGCTTGAACTTGACCTTGAAAATATACCCTTGGCTCCTGTAATACTAAAAGGGTAAGGTATACTGAAGTCATAAATCGTCGATGACTTTGTAGATAATAACGTTTCAAAAAGCAAGGCGTCTCTATAAGGCTGAAAGCCGTTAAAACAGCTGCATAAATTAAGGTTCGTTTTACAGGTTTGGTTAAGGCCATACCCTGACCAAAAAGCGCATGAATAACGGTAGCGAATACGCCCACATTTTTTAATAAAATCTTTATAAAATCGAATATTGGTCTTTTGAAAAAAATCAAACTTACAAAATGTTCGTTATCAAATTGTCTATCCATTACTGTTAGTATAAAAATAATTAATGAACCCTTTACGAGGAAATGCATGCTATCAATAATTATTTCACATTTTTATTGTTTTGTTGGAAGGAGATTAGTGAAATATATAACTCTTTAAATAAAAAAGTGTACTACCATTTTAGAATCAACAGTATGTAGAAATTTAATGTATTTTTATTTATTGATATTTCATTTTAAATAAAGAGTAGATAGCTTTTAAAAACTGCACAAAAACGACAAGCGCGGCGTTTTGCTCGGGGAGGCGCCTTAAGTAGCTATAACTCGGGATTATGGTATACAATGTAGATAGATCAAGATAGATACAACGTAACGTCTCTTACATAAGATTATTATTAAGTCACAAGATCATAAAGATATAATTCTGGCTTTTTCTTAAAAATCTTAACGATGTCGTCGTCATCGTAAGGGTTTTGAAATGATAGCCAATAAACTTCCTCAATCCCATATGCAAAAAGAAACCGATAGTTCCAGACTTGTATTGTTTAGCCATTAAGTTATAGTAAAAAAACACATATTTTGGGGCTCGTCGCCAGCTTAATTTTCTAGTAGTCTTCAAATGAAACTGCATGAAAGAAATTATCAAATATTCAGATTGAATCAAAACAAAAACATCATGGCATTCGGAATTTACAAATAAGTACCTACCTATATTTATATTAAGTCTAACCTTTAACTCGATTTTTATCAAAATAAAGATTTCTGATTTGAAGGGAGTCCTTTCACGGAGTGTACAGATGAATGCAAACATAGTAATATGGATGAATATGAATGAATGAATGTCAATATGGAAAATAAACCGTTATGTTTTCCGCACTGGGCCCGCGTGGTGGATTACGGCCCATTCCCTCTCACAAAGAGGAGGCCTGTGTCCCAGCAGTGGGAACATTAATAGGCTGATGATGTGATGTGTGTGGAAAATAAACACTTAACTATGTTATAATGTTGTATGTTAACTATGTAATGTATGTATGTTTGTATGAAACTGTCGGGCATCATCAGTTTAAATATCTGCTACAATGCGCACCGAATCCGAACAATTCTCTCCCACAATATAGTACCTACCTCCCTACAATCATCAGGCCTTTTGTTCATACGCTAGAAACTTGTGCTCAAATGTCAATAAAAATGCGTGAGAATGATGTGTGGCGATATTTTCTGTTTACACCAGTTCAACACGTAACTTACTTAATCTATCGGCTCCTGCTACGTCTACTTAGCCGTTATAATTACCAAAAAAAACATGTAAAGAATTAAACACTCTGTTTTTTGAAGCTGTAACGTTGCAGATCAATAGTTTAAATATAAATAACAATCCGCATCGTACTTCTCATTTTCACAATTCAGTACATCTCTACAATCATTGGGCCTTTTGTTCTGAATATCAATAAAAGTGTGTGAGAATGATGTGTGGCGCTGTTTTCTGTTTACACCAGTTTAACATGATCTTACTTACTAAAACTATAAGTATACTGAATATAGGCCCCTCCCAAGCATGGTCACATGGAATGAACTTGTGTCTCTCGCATTCAGCGGTCACTTGCGGCTCTCACCAGATTATCGGTCAACCTCGCCATCCTATTCCATAATTTATACAAACATCTTAAGAAAATAAGGTTTCTCCGTAGTTTATCATTTATCCGACTCACGTATACCCTGTGTCGGGCTTAAATAAATACCTCCAATAAGCAACAATCCGCACTGAACTCCAACACTTCTCGATTCCACAATTACAGTACCTACCTCCCTACAATCATTGGGCCTTTTGTTCTGAACGTCAATAAAAGTGTGTGAGAATGATGTGTGGCGCTGTTTTCTGTTTACACCAGTTTAACGCGCACGGCAAACATGAAGGGAAACGCGATCGTAAAGTTGTACTCAGTCGCTGATACGATCAAATGGAATGCCTTTGGTCTTATGCTCAGGCTTTTAAGGTGCTTTACTTCATGTTTTTGTTAAGAATAATTTTATTGTTTAGGCCTTCAGTGGTCAGGCGCTTTAGTGTTATAAGGCTCGTAAAGGGTCGCAATTTTTATGAAAAATTATCTTCACTTCGTAATCGCATAGTCGCAAGGCGCCTGACTGTGAATCTATACCTCGGCTAGACTCACGACTTCTCTGAAGAACAGTAAAAATATTAGCCAATAGACATGGATGGAAAATCTTGACCACTTATACCTAATACTCAGGATAAACTTGAACTCGATTATGAGAGTGTAATTTTTTTAAGGATAGGCTCGCGCTTGAACACTATCTCACCTGATGGTAAAGCGATAATGTGGTCGACGGTGAAGCATGCTTGCCTAAAAGTAACCTATTCACTCTTGACTTAGACTCCTAGGTTGTAGCTATCGACTTAATACAGACTCCGGTAGGGAATTCCACTCCTTAGCTGTACGCACAATGAAAGTATTGTCAAAACGTTTAGTGCGTATAGGTGTGATAATTATGTCCACCATGTGCCGATGGCGCATCGCCGTACGTCTTGTAGTCCGATGATGGGACGGGCTAGGAGGAATTAGATCATGTAATTCCATCGCACAAACAAACAAGCTGGTAACTCGGCGACGATTGCCCTAGTGCCTGATGGCTGATGAGTTTCTTGGCCTGTTTTTCGATTGACTCAAGCATCAAGCTGGTATTTGGCAGATCCGTCATAGAGATGTGAATATTACTCCATACAAGATCGAACTTGAGTTTAGTATCACCTTCGCAAGAATCCTCAACTTTTATTATCTTAAAATACATGAACCGTTTATTTGGAGCATGCAGGCTTAAATGATGTTTATAAACCTTCCAGAAGCGTTAAAATATTAAGTTGTTACTATCCACATTGAAAACAGCCAGCCACTTACAAAAAAGACTACCCAATCCGAGCTCAACACTGCCTTTCAAATATTGCAAACCTATTTACAATATTAAGTGTGAAATTGAAAACTATAAAAGTCGAGCGTATCGATAGCGCAACCAATTACGTGAGTATCATCAATCAATACGCGCATAAAACGCTCGTAAAACGCCCGACGATTGCCTTTTATTCTAAACATTATGTTTAAGCCTGTCCAAGGTCATGCTATACTGGGTGAGTCATTAATAAAGGGATGAACGTAATTATTTTGTATATTTTATAACTGAATGTGGCCTTGTCTGGTCTAGATTTGGGGATTAAAATATAAATATTATTCCCTTTCTCACTTTTTCAACCCGTATTCACTCAATGCTAAGTGTAGTGCTCCTCGATTGCTGCAATTTTAACCAGTCTGAGCCTTTCCGCATCCGATTCTTGCTTGTTACTTTGACCAGGTCGTCGGTATACCCGGTTTCTGTATTCTGAACAAATGAGAGACTTATGTACCTACCTATAAGGCGGAAATTTCTACCTATGTCTGCGTGACAGTTGTCATTTTTCTGTTCTGCGAGGCTATCATTGCGTAGGACACCATTCTATATCCAGTAAAAAACCCGGCTACAAAAAAATCACGCCCTGAAAAGTTCAAGCAAATTGAAACAAGAAAATATTTTTAGAGGCTGCAGCTGCATAGCAGTCATATTGCTACTATGTTTACCGATAAAGTTAATGGGCTTTCAGTGGGAAATTTCTCAGTGGTAGCCTGGTACCTGGCTTTGTACCTGGATGATGGCAATAGGCTTGTCCTTTCTCACATGGGACTTCTTTATTTTTTTAATAGCCTATAGGCTGGCGCTTGACCACTTTCTCACCTGATTGTAAGCGATGATGTTGTCGACGGTGAAGCACGCTTGCCTAGAAATAATCTATTCACTCTTGACTTAAAGATCCTTAAATTGTAGCTATAGGAAAACACAGACTCCGACAGAGAATGCCACTGCTTAGCTGTACGCATACAATAAACGTGTCCCCAAAACGGTTTTGTGCATATGGGTGGGCAGTCCACCACGTACCGCTGTCACATGGCCGTACGTCTTGTAGTCCGATGATGGAAATGGCTAGGCGGAATTAGATCATGCTATTCCATCGCACACTCCCCGAAATGTAACCGATAAAACCGACAAGCTGGCAACTCGGCGACGATGTTCAAGGCTCTGGAGCTAAACTGGAGTTAAGCATAAATATCGAAGTGTGGGCTATAGGCACCTCTGCTTAGCCCTTCGGGACATACAGGGGTGATGTTACCACTAGCTCCTGAACACGGAAAGAACGGTCAAAGAAGAAAGGAGTTCGCGAAAGATACTGCGGAATTGTTAAAGTTTGTGGGTATGGATAGTGCAAGTTTTGCCGCGACGCAACCAATGTGCTAAAGCAATATCTATTATGTACGATAGCAGTTTTATGTATTTGTGTGTGCTTATATTTACGTAGTTAAAGCTAATATACAGGATTATTGGTAAAACACTGACAACCTAGCAGAGCTGTATTACTAGGGTCACGGATAAATATGAAAAAGAGCTACCGCGGCCCTGGCTCAAGCAACTGAAGAAACACGGTTGGGTTTTAGTCAGCAAAAGTCTGACACGCCCTTTCGCTTCAGCTAGAGCGGGCGAAGTCATTGGATGATTTCGCACCCCAAAAAAATAAAAATTGTATTACTACAAAAGCTGTATTACTTACATCATAAACAATAACTTTTGTGCTATCACTATTAAAAAAACAATAAAAAAGGCAGCTGATCCATCCATGATCAGCTGATTATTTTGATCAAGTCTAATATAGCCCTGCGAGGTTATTAGTGTTTTACCAATAACCCACTGAAAATAAAACATTGAAATTTCTTAAAAAATACTTGTGCGATATTGGTTATCGACGTAATTTAAATTATGTCACGTACACTTACTAAACACACGGTCATATGTCATTTAGATAGTGCTTGACATTACCAGACATTTTTCATATAATAATACTTATCCAGGGCCTTTTTTTGCCTGGTGAAATGCTCATGCATACTGCATTACCACAGAGAGATAGTGCAGTTATGTGGGACTCCAACCCACTAAAACTCCACGGTGTCCTCCTGTGCCGTTTATGGCGGGAACATGGGCACGCTTTAGTACTTCCCACGAATCCCCTCCTCTGGAGTGTACGGGGAGTACCGGCGCACCAGAACACACTGTACGCCGTGACCACCCCAGGGACCAAACGAGCACATGGGCGCAAACCGACCCCGTGCATGGCACCCTTGGTCCCCTTGCGACGGGTCAAGGCCTCGCCACCTACCATTTTTAGGCCACTGGGGATAAGGAGAATGGCCAACGCTATACTGACACTCCTCCTTCCCTGTAGCCTTACCGAGTCCGCCATCAGATGGTGGCGACCCAGTCCAGGCCGCAAAAGGTAGGGAGAGCAGGCGCACCGCAATACCGGCACTCCTCTCCCGCCGTGGCCTCCAACCCTCAGCAGCGAAATCGTATAGGTATGAGAAGCCCATAAGCGATAAGGCTTATAAAAGCGTGATAATAAAATTAAAACAAAACTGCGTCTAAGCGAAATTTATCTAACCCAATATCATAACTTTGTTATCACATTATTTCAAAGTCTAGACTCACACAAATACTAAAATAATATTTAATAACTGTATAGTGCTCATAAAACTAGAACTAAAGTCAGCCTGTTCTAATGTTCATAATTCATTCAACTTCGTATCAATTTCAAGCATTTATAGCAGCTGAAATAACTCACTTGGAACTACTCGTAGAACAGACTTTTAAAATATAAGTTTGGAAGCCTTTATTTACTGTGTTTTATTTTAATGTTTAGGCCCAGAAAAGGTAAGCACAGAAAGCCGGCTACGATACTAACGAGCGAAAAATAGCTCCCACATAGTCACGTATTTTCAGGTGACTTATAAATTTTTTGGAATGATTTCAGTGTGTGAAAGTACTGATGAGTATGAAAACCTGAATTGGGGATTGATTCCTAAAAATCTACTCCAATTGCCGAGTTATATGAATTTTAATGTACTGAACAGCAATGTTTTTTGACGTATTTCAAAAAGAGTCCAGTAGTATCAGTATTTATATTCAAAAACCTAGCATAAATATAAATCGCCAGGTAACCAATGAATTAAAGTTAAACTGTATACAGAGTTCAGAGTTTCCTTGCGTGATCGAATCAGAAATGTAGAGATCCGCAAGAGAACCAGGTTTCCCGACATAGCCTGAAGAATTGCCAAACTTAAGTGGCAGTGGGCAGGGCACATTGCTCGCAGAACGGATGGCCGATGGGGCAGAAAGGTTCTGGAGTGGCGATCGTGAACTGGAAAACGTTGCGTTGGCCTCCCACCAGGTGGACCGATGACCTGGTGAACGTTGCGGGGATCCGCTGGTTACGAGACGCACGGGACCGGTCAATGTGGCGACGCTTGGGGGAGGCCTATGTCCAGCAGTGGACGTCTTTCGGCTGATATTATGATGATGGTCTCTGGTAAAATACAGAGTAAGCTTTTCAAGTGGGCGTGGATGGCCAAATCCGAAACTGAGGAATATCGAAAAACACTCAAAGAAGTCACGAGGCCGATTTGTATGAAAACTAAAAGTGCATCATTCTCTTTTTGAAAAATCAATATTCCAGCCAGAAATCGAACCAGTTGATTTTGAAAAATACCACATGCTGTGTTATTATGCCTTTCGATAGTGTCGCTAATAAGGATCAAATTCTGGCAAATAATTACTATTAGCGACGCGAACTTACTTTGCCTAAAGGAAATATAGATTGTACTGTTTGTTTTGAATATTGGTAAAATAAAACCTTAGTTGTACATTTGTTTAATATGTGAAAGACATATTTTGTATTTTTTGTATTTATTTTTTGTAAACAAATGTGAAGACAGGAAGAAGGTTAGCATTCGGTGCTGTTGGCGGGGCGCGGGAAGGGTACGGCCGCTCGCGCCGCGCGCCTGTCTTTGCGCAGTTTGCAGTTGCTCCCGACCGCCATTAAGAGCGGTCACGTTTTGTCTCCTACGGGCAACCGCCAGATGCTACGCTTTCTTTTGTCTTCCATTTTCTACTGAAGGCTTGCATTTTAGTCCTTCTACCCTGTCCGAGTCTCCGACATTCGGCAAACTTAAGGAAAATGCTCATTTTTAACAAAATACTTATTTTTTCTACGTTAGGTACCTACCTATTAAACCTTAAGTATTGAAATGATGACCATTATTTTCAACAAATAGCTGAATTCGGTAATTCAAACATTATACTGCATTCAGCATTACAATAATTTTGATTCCGTTTAGAATATTCTCCAAAAACCTTTTCATGTCATCAATTGCATGATGCGAGTCTTAGTAGATTTCATACTATTTTCTTTGTATATTTTTTTGTAATGAGGCCTTTTCTAAGTTTGCCGTATGACATTGCTGCCCAGCTTTTTATCCTTATTGGCGACACTGTCGTATGGTGTAATAATACAGCGTGTTTTTTTTTCCAAAATCAACAGGTACGATTTCTGGCTAGTAATATTGATTTTTTTAATCCAATAATGCAGTTTTACTTTGCATCGAAATCGGCTTCATGACTCCTTTGTGTAGATTTCGCTATCCACGCCCACTTGAGATACTCGTCCTGTATTTCATCAAAGACAAAGACAAAGATATTTTATTTCAAGTAGGCCACCAAGCGGCACTTTTGAACGTTAGGTACATTAAAATTTACAAGTTATAAAAGTTGATTCTACCGTGCATTCGGAAAGTAGCTTGTTATGGAGAAGAATGCACAAGAAACTCCATACTTACTCTTTTAAGCATTTCGCATCATCTTCATTTCAGCCGGAAGACGTCCACTGCTGAACATAGGCCTCATTATATAGCCAGTATATAGGGGGATCTCAAACAAATGACGATCGATTCACACTGGCTGTACGTAAAGCGTGTCTACGTGTCCCTGCATATCCGCTCTTTGTATAGAGCTGACCTTCTGCACTATCCATTTCATGCCCGGTGTGCATGATTTGGTCACGTTAGGTCATTTAGTGGGCTGGACGCTTTTAAGTCTTTGTCTATGCTAGACAAAAACAAATCAAAGGGAATGGAGAACTTTTTTTCATGTTTTTTTTTACAGTGTTCAGGTTTTTCAGACCGTTTTATGTTGAAATGGACCTTTATGTACGATTAATCGCTGTCGGTGTTTATGTTTTGTGTAGTTTTTATTTTAGTTTTAGAGGTCTTCGGGCCCGCATACTCCTTTGTTTGTAACTAGTTTTACTGTGTTTTGAACCATGTCGAGTTTCTGTTGATGTTAGCAATTTAAACGGAAAATTGTTAGAAACAGACGTCTGGTATTTCGTGAGTTCGATGGACTAAATTTTGTAAAATGTTTTGATTTTATTTGTTGCTGTTATTCGACACATACATGAATGCCAGTTTCAAAAGAAGAATAACATTATTGTACATGTATGCTAAAGGTAGGTAGAGATACCTAATTAGGGAACACAGCGTCCTACCAACAAATACCTTGAGAAAAACATATTCTGGTTAACTTTTTTGGGACCGTCCGGTCCCTCCTGATTACAACGAAACGACGGTGTCAAATAATAAACACGCGTCCGAACCCTGCAAAGCGAACACCACCGAAGTTATGCGAATAACGCAAAAGGGTTTCTACCATTCATCATCGCAAACAAACTGTAGTCAACTTCTCTACAACAATGTGCCAGTTGCCACAATCCGCTTTCGAAAAATGTTTCACATTTGCCTTTGACCTACTTTGCACATGCGCGGCATATCTAAATTTTACATAAAGCCTCGAAAAATTTCCCTGTAACGCTGCGCATTGCGGCACAAACGGCAAATATTGTGACAACACCGCACCGCCAAGCATTCGGAATTGAGCGCGCACACAAGTTCCATCGCACGAAAGTGCAAACTTGAACAATTTCAAACTTATCTACTACATGGAAATTCCTAAATAAACTTTGAGATTTTCAAGTCATTTCGCTACATATTTCACTTGTGAAATTGAAGCTGTCAGAGTATTTTAAGAGCCCAAAGTATGAATATCTCATATTATATAGGTTTGAGTAACATTAAAGAAAATTGCATTTCACGTGTGTGAATACTCCGAGTAGTATTTCATTGTAAAAAATGACAGGCAATGGACCTTTCCCGGTCAGTTTACTAGTCCAACGTACATTTTTCTGTCGGCAGATAGATTGCCGCGAGTTGGAAAGCTTTGATAATTTATAGCGACGGGCACTACCACGATTTCCGTGTGTTTTCTATCACAATTTTTTTCTGTGGAACCTTTACGAAATACGGTCTGAATTTTGGGTTTGCTTTATTCTTAGAATACCTGCATTACTTGAATATAAGAGGAATCTTATATTTTACCTTATATTTTCTCAGAACACCTCTGCCTAGCGTTGCAGCAGGATTACAAGCGTCTTATATTTTCTAAGTAACGTTCGAGCTTAAGCTTCATAATTTTCTTCAAACAATATCCTTCCAAGACTTCATATATAATTCAGTAAGTAAGAAAACAGTAAAGCCTGTGGGTGACCCGCAATAAGTCTGAGAACTAACTTTACACTCTGTATTTAGTGCTAGTATACTTGTACTCGTACACCAAGACTACTCGGCTTCCCAAGTCAGGCACACTCGTAAAGTGGCTCAATCTACTGTAAAAAGAGTTATGTCCGCAATTTCCTCTACTCACTCACTATTCACTAAGTACCTCTATCTACCTTGGGGGAAAACTTTAGCTACTATGTAGTACATAAATTAAGTAATGCTATGGGATACTCGACTTTATTTTGGTAAAACTTTTATTATTTCGGTCCAATGTTGAACACACCCAAAATTATAAAAAAAAATAGCTAATGAATCAAGTAAATATTTTTTACAATGCATGTCCTCGAAAAGAGCGTTTTCCAAGCAGCCAAACTATGCGGAAAGTGTCACTTTTTTTTACTAGTGCTTTTTACTTTCCTGTACTTTTTAATTTTAACTCCAACGTCAGCCCGCCGCATAGAGTTTTTATTATTTGAGAATAGTTTAAAAAATTAGTTAAGTACAGATTATCATACATATAAAAGGTAAAACAAAACTAATACTTCATTTAAGGCGTTTTTAATTACTCTAGATTTAGATTTTGATCAATAAATTAATTTTAAATATTCATTAAATATGTTTGGCAGAATGAATATTTTGCTCGTGCATTTAGGTTTCTATATCTATGCCCGAGGAACTATGAACTATTAGTTAATCTGTGGATATCATAGATATTATGGTGGATATGCTGAGCGCCCTTGAATAAGCGCCATATTATTAATTACTTGCTTGGTTCAGATATATTTTTTTATTTCCTCGCACAATGCATAGTAAAATGTTGTATGATACACGTGCGTAAGATGATTTCCAACTCGTGTCGATTTATCCACTCATCGGAAACCACCTACTTTCCGCACTTGTAGCATAAATAACTATTATATTGCTTGGTGCGCCAATTCCAAGTAACATGGGATGAGGGCAGGAAGATGGTGCTCATGAAGTTTATTATACATTAACACTGTTCATTCTCTCATGTTCTTTAATTGTTAGTAAAAGGCCGTAGTTGTCATGTAACGTGGAAGTCTTAACTTAGAGTCATTGGCAGTATATTTAAAGAACACTGTTTGAACAAAAACTTCCAATTCTCACCGCGATTTCCACCGTTAAGTCCCTAATATTTAATGAGCACGACTGTAGTCGTTTCACCATCAAAAATGTCATAATTTCAAGAAAAGTTACTTAATTTGTGTATTTTTGTTTGACGGGAATGGCACATAACCCACTTATGGTACAGCAACATCTGTTGTAACGAAATAATTGCTAAACATTTTAGGTCACCCACCTACGACGACCTTTTATTAAATTACAAACGAGTCCAGCCAGAGACAAAGTTGAAAAACAAACTCAGAAACACTCACACAGAGATTTTACTTAGCGATAGAAATGATATGGTTCTCCCCAGACGTACGCTTTTACAAGTTTCTCTACTACAATAAAATATCATTTGGAAACTTAAGCCTCTTTCATAACTATCTTTCGAAAACCTCTCGAAAACAAAAATGAAATAAGACGATAATTGAGTTTACTAAAGTAGATTCTTAACAAACGCACCCTTGATTTCAAACGTCTTCAAAATCAAAAGAAATTAAGTTTCAAAATAAAGTTACTATTCACGAAAATTATGTTGATAAAAATAAAACACAAATTTTCATACAACTTAACAGGGTCGAACTCCAATCCAGTTATTTGCCCCGACCCTAATTGTCTTTCGGGGATTTCAAATCATGAAACCAAACTTAATACGCAGAGGTCCTAATTTCGGGCACGGGGGTACAGAAACAAACAAACAGTCCAGTAAATTTAATTCCTTTTCATTATTAGTGTTTATTCAGGCTTCAATGCCTCCGTCAAAGCGGTTAGAAAGGCTTGACTGACTAAATAAAAGTGAGCTCAAATTGGGTGACTTAGTTGAACCAAGTTAGTTGGCAATGTGCCGGGAGTAAGTAGCTTTATTTTATTAATCATAATTAAATCTAATTGGGTGGAAAGGTATGATTTTGGTGCATATGTTTGCGACGTTTAAAGGGTGAAGTGGGTTCAGTATTACGGTGACATCAGCTGACATAAGTACAGTAATCACAGCGGATGTTGTGTCTCTGAAGTTAGGCTCTGCGAACCATTGCACAAGAAACAGTTTGTCATCGAGTATACTGCATGAGTAAGTGAGATAAGACGATGCGACAAACGCAAGCGAGTGAAAGAGGCAGTTATACAACGCTATCTTCTACTTTAACATCATCTGCCTAGCCTTTTCCCAACTATATTGGGGTCGGCTTCCAGTCTTACCGGGTTCAGCTAAGTACCAGTGTTTTACATGGAGCGACTGCCTATCTGACCTCCACAACCCAGTAACTGGGTAACACGGTACGCCTTGTCAAGACTGGTGTCAGATCTCAAGCTTCTGACTACCCATAACGACTGTCAACGATCTTCAAATAACAGCCGGAAACCAACGGCTTAACGTGCTTTCCGAGGCACGGAATAAACTCGGTATGTTGAAATGGTCACCCATCCACGGACCGACCTCGTCAAGCGTTGCTTAACCTTGATAATCGACCCGTGCGGCTGTTATTATTTAGCCACGAGCTTATTATCTTCTACTTTAACATTGACACAAAAATAGCAACTGAAACAAAGGTCCACTGTGACTACTATCCTCAATGTCAATGTGCCAACATTGTCATTAAATATTGTCAATTTGTCAACGCAGCCACCACCATCAAACGCTGGTGAACACCTATTTCTTGAAATGGAGCTACATCATTACAAAGTACTTCTTGGAGTCTATTACTGTACCTCTTTACGCATCAATTTCTTTTCATCTTTTGAACAACTTTTGGGTGATTTTAATACTTGTCTTCTGAAAAAAGATCATCGCTCTTCTTCTCTCATTAATATTTCAAATTCTAGTAATCTTTCTTTTCTTCCTCTTTGTGCTACTCACCATTTTCCAAACTCTACTCCTTCACTTCTTGATTTTATTTTCGTTTCCTCGCCTGATCGCATGGCCAATGCTCAGCCGATGCCTTTTCTTATCATGATCTGATTTATCTCTCATACAAAATTAGTCCACCTAAGGCTAAACCCAAAATTCTTATGCAGCGCAATTATGGCGGTATGAACGTTGACAGTCTTTGCGAGGATGCCGTCAACATAGATTGGTCTTCCCTGTTTGCATCTACGTCAGTCGACGAGCAAGTTATTATTTCACTGATAGACTTGTCGAGCTTTACAATGTTCACGCACCAGTACGAGCTGTTAAAGTAAGACATTTGCCGGCACCGTGGTTGACAGATGACATTAAGAAGTTGATGAACAAAACAGTGGCGGCGAAGTCATTTAAGCGACGGCCTACTGATGCTAATAGGGAAAAATATGCCTCCATTCGCAATCACTGCAATAAGGTGTGTAGGAATGCTAATCGCCAACACATTCATAACTGTCCTAAATGGTGACGCATCCAAAGCTTGGAATTTGCTTAGATCATTGGGGATCGGTAAAACTCGACAAGAGTCAATACCTTAGAATTTTGACATCGATTCAATGAATAAACACTTTACAGCTTCGTCCCATTTCGATAGAACATTTTTTTTTTTACATTGAATTATCTTTCATCTCTTCCGAGCCCCAGTTATTCTCCATTTGTTTTTAGTCAATTCTCTGCATGTGATGTTAAGAAGTTAGCCGTAAGTTATCTGCATCTGCTGCATCTTTGAGGAGACTGCGTAATTTTCTTCCGACTGCCACCAGGATTGCGCTTGCACAATCTCTTCTTTTACTCATACTTGAATATGCTGATGCCAGCTATCTTGACCTTACTCAAGAACAACTCGATAAACTTGAGCGGCTTCAAAATGTTTGTATAAGGTTCATATTCGGGTTGCGCAAATATGATCATGTTTCTGAATTTCGTGTGAAGCTCAAGTGGTTGCCAATTCGCCTTCGCCGAAATGCTCATATTCTTTTCCTTTTATATAATGTGCTCTTTACTCCTTCCACCCCTTTGTACCTTAAGAAACGTTTTCAGTTTCTACGCGATTCTCACACAAAATTTCTTAGGTCATCGGACAACTTACGACTTCAAATTCCAACACATTGCACGACTTTTTTGGATAAATCCTTTACTGTCCAGGCTACTAGTCTGTGGAATGCATTTCCAGATCCAATCAAACGTGCTCAATCATTGCCTGTGTTCAAAAGACTCGTAAAGGAACATTACCAACTAAGTCTTCGTCTTAGCGTGTTGATTTATGATTGTGATTGTCAATATAGTCATTCATCATTAATTTTTATTGACATTATATTTAGTATGTATATATTACATAGCATATGTATTTATCTGTGTATTTATTATAATATAGTATGTTATCAATGTTAATGTCACACCAATGACAACCCCACTTCAAGTCCAGACAATTACTGTCTATACCAGGTTGCCTGGAAGAGATCTCGGAATGCGATAAGGTCGCCCATTGTATTTGTATTAATTTTAAGTTTCTTTGTATGATTGTATTTTAAGTTGTACAATAAAGCATAATCGTAAAGTAAATAAATAAATAAATAAATATACTCGTATTATTTCAATCGTGGGATAAATGTTTGCCTATCACTGGTTTTATTGTGTGATCGTCATTTTGATTAAAATGTGTTTTTATTGACACTGAACAATAAAGTAGTGGCCCATATTTCACTAGTTTTGATGCATAGTATGTCACAATATTTTATGGCCTTAAATTATAGTTACGAGTAGTACGTTTCATATTATTCTGAAAAATACTATGTATTTATATATACTAGCTTCTGCTAGCGATATTCATCCATCCAAACTTTCGCATTAATGATAATAGTAAGAGGATGGCGACTGTTATATCTAAAGGTATGAGGAGTAGTTTTCGAGAACAACAAACATTGTAACAATATTAAGTTATGTTCACGAAAAACCTTATTGTGCCTCTGTTTGAACGCATTTTATATGAATAAGCTGAACTAACAAAAACATCGAAAAATTAACGCACTTCAATCATTCTCAACGTATCCAATTTCAAATAAATAAACTAAAATATTTACGAATGTTGTTTTCAAATTGATTGCTACTCCACTGACGCTTGAGTTTTGAATAGAAAGGAACCAACCTGATGGTGCGATGCAATTTATATTGCGTCAATAGGCGATATCGTGCACGTATTTTCTAAGAAAATTTGAATTGCGTCGATGGGCGCTAGACAAGTAAAATTCTATCAACTAAAGCGGCACGATCGCAATTCGAAAAATTTTAAAATGTATGCTATTGAAATGTCTTGATCGATCTCTTACATTTTTTTATTTTGAGCATACGCATATATATCATATTTAATCTATTCTAATTCAATTTAATCTATTTTAATTCAATTTAATCTATTCTAATTCAATTTAATCTATTCTATTTTAATGTAATCTATGCTAGTAATTTAATTTACTGCAATCAATTTAACATATGAAAGTTTTTTGTTTTAGTTGATTAGTTCTGTAATTATCTGTCTGTATAATGTCTTTTCCGTCACACGCTGTGCTTTTCTGTAAGTGATGAGTCGCTTAGACTTAAGTTTGCAATGAACAAATTTATAAAGTAACAGTGTACTAATTGTGGAAAACCCTATTAAAAAATGAACTTAGAATTTCACGTAATGAAAATTTCATATTGGTGTGATATAAATCAAATCGCGTCGAACCATCATAAGGTCACTAACTGACACATTAAATATGTACTATCAAATCAACCTACTAAAATATTGTTCAATAAACCTACACAATTGAACAAGCGTAGCGTATAAACCGATCGCAACTTGTTTATATTTAACCTGTTCAATATAGGATGTCAAATTGTTGATTGAGTTTATGTTTAAACTTTACTAATAACTATTAGTCTTGACGAGAATGACGTGTTCACACATACGATAATCTGACATGCATTTATGTATTTTGATGTATACGCGATTCAAAATATTGTATCACGATTGTTTCCGCGAAGGGAAAGGTAGGGGCCACATGTCAAAATGCTGATGCCCTATGTAATTGAACTAGAGTCTATTGCTATCAGATAAAAAAAACAAGAAGACATTACCCGTACTAGGACTCGAAGCCAGAACCTCTTGATTATTATCAGGGATCATCAGACCATAGACAGTCGTAAAGAATAGTGTAAATACAAAACTATTAAAAAAGGAACCGGCAAAGTGCGAGTTGGACTCGCGCACGAATGGTTCCATACCACTATCGCAAAAACGGCAATTACTCACGTTTGTTTTATGGGAGCCCCACTTAAATATATATTTATTTCTGTTTTTAGTATTTGCTGATATAGCGGCAACAGAAATACATCTTCTGACAAAATTTGAACTGTCTAGCTATCACCGTTCATGAGATACAGCCTGGTGACAGACGGACAGATAGACAGACTGACGGATCGTGGAGTCTTAGTAATAGTGTCCCGTTTTTACCCTATGGGTTCGAAACCCTAAGTAAGTTAATTATGTAACTAATATTATTGTGATATCAAGATTTTTGCCAGCACCCTTGAACTTAAGTTTTTTATCGAAGTGCAAAGTTTCTGCCTAAAGTAAATTCCCAGGAAAATCTAAGAAAATAATTTAATTATCAACATGAAATCTTGTTATTATCAACAAAATATACGTAAACATCTAAATATACATTCAACGAGCCCTTTCATTAAACTCGTTTCTTAATGCGAGCCACGTCGTGTACACAGGATAACAAGATATCTTCCTGAGACTTATTAAAAATTCAGTAAATAATTAAATATTAACTCGCAATGTCAACGAGATGTTAAGATACTGACTGAGGCCCAGTTTTTGTCCCGTAGTTTACTCAACCATTAGTTAACTCAAGCAATGCGTTTTTTAATCAATTATTATTTGGCCATTTGTTGGACTAACAATAAACGAATAAACGCGTTTTACCGAAAATTTAAACCACTAGTTAACATATTTAACCATTGAATGTAACTACGGTTAAAAAAACTAGGCCTAAACACGGAGCCCCGAGGCTAAGAAAGAAAATATAGTTCAAATAAATTTCACTAAATGGCGCAATATGCATCGATTTGTAATTGAATTTCGTGTAAAATTAACATTTTCTAGAAATGATCATAAAAATTATATGTTCTTGTTTAATCAACACTCCTAAGCAAAAAATTATGGAATATTGGACTCTTAATTCACATTTCAAAGATAAATTGAACGGCTCAAAAATAACAACTGTAGCTGGGGTTGAACTCATATCTCCAATACATTTTGTGTCTGCCTGACACCCACGCGGGCGAAGCCGCTGGCAAAAGCTAGTTAACAATAAATAATTAAGTAAAATTTTATGGTTATGATGATAATTATATAGGTATTTATCAAATGATAACATTCTGCAATAAAACTGCTGATTTTTAGGGTTCCGTACCCAAAGGGTAAAAACGGGACCCTATTACTAAGACTTCACGATCCGTCTGTCTGTCTGTCCGTCTGTCACCAGGCTGTATCTTATGTGTAACCGTGATAGCTAGACAATTGAAATTTTCACAGATGATGTGTTTCTGTTGCCGCTATAACAACAAATACTAAAAACAGAATAAAATTAATATTTAAGGGGGGCTCCCATACAACAAACGTGATTATTTTGCCGTTTTTCGCTCGATATTAATAACGGCAACAGCTAGACGCTTGAAATATTTACAGAATATTTAGTTGTATATTTAATTCAAAAAATTATTAAATTAAAATAAAATATATTAAGGGGGGCTCCCATACAACAAACGTGATTTTTTTGCCGTTTTTTGTGATAATGGTACGGAACCCTTCGTGCGCGAGTCCGACTCGCACTTGTCCAGTTTTATTGATATGATTTAGGTATTATACACTAGATGCTACCCATTACTAGAAGCTACCGCACCGTAGGTGCTCAATGGGGAATGAAAACAAATTTTATTTTTTGGTCGCCTTTGAGCACCAAGCTATTATGTTGATTGGTGCTTAAATGGGAATACCTTTGGTGCTCAAAGCATAGGTGCTCTAAAAATAAGTGCTCAAACGGGAATAGTTCATTTGACATGCATTACAATAGATTATAGGCGTGGTTTTTAATTTCTGGGACATTCCAATCAATTTTTAAATTTTGTGTTGTAATACATTTTAGTACAATGAAAATATAAAAACGAGCAAATCCCTTTTACTTGCAAGTCACTGCTAACACCATCTATCGTTTTGGAAAGAACCGATCGCGTTCGATGTACTTTTAGTAAAATAGTCAGTTTAGTTAGACAAAAAACGCCAGTTACGTTGGTACGGTTTCTGTGTGTGGGATTTGGATCACGGTTTCTGTGATCTGTATGCTAGTATTATATTATCTGTGGCCTAACGTTAACGTTGGGGTCGGCACGAGAGCAGTGAGAATTATCATCATTCTCCTTCCCTCTTCCTAACTTGTGGTTAGAGCAGCATGTCTTCTTCTTCGTTACATCTTTATAAGCCGTCGTCGCCTCAGTAGTCAGTCACGCTCTTTCTATTCATACATTTTTAAACAATATACATCAAATCGTGTCTTTGGTTCTGAATGCGGTGTCTAAGTACTAAAAAGTTTAAGTAAGCTATTTCAGTATGAATTTTTCTTGCATTTTAAGTCTGAATATGTGTCGAGTTGATATTGATGATAGAATAGATTTGCCTTCTGTTATATGGTGTTTTAAATATTAATTGTCACTTGGGCTTTGTTTATAAAAATCTCGACGCGACTTACCAACTTTTTTGCAGGTTCCAAATTTAGGGAACTCGTGGTAAAACAATTAGATTTCGTTAAGTCTATCTCTGTGTAATTTTCACCTGCACAATAAAACAATAAACTTCGATATATTAGGTATAAACTTAGTCAGCCCTTTACCTATGTGCATGATATAATATTTAGATGATGTCAACAAGATTCCATCATCAGCTTCAAACCTAAACAATGATGCTCGAAACCGATCATAATTATTATTTACCAACATTACATGTTTAGGCTTGTGGTTACCAGTCTGTTGGTAAAATTAACGGTAGCGGAAGTTTCAGCTCATATTTAATGTTGCGGGGTACCCTGGCAAATAATGAGCTCGATGGGTGCTTCCGATATTTAGCTTGCAACGATATTGCCAATATGTCAGTTTACCTTCGTAATTTAGTTTGGAAACTATCACTAATGAATTCTCCAAATGTTGTGTTCGCCTTTGATTGTGTGACTATATTTGTGTCGTTTCCAGGCAACACTGTTACCGTTTCGTAGAATGTTTTCTTGTTATTCTGTGACAGTATATGTTTATTTTTCTTAACGTTGTGCTTTGATTTGTGTCTCGCAAAGTATTGTAGTTTTCTATCAATAAATATACCAGGAAATATTTTAACATGTTTTTTTTATTTCGCATGTAGATATTTTGGTATTTACTTATTGTTTGTAGAAACCTTAGACCATTTTCCTTTCCTTATATCATAATTGAGTATTATTAGGTTCATCAGAAAATGGTTTTCTGATGGCTGCTCTTCAGCATCTTACACAACCCGTCTTATCCTTCCTACCTGCGTGAGTGATTTTCTGCTACGTTCGTCCTAGAGACTATGTAGGCCACATATTAGATCTCTCCTTAAACCCATCCCCATAAAAACATATCTTATTCTTATTCCTTCTATGTCCATGCTGTACGATTGTGGAACTTGCTACTATTATTAATGGAACTTGATACTATCTCGCTTTTTAAAAAACGATTAACAGAGTCCTTTCCTCTCAAATCTAGAATTTTAAAGCATATGTATATACATTAAATATCTATACATTTACGATCTTTTTTTTATTATCTAAGGTTAGTCGTTCACTTATCTTCTCTTCCTGTTCTTACACACTATTTGTCTACATTTCGTTTGCATTTTTCAATTTCGCGGGTCTGCTGGTAGAAATTTCTTAAGAAATAAGCAGTACCTTTGTACTATTTTGTCTTGATTTTCTGTATTGTATTATACTGTGTGTTCATCACACAAATATTATGAAGGCGAAAGTTTATGAGTGTTTGTGTGTGTGTGTGTTATTCACGTTTTTAACTTCTTCACGCTCAAACAGCTGGGAATCTAGATGAAATTTGGTACAGAGATAGATTATAGTTAGGAATAGCACAAAGGATCATTCATATCCCGGGAATATGTTCCCTTTGGAATATTTTTCTTCTTCTTTTTTTTTTTTTTCTTTGCAGGCGAAGCCACTGGCAGAAGCTAGTTAATTATAAACTATAATACCTACCTAAATTTTTTTTTTCCAGCTAACTGTTTCTGGGTAAATTATATCGAATCGAAAAAAATACTTTACAAAATACACTTACATTTATATGAAACAGGCCTTGAAATTGAAATTGTTTGTCATGACACTCCTGAGTCCTGACGCAAAATTATTAATAACGTAAACTAATTCTCATAACTACGCCTGCGTGTTTCCGGAGTGAATAATATCAACATTATTAATACCTTGTGTCATTTTAGAGGTTAAAGTTACTGCTGTTTTAGAATTAATTAAATCTCTTTTTACCCGACTGCCGAAGGAGGGTCATTATCCACACATTTGTTTATCAGTAAAATTATGTGTGTTTGTTTCTATGTGGCGTTCTAGAGACTAAACGCGTCGGCCGATTTTGTTGATTCTTACGTCAAATTCAAATTGTTACTTTAAACAATGTAATTATTTTACCCTATTATATGTCACAAATTTAAGTCAATACGTTATACAATGTCATAAATTCTAATTCATAAGTAAGTATTGTCAGAATTTATAATGTCATGATAATTAAGTTATGTCTAATGAACAGTACAGAAATACAAAATATAATAAAATAATTTAATAAAACGAATCGGACCCAAGTATTCACCATAACAATATGTTTTATTATCATACACACACATTTCTATCTGACAGGAACGCAGTTATTGTGTAGTATGTCTTTTTCATCAGAAACTTATTAAGTTGCTTTTTAAATTTATTTATATCGTTAAGATTTAATAAAGAATTACGTAGTTGGTTACAAATCTGCGGTGCCATTCCGAGAAAGTTTTTATGAAATACCGCTTTTTGTGCTGTCTACCGCTTATCTTATTTTTATGTCACGTGCTGTGTAATGTTTGATTTTGTACGAATAGGGCCACCTCGTATATTTACAGGCAGGGTACTGTTAATATTAAAAAATATGGAAAGAATGGTTAACTTCGGAAACTGGTTAAATGGTGAATTTCGGAGATATACAACAGAAGTCTCCAATAAGCAATGGCCAAACTCTCGGAATTGCTGCAATAGCAACCATTCATAATTCGGTGTCAAAAAACGTAGAAATAACGCAAGCCTATATTAGATAAAAAAAAAAAACAAAAATAGGAACACCGACTTCCGAAGTTGAACTTATTTTTATTTGGAATTCGGTTGTATTTTTTTTGTCAGCCCAAAATTTTTCATTCCTACTAGTTAAAATCTTTAGATTGAATGCAAGCCCTTGACGTTTGCTAGTACGGCAACATCATTTTATTTCAGGAAAATTGTTTATTGCTTAATCCTGTTTAATGTGCAAAGCTTTTGGCAGGGAGCCAATTCTCATGAAAATTTGCTATCTTCAATTATTCTTTATAAGATCCTACTAGCTCGTTGAATTTTAAGTGATGGCTGCACTCGTGTTTGTAGCTTTAGGTTAAAAGCGGATTATATTTATTGGCCATTGTATTCATTTATTCGGTAATTTATTAAGAAAGAAAATGTGTTTAATTGTCACAAAACGACATACAATATAAGTAAATGCTTATGCTAAACCCTTAACAATAGTATTAGTAGTAATTTAATTAAGTTAGTAAAGACGAGAAAAAAATAATAACATAGTTACGACCTACATTTTGCATAAAACAGAAAAGAAATAGGGTGAAAAAGGTGGATGTCGTGATTGTGGCAAGACAGCCTCCACTCAGCATAATGCTATGCCTTAAGGGAACCACATAATAACAATAAACATAATACACAAAAAACAATAAACAATACATATAATAAATCTGTAGAAAAATATTTTTTGTACATCGAATAAATTTCCAAAAAAAATAGCCAGGGTGTTAAAGGATAACCAACAGAACCCATTTCCAGCATTTTTGGAATTTTTGTGTTTGTCTGTTTATTTGTGCACGCATCACGTGAAATGTACGAAACCAATGTATGTAACTTTTATACATAAAAATTGTGCGTAACTTGAAGAATCACTTAGTTTTTGTTTCATCGCAATCGGTTCACTCTATCAAAAGTTACATGAATTTTAAGTGTTCAAGAAGTAAAATTATAACAACACACGCAATTTAGTTACTCGGACAGTTGAACTCGATATTCGATAGATGGCGTTGTGCATTTGAAGTCATTTTCTGAATGGCGTTGTTAAGATTATACGCGAAAGAATGACCCTAGAAAAAAAATTGGTATGTAGGGTAGGCAGGAAGGTAAGTAGGGTAGGGTTGGCTTGGCAGGCAGATGACGGGAGCGAAGCCAGTTTTGAGCATGTTAATAAAAAATCAACAAATATTATCGTAGCATGCCTAGTGCCATAAAAAATATATATATTTTTTATGAACTTTATGTCGAATCTAGTAAATCAAAGAATAATATTGCTCTAAATACTAATATAGATTCATAGGTCAAATACAGATCCTACGTAAAGCAATTTATGAAAGTGTGCAAGGTTGTATTTTTATTGATAAAAATAAACACATTTTCACATTCTTAGCTTCCAATACAGCAGCACATTAAGGCTCCTGCAGACAGAAGTAACACTGTGTTACCTCGATGCGACTATGCGACGACGTCTTTTATAGAAATTGTTAAAAGTTTTCTTACAGATAGGTAGAACAACAATTTCTATGTCAAAGCGTCGTCACAACTTGGCAGCGCTCTCTAGCACCCTTGTACCGTATTAATAACATTAATCTTGATTTAACATGTCTCATTAATATTAACGTTAAATACGAATGTTTAAAGTGGATATAACGCCTACTAGGTGTTGACAAAATTACAAACTCCAATAAAAGTACCTATAATTGAGAGAAAGAGGGGGAAAACTTTGAATATTATTTTTTATCACCGACCCAACCTTGGCTCGAAGCAATTTTTGAAGACAACGGGTGCCGTGTCCCCGTTTAATACTTCTTCAATAAAATTAGAGATAGCAGGGAGAATTATTTGTTTGCGAAGTTTTGTTATCAGTGTGATCGTATTATAGGTAAATGCAGGGGGCGTTTAAAATCAGTTGATTTGATTTTCTATACTAATATTATAAAGAGGAAAGATTTTTTTGTTTGTTTGTTTGTTTGTACCGAATAGGCTCCGAAACTACTGGACCGATATAAAAAATTCTTTCACTAATAGAAAGCTACATTATTCCTGAGTGGCATAGGCTATTTTTAACCCGAAAACGGGTCCTGTGCGGAGCACACGGGAGCGAAGCTGCGGGCAACAGCTAGTAGGAAATATTTGAGTTAGTTTTATAATGAACAAAATTAAAGACAAAGAGACAAAGACAAAGATATTTTATTTCAAGTAGGCCACCAAGCGGCACTTTTGAACGTTACATTTTACAAATAATAATAGTTGATTCTACCGTGCATTCGGAAAGTAGCTTGTAATGGAGAAGAATGCACAAGAAACTCCATAATGCACAAGAAACTCCATAAAATTCAACATTCCTGGAATGAGGAAGTGGAGGTTTTTATGGGATTAAACCGGCCAAGTGCGAGTCTGGCTAGCACAGAGAGGGTTCCGTATAAACAGCTACATTCACCAAAATATATTTATTAACTAATTGGTAACGTTACTAACGTTCATAAACAATGAAACCATCGAACATTGTTTTAACGAAGGGACAAAATTACCTTTGCCGTTCGAAAACTTTAGTCCCGATACATCAATATACAATTTTTTTACTTTTCCAAGTACATTTTATAAATTGGTCGACTATTATTCGTAAACTTGTAAAGCCTACTTAGCTATGATAGTTTTCCTTTTAATTTTGTTAAATATACCTACTCCTGGCATGATTTTTTTCACATCATCATCATCATATCAGCCGAAAGAAGTCCACTGTTGGACATAGTTCTGCCCCAAACGTCGCCCGTGCGTCCCGCAACCAGCGGATCCCTGCAACCTTCACCAGGTCTTCGGTCCACCTGGTGGGAGGCCTTCCAACGCAACGTCTTCCGGTTCGCGGTTGCCACTCCAGAACCTTTCTGCCCCATCGGCCATCCGTTCTGCGAGCAATGTGCCCTGCCCACTGCCACATAAGTTTGGCAATTCTTCGGGCTATGTCAATAACCCTGGTTCTCTTACGGATCTCAACATTTCTTTTTTTTTCGCTTATCAAAAAGCAACCATTTAGCTGGCAGGGGGATCCCAAAGACTCGTAATATATTTTTAAATGTCCTATCCAACGATACCCCACACCATGTAATAGACGTCAAAAAAGAAAAACAGCTCCACTTTATGTGTACAGGAGGTATCCTAAAAAAATCTTAATTCTTTTGTTTTATTCTATCACTTTGACTGCGTGAAAAATATGTTGCCATACCAAATTATAGCTTTCTAGTACTAAGAGTCTATGAGCTAAGCTGCGGACGGACGGACAGAAGGACATGGCGAATTTGTAAGGGTTCGTTGTGACTACGGAACCCTAAAAAGTGTATGAATATACGTAGATGTGTGTGGTTTCTTCTGTACAAAAAGGAAAATAACGCAATTTTAGCCTATGAACATGGATAGAATTCGATAAATGTGTATACATTCATTTTAATTTCAGTATTTGAGTGACTAGCTTTTATACACGGATTTAATCCTGTGGCCTTTCCCACAGAAATTTTCCAGATATAATAATAGTCTATGCCACGAGATATTATAGTCACAAACAAAGAACAGTGTATTTTTTTACAACATCAATCACAAAATATTCCCATCGTGATTTTTTTATTCTGTAAGTTAGATTTAGTGTACCAAATTACAGTGATACAAACTATATCTAACTACGTACAAATACCAATGAATTATAATACATGGCCATTTATCAAACCGAATGTAAAGACATTCGGAAAGGGGACGATTAAGTGGAGGTTCCTCATTTTCTCGGCAACCCTTCATTCGTTTTGACAAATGAGGTGTTATTCGATCCGTCTTCGCCTTAACCTACTTTTGCTGTAAAATATAGCATTTAGTATTTTCTGTGAATGATTTCCTGGAATGTTCTTACTTTTTTAAAACGTTTTATATTTTGTTTTTTCTGCTTAAGAATAAACCATGAATTACCTTCCGTCCAGCCTGTAATTTTAAACTTGACAGCATAAAAACTAATCATTTAGTGATGAACTAATGTGGTAAAGTTTCGATTTCTTATAACAATAGACTTCATCAATGAAGAAATTTTAATCGATTAAACACATTGTTATTTTATTTTTGCTTAACATTTTGTATTGTTTACAATAAAATTAAATGAAATGTACTGCATCCATTATCCACATACAGGTGGCAAATATTGATAACAGTAACGTTGTTTTTATTATTTTGCAACATCAACATGTATTGTAGTTATTTTATTTACTGTTTTTCAATATTTACATATCCAATACCTAATATTTTTTGCAAAACTTAAACTTTACGCCTTCACACTGCAATAAACACTGCTACGTTAAACTGTGAATTTTAATTTATCGGAATAAAAGAGCGAATAACCAAGGCGCTTCACTACTGTCAGCATCCATGAAGTATTGCATTTTATTGTCTATGATTTGCTGTTAATAATTGTGAAACTTCTTAAGCGTGCATCTGTCAAATGCAAAATAACAGGCTGGACAGAGAGTAGTTAGTTAGCCCTAAAGCTGGTGGTCATAGGACAAACACTGACTTTGTGTTTTACAGCTATATTTAAATAAAGATAACAAACGGTCGACAGTCAAAATACTGGGTTGAAGGCAAATGTGAAGCGCGCGCTCAGGACGGTGGTGAGTGACGCAGTGCTGAACAGCTGGACTGGACGGTGCGCGCTCGCAGGTCGAGCGCCCCTCCGCACCCGCCGCTCCGCCGCGGTCGCCCGGCATGTAGGGTTGGCGGCAAGCGCTAGTGATGTCTCAACACCTATTGAGCCTACAAAACAAAGATTTTTTTCAAATTTTCCTGGATTAAATATAAAGGTTTTTGTAGTATTTATTTATTTTTAGTTGTTAATAACAACAGAATTAAACTAAAAGTTAAGACTTTTAAATAACTAACTTATATACAAGCGCGTATAAAAAGGGTAGTGGAAAAGAAGCTAATTGCGCATTATAAATGTATTTTATTAGTTGGTTAGTTTATGAATAGCCAATTTTAATTATTGTTCATATTTTTTTATTTTGTACACCTACCACTGTTGTGTCCTTTGTAACCCAATGGTTGACTGGTAGAGAATGCCTTGCTGCATTAAGTCCGCCTATGTATCACGATTGTACATGAAGCTTAAATAAATAAATATTCGTCTACATAGATGTCAATGGAAAAGTACCTAGAACGCTGGCAGCATAATGTTTAGGTAACTTAAAACATAGATGTACCATTTCAACGAATTATCATCGTTATTCTCTTTGAATTATTTATTTTTTAGTTTATGCACACAAACCTACAGGCGGACTTAATGTCTTGGGCATTTTCTATCAGCCGACCTTTGGGTGATGCAGAGACAAATAGTGGTAGGTGCAATACTTGAGTAAAGCAAATTGCGTCCTAATTTATTTGGAGTCAACGTAAAAATCGGCAACGGCCGTGACTTACGTGTCGTAGGTCGTAGGTTCGAACCCAGGCAGGAGCTTTACTTTGTGTAAATTATTTCATCACCACTGCTCTCAAAACGGTGAAGGAAAACATCGTGAGGAAACCGGCATGTCCGAAAACCAAAAATTCAAAACCATGTGACATCCACCAACACGCACTGGTCTTGCGTGGTGGATTAGGGGGGTGCGCCAAAGTTCACCTAAATTTTCAACTCCGATAATTGGAAATCCGAAAATGTTCTTCCTAACATTTTTCATCCTAACAATCACAATTCCTAACTACTCTGTCTCTAATGTTCATAATTCCGAAGCATTCAACTTCATAATGTCAGTAGCAATAAACATTTATCATACTTTTATTTGTTTTCCTATAATTTCTCAACATAAACATCTTTTACATTATTTTATATATATTATATTTATTTTATATATGTTTTTTGTTTAGATTTCTTCTTATTCATAATAATCAGTATTGTATACATTAATTTTGTGTAACTTTATTTTCACATAACATGATAACATATAAGAATAATAGTACCATGGTACAAGTAGTTAAATACATGTTTTTATATACACATTTCAATTAAATTAGTTTAATAATAGCAAAGATATCCATAGGTTAGGTTAGGTTAGAACTGTGATCAACTAGCTACCTCGAAATTGGTCGCGAAATTTTTCTAAGTATTTTTTTCATACCCCCAAGACGACACTCTGACCTGAATTTCATTCATTTAAGACAAAAATCAGTGAAACGACCTTTAATCATTCTGAACAGTTGGTTTTTTAGACATAAGGTATAGTTATAGTAATAAGTATGTAACAACAATAACCATAAATAAAATAACTAAATGTAAAAATGTGAACAGTTGTTTTGTAATCACAAGAAATAGTTTAAAAACAAACCTTTTCCTTCAAAGCATCTGGTTCATGATTATGTTCTCGGTGCTTCATATATTTTTATTACACTTGGTAAATGTTTCTTTCTGAGTAGGAGTGAAAATATTATGGTAATTATGTTTAGGGATAAAAGCGTTATGATATAAAACAGTAGGAGTTTAAAATTAAATATATTTACATTAATGATATTAATAATTATAATTTTCGGAAACATGACTGTTATGAACATCGCCGGTAGCACTACAAATAGTATGAATGAAAACTTTAGGATGAAAAATTTTAGGAAGGGTGATCATTCGGATTACAAATCATTAGGAAGAACAATTTCGGGTAAAGAACTTTAGGTGAGCCAATATGGACCCGGATTAGGGCCTTTCCCTCACACTGAGAGGAGGCCTGTGTCCCAGCAGTGGGAACATTAATAAATAATGTCAAGAAAGAGCTGCGTGCCGGTAGACAGTCGTGATCTTAGCAGCCACAATTTCACCTTTCTAACCAAAATCATCTTCCACACATTCCATCCGTCGTTTCGAGAGACTGGGCTTTTTAAACTCGTAGAATTAATATATTTTTTTAAATCAAAGATATAAAATTAAAATTATTTATTTATTTACCAAAGACTACGAATTACAAAATTTAAAAATGAATATGTACGGCTGGGTGTTTGTAATACATACTTAGTTTGGGACTTTCTGCATCCAAACTAGGCGTTAGCCTGTATATTGGATTACCTTTATACTCTTTTTTAAGTAGTACTCATTTAGTAGCCTTTTATAAAAAATATCCTAAAAATAAAAATACAGTTAGGTTATTTTTTTTTTATATAAAAGAGAACAAATGATATGTACTTACCTATTTTGTGTAAGAGTGTTTGGTGTATTTGAATATATGAATGTCAAATTACTCGTACTACTACTGAAGTTAATATTTTAATAAAAAATACTTGGCTTACCTACCGGAGTTTATCACGTTCCGTTTCTTTGTGGTAATAGGTATCTAACGTGATGTAATTCTTAGCAGTAATTCGTCGTAATACAGAATCGTGACATGGAGCAGACGCACGTTTCAGAATACCGTGTAAAAAATGAGGCACCACCTAGACTTGATAAAGACATGCCACGAAACCAAATTGAAATTCGAGAAATTAAGGTCTTGTACAACACAAGGAACGTACGTTTATTTATTATTTACACATAGGACTGCGTTTCATCATTATCTCATGTGTGATGTGCTTAATGATGGAGCACCCCAATCGATAAAATGTAAAACCGATAACACATCTGCCTACCCCAAAGAAAAGTGGTGCGATATCGATACATTCACTACACGTAAAGTGCCCTAGAAAGAAAACCGGATGATCCGAAGCACTGTTCCGGCTTTAAAGGGTCGAGAGATTTTCCTCCGTACACTTCAGATCAAATCCGGTCGTGGAAAAAATCGAGAAAAGCCGACCGAGAAAGATTTTGCACTATCGGTACGAGACTTGCCGAATCTAGTCGGGCTTATAGCAGCAGATTTACGCGTTGTATTTTTTGGAGGCTGTCTTTTTTCCTACATAATATTCAAGATTATTCTTTTTGTAGTTAGATTACTTTCTGAATATGCTCGTCCCTCAATGAGTTACTACCAAGCCAATTTCTGCTGCCAAGCAGCGTAGCTATGTTCTAATTTGGAAGGTACAGGTTTTAACATTCAGATTTCTCTCTGTAAACCAACATTGGTAATGCAACGGCAATGCGATATTGAGTGCATAATTTTTTGAACAAAGGCATGGGTGACCATTAAGGTAAGGCGATGTTGTTCACCTGGGGGGTGACCATAAGCTCTTAGAGCGGTATCAATTTGATATCGAGTAAGTGACAGATGTATACAAGTCAGATACATCTGTCCCTTATTCGATCTCAAATTGATACCGCTCTAAGAGCTTATGGTCACCCCCTACCCAGCTTGTTTAAGAAAAATATATAAAATATACAGATATCATCATCCTTTGGACATAGGCCTCCGCCAAGCGTCGCCACAATGATCGGTCCTTTGCGTCTAGCATCCGGACATTATAATGATAATTAAATAAACAGGGTGTAGAGTCCCGTAACTTCCATTTTCGGAAGTTTCAGACAGTTGGGCAACTGTCCAATGGTTGTTTTTGAGCTGTTGTAATAACGTTCAAATCACGCGGCGAACTTTTTGTATGACGTAAGGCTTTTTTATAGTTCGTATGAAGATCAGTAAAAATAAGCCTCGTACCGTGCCGTTTCAGTGATAAAGATATTCGTAGGTTATTTTTAGGAGCGTAAGTGGATTAAAACCACTCGTTCCACTAAAATCCCCTAGACCAGTCCCCCAGGGGACTCCACGACACTCACAACCTTATCTCCTTTTTTCATATATTGAGTAAAACATATTTATAGTTCAAAATTCCAGTGGCACTCAAAACATAATATAATCAGCATATAACGTTCCCACTGCTGGGACTGATGCCACACGTCTTCAAATTTTTGTTTCTAGGGCCACCACTTTTCTTCTCTTGTGTCACTCAACCTTTAAATATATATATGTAGAATATTAAGATTCGTATTACTAATTTTCAGACCTATAATTTATAATCTGTATCTGTGTCTACTACATTCAAATTAAGTTTCAAAACTTCACATTCTCGGTAGGTATAAGGGTTTTAAAGTGTTGTAGACCGATACCACTGGTATCTGACCGATACAACTGGCCCAGTGGTATCGGCCGCAACTTACAAGTTGTGAATCTTGGGTTCGAACTCAAGCAGGCGCTTTACGTTGTGTAAATTATTCCATCACCACTGCTCTCAAAACGGTGAAGGAAAAATCGTGAGGAAACCGGCATGTCCTAGAACCAAAAATTCGAAGACATGTGATATGCACTAACCCGCACTGGGCCTGCGTTGTGAATTACGGCCCATCCCCTCTCACAGAGAGGAGGCCTGTGTCCCAGCAGTGGGAACATTAATAGGCTGATGATGGTTCTTACAGGTTGTCTGTAAGAGATTGCCCTGTGCGATAAGACCGCCCATTGTACACTTGCTTTTGTTTTTTTTTTTTGTCCTGTGTATATATTTTTGTGGTGTACAATAAAGAATATAATAAATAAATGATGATGATGAGACTTAATTTAAACATAAAATAAATAACTTTCTGTCGATATTAAACCAACGTTACTACTGATTCTTATTTCAAAACAGCCAAAACATCACAAATCATTCTAATTAATTACACACAATACCAATTCCAACCACACAGATAAAACAACAGAGACCTTTAACACAAACATCCCACATAAGCGCGACAAATTCGATCAATACTAGCTCACTCAAATTCGCAATCACACGCTTTATTTGAGCACAACTCATGCATTGTACTAAGTCTATTGGAGTCCACTGATATAAACTGTCTAGGGTTTGAATCAATACGGGTAGCTAAACTGCTGTGCGATTTAGCACCGGTTAGCTTCGAGCGGACCACAAAGCCGTAGCATCTAGTCTCGGCTAGGTACTATTAATTTGAATGAGGAGTGATTTACATTTGAAGCGTTGGTAGTGCTGGAGCGGAAGGAAGGTTGGAGTTTTATGAAGATTTTGGTAACTGTATAACTGATTGGTAGTGATCTGCTACCCTAATTGCGTAAGTTCATTGAAAGCACGCATTAATTTTGACAATTCAACAGCATTGCGTGTTTTACGCTGTCGAGTAGACGGATTTTTAAACAAACTTATTAAGCAATGAATGATATTATCGCAAGTGAGCGCGTGCTCCCAAAGGGTAAAATTGGGACCCTATTACTAAGACCCCGCGATCCGTCTGTCTATATGTCTTTCCGTCTGTCACCAGACTGTATCTCATGAACGGTGATAGCTAGATAGTTGAAATTTTCACAGCTGATGTATTTCTGTTGCCGCTATAACAAAAAATACATAACAAAAACAGAATAAAATAAATATTTAAGTGTCCCATACAACAAACGTGATTTTTTTGCCGTTTTTGTGATAATGGTACGGGACCCTTCATGCGCGAGTCAGACTCGCACTTGGCCGGTTTTTTTTTAGATGCAGCATCTAACTTCTTAGATGAATATAACATAATTAACACACACATATCATAATTTTGTTTTCGATGTGATAGATTTAATAGAATGTGATTTATGACTCTTAATAGGTGCCTTTATCATACTGACAATAGCACTCGGCAGTCTTATAAAAATACCATCACGAAGGTGATAATGAGCTATTTTTATAATTCACTACGATTTATCACCCCATTCATCAAATTCACAATTAGAAAAATTAACAAAGCATCGTAATAAAAAACAAAACGAAGGCCAAACATTCAAAGTTACTCGTTCCAAGCACAGTTAATAAATCGTCGATATAATTACACGAATGAATTTCACTGCCAGCAGTACCAACCAACGAGCATATTCCGTGGAACTTTACACGAATATTATAATTAATTACTACGCATATAACACTAAAACACGAGCCGTGTTTCGTATTCCTGCTAACGACTTCAGGTGACACAGTGCGTAATAAGTTCATAACTTGATAATAAAATTTACGCCACTTCTTGTCGCCCCACAGAACTCGGTTGCCAATTATGCAAAGTTCTACTCAAGAACTTCTTGCTTTGTGACTAACTGTCACGATTTGCGCATTCGCTAAGCGCGAAATTAATGCCGCAGCTATTCAATTACATTGTATTTAATTAAATGAGATTGAAAGTAAATAGAGATGAACTATTCAATTTAGTTGAGTCGCATCCTCAAATAGATTGGAAGGCATAAAATTACCATACAAGTAAAGTGTTTTGACGTAAGCTCCTCGTTTGAGTGAAGACGTATTTCTGTGCCATGATAGTGCGAAAACGTGTCACAGTATATAGGGGTGGATAAGTAAAACAACAGCTGGAGACGTGACTGCCTCCCGACTGAGAGCGGGGAACGGATAAAATAATATTGCGAAAACCGGCATGTCGAATTTCATTAATCTCTTGCAACTTTGTAACGAATCATATAATTTACATTCATAGGTTCATATCTTTCCTAGATTTCCCATTTTTATCAGAATTTTAATTCAAGTAGTAATTTTTTTTTCAAATTTATGTCGCAATATTATCTCGGTGATATTAAAATGGCAAAATCGTTTCAAAATCCAGGGGAATTAGAGTTATTTTTGAAATATTGCAGCGTTTTAATTTCAGCGTGTAAAACTGTCAAAAATACGTCTAATTTTCGAACTTTGATGACAATTGTTATTAGATATTGATTGTCGTTGAGATGAGTTTGCGACTAGATTGAATGCGCGAATAATTGGTACTCAGCCTTCGTACGTACAAGACATTACCATCATGCTCGTCAATACCATTATGATTCCGTTCTGAGAAAGTGATAGTACTATTAATTCTGTTTAGCTACGTCTCTTTATAACAACGAAATCGAGGCATTAGTACATCATGGTCTTAGTTATTACTACATCGTGAGGAAACCGGCATGTCCTAGACCCAAAAATTCGAAGACATGTGACATCCACCAACCCTCACTGGGCCCGCGTGGTGGATTACGGCCCACCCCCTCTCACAGAGAGGAGGCCTGTGTCCCAGCAGTGGGAACATTAATAGGCTGATAATGTGATGTGATGTGTGCGATGTGATCTGATCAAGCAAAAATGGCGTTAAGTCATAGGCATACCCAGAAAGGCAAAGCAAATCATTCCAGACAAAATTTCAATGCATATGTCGGCAATTGAACTTCACTAACGTTAACGTCAACAACAATTTATATTGAGTCCAATAATTTGGACAGATATTTAGAATAGCGAGATCATGCTCGTTGCTGTTACACTAATTAGCCGATAATCTCAATTAACTACGGACATCAGATTGATGTTTGTGTTTGACGTGTCCATGATGTGTCGTGTGCTCTTTATTGTACATGGTATTAGTCTAACTATACAATCTATTAATAGATAGAATACTAAAGGTACACCTAACGTTCTAGACAAGAGGCTTTAGACAAAGCGTCGTGCAATTAGCAATGGCGATAGTCGAAATGCCATAATGTATGGAATCATCATCCCTGAGGACTTTATTTTGGAATTGTTGAATTATTTTGACGTTAGAATTAATATTTGTTTCGGGATATTTACCATGTACATTTAGATTTTGGTTGAGAACTCGATATTTCGGCACCGTTACAAGCGCCATGTTCTCGTGATCATGGCGCTTGTAAATATTAATTCCAATGATTGTGATCATGTCAGCTTATAAATTTATATTGTGAAGTTGCTTTATTTAGTACAGCCTCAAAGTTGGATACGTCCAAAATGGCATCAGATATATTTGGGTTGTCTGGTAAAGGTACTGGCAAACGTTGACTGGTAGAAAATATCTAAGGCATAAAGTCCGCCTCTGTACGTTTGTGCGCATGAATTATTAAATAAATAAATATATCGATTGTCAAAATTCCAATGTTTGGAACTGATCACATGTTATTTCGGTAGTGCCGGTCAATCAATTAACCAATGATGAACCATTTTTTGTTTTTTTGTACAATCATCTCGATGATAGAATAGTTATCAAAGACTGTCAAAGACCCTGAACACATTTATAAAATACTAGCTGTTTCCCGCGGCTTCGCTCCCGTGGGCTACCTCACTGGACCCGTTTTTAGGGATTAAAAAATAGCCTATGTCACTCAAAAATAATGTAGCTTTCTACTGGTGAAAGATTTTTTTAAATCGGTCTAGTAGTTTCGGAGCCTATTCGGTACAAACAAACAAACAAAAAAATCTTTCCTCTTTATAATATTGGTATAGATGTTCAGAGTCTTTAACAGTCGTTACGGTAGTCCGAACCCAGAACTTCTAACACCAGTTTTGCCAAGGGTTACCGCATGTCCCAGTCTCTGGCTTATGGAGTCAGCTAGGCTATATTTATTTATTTATTTATATTTATATACACTTTATTGTACACCACAATAAACAAGAAAAAAAAGAAACTTAATACTAAAAACATACAATGGGCGGCCTTATCGCATTCCAGGCTATGTTACTGTATTTCAGATACATTTGGTTAGAAGCCAACCTTAATATACATGGGAAAAGATTATATCATCATCATCAGCCTTTTATTTTTCCCACTGCTGGGACACAGGCCCCTTCTCTGTGAGAGGGTATGGGCCACCACGCGGGCCCAGTGCGGGTTGGTGGTTGTCACATGTCTTTGAATTTTTGTATCTAGGACATGCCGGTTTCCTCACGATACAAATACTATATCATATCAATCAATAAGATTGATATATCAGGTACTAGGTTTATAGAGGTTTTTCAGTTTTAATTCTAACAGGCTTCAAAATTCAAAAATCACACCAATATTCATCGCTGAAGCAGCCTATAAGCCTCGTTACTCACTTTACAGTCCACCAAAGTACACTTAGAACCGGCCAGGTAGGTTCCAGTATAATTCTGCAACTATTCTGCTTACTGCTTTACAAATGGTGAGAGATTCCTATCATATCGTTTAGTTCTGCCGCAGTAATTCATTTGCCGCAGTTGCACGTAATATTCAGGAGCTGATTTAATTGCTGTTTTGGTCTCTGTTTTGTGTAACTGGTAGATGCTTGTTATATATTTGGGGGTGGGTTTTCCTCATCTTTTGAAAATAAAATATTTTTAACAATATGTTTTTTTTTGCATTAAATGTAATTTTTACATATTCCCGAAAATATTAAAAATACGCATAATATGGTGATATTGAACCAAAATGATATTACAGTAGGTATTTGTTTCGTAAAACCACACCATTTTGGCTTGTACAGCCATTAGTACCAACCTTTTGGTGAACAACAATAAAATATACAAGTTTAAAAACAACAGTGACATTGTTCTCTATTTTAAAACTAGCTTTCGTCACAAAAATACAGTAAAAGGATGAAAATTGAAAACGTCGGCGGTCCGCTTTCGTTACCAAAAATAATGAGCATTGCCCTTCGTACCGGAGATGACAAGTCCATCACTCGACAACGTCATTACTATTGGTTTAAATATTTTCTGTATATTTTACCTGAAGATCGATACCTTCCTGTTTGTCTGTTATCCTGGTACCGTCAAGGTCAAGTGTGATTTTCTATTTTTTTTTTTTTACGAATGACAGTTATTAAATTAAAATGGTTCAAAAGGCCAGCATTGCCAGAAACTTGGTACTGCTCAAATAGTCATTGTCGTGCGGCCCTCTATAACTACTAAGATTTTTCTGAAATATAACATACCAAAAAATGGTACACAGCTGCTTTCATCACTCATTTTCACACGGCAAAACTGAGAATTTCAGCGCTTCGACCTCAAAATGTAAACAGTAGTCTGTACCGTATTTAACTTCAAAATGGTGAAATATTATGCTTAATTAAACCTCGCTGTAAAAAACCTTTTATGCTTTTAAAATGCTAATAATATTTTACAACCCATTACGGTTTTTTACCGTAAACTATATTAATATTTCCCGGTAAAGCTTTACAGAGCTGTTTATTTTTTTACAAACGCGTCCGCAATCATATTTTTTGAGTTTTATGGAAATACTCATCTTGATCCTGATAGCAACGAGTACATTTAAATATTTTTTAATGCGTACATGGAGTAGGATAAAATCTTTTTACACAAACTGTTTTATGTGCAGTGAAGTTCCACTTTGGAACCTTGAAGTTTTGGGTTAACTACAGCATCCAGCGACATGCACGGATAAGTTTGTAATGGTATTGCATCTGATTGTAATGTTTTGCAAAATATCATCATCATCATCATCATATCAGCCGAAAGACGTCCACTGCTGGATTTAGGCGTCCCACAAGCGTCGCCACATTGACCGGTCCCTTGCGTCCCGCATCCAGCGGATCCCCGCAACCTTCACCAGGTCATCAGTCCACCTGATGGGAGGCCTTCCAACGTAACATCTGCCGATTCGTGGTCGTCATTCCAGAACTTTTCTGGCCCATCGGCCATCTGTTCTGCGAGCAATGTGCCCTGCCCACTGCCACTTAAGTTTGGCAATTCTTCGGGCTATGTCGGTAACTCTGGTTCTACATTTCTGATTCGATCACGCAAGGAAACTCCAAGCATACCCGTCTCCATTGCCCCTTGGGTGACTGTAAGCTTTCTAATGAGGCCCATTATGAGTGACCACGTATCAGAACCATAGGTGCAAAATAAGTCTAATATATCTATCAAAAGGTAAAAACAAGGTCCTGAAAATCTTTTAGCTTACTTTCGGCGGCTTACTGGCCCATCCCACAAGAACCGTGCACGTACTTCCGGTAGAAGAACAAGCCTGAAGATCTTGGTAATAGTGTAATTTTCTATCGAAAATTGTCATAATAGGATCGGTACTTCCATAGATTGCCTCGGCTCGCCTTAGACCAATATCTCATCACTTAATAGTAATGATATGGCCGACAATAGGACTCGCTTGCCTAGAAGTTACCTATTCTCTCTTGATTTAAAGTGCCCCAGGTTGTAGCAATCAAGAAATGACAATCCAGCAATGTTTCCATTTCTTAGCTGTACGCACGACAGTAGGTATTTCCAAAATGTATATCAGAAACATTGCAAACTTTGCAAACTTTCTCTATTGTTGATTTGCCTGTGAATTGCTGAGTCTTCCCAATCTTAATAATCTCTAACCAGGATTTTCTTCTTCAACAGTTACGACACTAGAGTGCCCGGCCCAACAGCGCACTGGGTGGACGAGGCCTACCTTGGCAGAGCACACTGGCACAGCACACCCACAGCTGGTCTCCGAATGCTGGAGATAAAGGCTAGAGATCGAGCTATCTACCGGTGTCGGGTCGACTTCCATGTGTCGCCTACCAGGAATTATAAGATCGCGTTGGACGTTATAGGTAAGTCATAAATACTCCTTTTTTTATTCTTATTTAGTTTGTGGCTAAGTAATAACAGTGGCACGGGTCCATCACTAAGGTTAAGCAACACTCGTCGAGGTCAGTGGGTGGATGGATGACTTTACTTTGTATGCCGAGACCCCTTGGCGTATCGGAAAGTTACAGATACTCAGAAGTCAGAGTGATAAATATTCTTACCAAACGATTCCCTTTGTTACCTAGTGTGTGGGTCACAGGCAGATGATTTTAAGCCTTGGTCTGCCTAGTTAGGCCTATTTGTAGTTACCTCAACCAACGGTTGAGTAAAATATGATAACCAATGGTTGCAAATTTCGGTAAAACACAATTTTTCTTCAGTTCCTCACAAATGGTCACATAAGTTGGAGAGTTAATTATTTGACCATTTGCGAGGCTAACAATAAATGAAAAACCCCATTGTACCGAAAATTGGAACCACTGGTTAGCATATTTAACCATTAACCGTTAACTAGGGATTAACAAACTGGTACTAAGATACGGTTTCTAAACTATAAGATGCAAACTAGTTGCATCGAATTTGTTGGAATGTTCTTAAACTTAACCAAATAACGAAGATAACACCGATAGCCCGATAATATCCGAAAGATTGAACCGTTGTCGGGCTTGCTAGCTTCTGACTACATGTTACAACTTCCATTGATAATTTAAAAGAATGCATCAGTAGCTGAGCAAGCCTGGAAATACCCTCAATAAACTACAGTATCAGTATTGTAAAATTCAGTCAAACGCGCAAACGGCTTGTTCATTTTAATGGAATGTGCATCAACGATTCCGCCAATTTTCAGGGTTACTATTAAACTAGCTCGCTAGTCTTTATAGCTTCGTGTATATCGAACTATCCTCATTTTTAAGCCTGTTTTTAACCGACTTCAAAAAAGGAGGAGGTTCTCAATGCGTCGGAATCTTTTTTTTATTTTTTAATGTATGTTCCCCGATTACTCAAAGACGCCTGGACCGATTTAAAAAAATCTTCTTTTGTTTTGAAGGGTATACTTTCTAGTTGGTCCCATAGTCATCAAGTCAGGATCTGATGATGGGATCCTAGAGTAATCGAGGGAACTCCTCAAATATTATAGGCATACATATAGCGATTTTGGTATTTTCATCAACAATGTAAACATTTGCACTCAGAAAATATCATTTGGTGAAATGGAACTGATGAAGAAGACCACAGATGGCCACTGGAACTCCTATGCTATGTATGTCACGGGTATTAGATATCTCGTATAGTTAACCGACTATGATGAAGCAATTACTTATAAATAAATGGTACTGATGAAAATGGCACCATCGAACTGATCTGATGATGAAGCCGGAAGGTAGGCACTGGAACTCTGATATACAACAATGTATCATAGTCGTGTTTGGGCTTATTGGAATCGTCATTATAATTATGTACTTTGGCTATAAATGATTATCATATTAATTGGAGATATCTACCAAAACTAAAAAGAAAAAAAAAAAAAACTTTTTAACAAAAAATCAAACCGACTTCCAAAACAAAAAACTACAAAGCAAAAGATAACTTTCCGATTTTGGAAAAGAAAGTTATTTTTTGCTTTGTAGTTTTTTGTAGTCGGTTTGATTTTAGTTGCTTGCTATCCTAGGTTCAGACACTACCCTCGTGTATTTCGGACTTAACCTTGATCAAACTGTGGCCTGTTTGAACTTGACCTTATATTTCTATTCAATAAAATAGTACACAGTAATAACGTAGGTTGTTATTAGGTTTTGTTAACCTTTACAAACAATCACATATTTCTGGTACCTTTTTCAAACAAAAGATGGCCAAAACGATTGTCATATTTTTGCGTGGGTTCTAAATGACTAAATAATGTTAGTAACGAAAAGCTTTATGGTAGGTTATGAATGACTGATACCATAAATGGATTTAACGTTTAGGTTCCTAGGTCGATATATACTGTTCTTTCCCCTGGTTTCTCATTAGAAATTTTAATTTGAGTATATTTCAACAGCCTTTAGCCTAAAACCATTGACATTCAAGTAGCGTTTCAGACGTTCTTAACTCCAAATACTGCACGGCCTGAGAGATGGTTCATGTAAGTAGCCATGAAAGTCATGCTGTGGACTATGTGTTCCGCAGCATGATTTATGCTCAACTCCAACTCGTACTTGGAATTAACAGTTTCGGCTTGTTTACTTTTGACTTTAACATCCTCGACTAAGCAGCAAAATGACAAAGAGTTTGGCAGATGATTCTTCAGCTTGACATATATGTTCTATGTGCTTGACATATATAATATGTTAAAATTCTAAACAACATAGAACTATCAATATGAGTTAAGATGGAGTTGAGCGTGAGTCATGTTGCAGCATACGGGCCTTACTCTTTTAAAATGGAGCATTCGCCTTTAAAATCAACACGTGGTCCATATGTGTCGCCAGATAAGATTAATTTAGCATCAGTCATTGTTGCCCACGTTCCGTTTTCCGAACCCAGGGGAACAATTTAAAATTTATTATTAAAGTACGGATACACTTCCTCCTTTGTTGTCGACGCTTCTAGTAAATTTATATCATGAAGGCACATGTTGGCTCATGTCCAGGTTTCAATAGTAGGTAGAAGTATGACGGGACTACGTTCGCTTACCGAGTGATGCCAGGGAAGACGGTGACACAGTGATCACGTGCTGCCATGCACAGCGAGGCTTAGGGCTCTTTTAGTGTACCCACGAATATGCTCTTACAGGCGTTGCGTAGGAGATGTTCCGAAGTGATCTGTAAAGAGGTAACGGGGCCAGTTCCAAGTGCCGTTGATGATCACCGGAGTGGTTTCAGTGAGGTTAAAATCCCACGCTCCAGCCTTTTCAAGGTTTCCCCACATAGCGGCTGTGTTCATTCTGGTTTGAAGGTCGCAAGTCTGACTTTGAACCCTGAATTCGCAAATTAACACTGAGTTATCACGCGCTGTTAGTAAAATTAAAATTAGCATGCCTGAATGTCAGACGGGCTTATGGTTTTATGTCATAATTACATCATATTTTTTGTACGGGCGATTCAGTACCTACACCTGGGGTTTAAGAGCTTGCTTTTAGGATTAGCACGCACTGCGGTTTTTAGCCCTGCGAATCTTATTCGCGTTGTTTTTAATTCGCGTACTGTTATATAACCACATCAAATAACCATTTTCCTCAACCAAGCAATTTAGTTTTCCTTAGAAAAATATGTCTTTACGTAAGTGATACCTATTCATTCCGGCACAGCACATGAGGGCTTTTTCTCCAAGAAAGTAGAATCTAATTAAGTAAGACATGTCCGAAAAGCTCTTAGCTTATGTAAACATGAGACGTTCGTGAAAATAGCTCAGTATTTTCTGGTATTAAGAGGAGAAATAGATGTATTTTTACAGAGAATAACTTCGTTTTATAGAGAAAATTGTAGAATTGAGGACGGACTTGACCTTGGTGAAACGAATTGAATTTCAAGGTTTTTGGTGAGAATAGGACTAAGTTGTTCCGTGTTTGATGGAAGGTTTCTGGGAACAAGACTAAAATAATCATGGATTACTAGGTTCTTCATCAAGTTAATTTCATATTTTAAATTAAATCGGAGCAAATAATCTTTTGTTAAGTATCCAAGAAAAATACATGTTGTGCCGAACCTGAATTAGTTGAACGAACAACAAAAAATACTGAATTAGTTGGGCAATGAACGGTAAGTGTTCAACATTATGTTGTCATCATCATTATCAGCTTTTTTAATGTGCCCACTGCTGAGACACAGGGCTCTTCTTTGTGAGAGGGAATGAGCCGTAATCCACCACGCGGGTTAGTGGATGTCACATACGTTAGAATTTTTGTTTCTAGGATAAGCCGGTTTCCTCACGATTTTTTCCTTACCGTTAAATAACATTAAAATTATGTTGTCAGATCATCTGTTTTATCATTCATATTTTGTCCATATTTTATTAACACACTGTTTGATGTAGCTATCACTCTAGGCATTGTCTTTGAGTAATTCAAGAAACTGTTGACTACACAAACACAAGACAGATAATTGAAATCAGAACCATGTCGGCAAACCACCCTCATCAAGGAGTTCTTGATGTATTCAGAATCATTGGAACATACCTCAACATATTACCGTGAACAATAGCTCGATGTAACAGGTTGTAGGGGGCTGGCTTACGACCTTAGTAATCTAACTCGCTCGTCTTATAACTTAGAGAATTAAGCTCCCTTTCCAGTTAATTTCAATTCTAAATTAATATGGGGAAGGGTGACATCTAAAATTATACAGTTCGTTGATCACTTTGCTGATTTATTGAAGTTAATGTCTTAGGAGTTACTAACTATGCCAATTTCTGTCGATGGAAGGAGTTGTGTGAAATCCTCCTTGAAAATTTCTGTTGTAAATGATGTATGCATAGTTGAATCTACAATTGTTATAATGTAATCGATAGCTGGTATCGACCCACAGTTGGGCAAAGGTATCTCTCTATTTGTTTAATATCTGATGGTATTTGGTAGGAATTAACCTGAAGGTACACTATACACACTATACACAGATATAAATAAAACCACTGTGTACTGATCTGAGGTGATGGCTCATTTATTTAAAAAAAACCATTTGCTTATACCCTAATCGCGGTAACAAAACCATAGTGACTTCTAATTCGACGCCAACGCCATCTATCGAGCACGTCAGAAGCTTTACAAAGAGTTAAATCGTAAACACTATTATTACTATTGATTCTAGAATTACCTCGTGCAAAAAGTTTTATCACATGAAACACAAAACCTCTTCACGGCCTACAAACACAAGCAGCAAAACTCGTTGTATTATTAGTGACGCCAAATTACGTTCACTAATCCCTTAAACATATTGATTACATCAATATCACATCTCAACCGTCCATTACACCGATTACTGGAAGCCGGCTATGTTCAGCAGAGCACATTAACAGGCTAACCATATTTCACGGCCAATAAGATAGTAGAACCCTTCCTCGATAATCCTAAACGTAAGTTAAGATATAAATTAAATCTGTATTCCGAAACTATCTGGCCTATCTCAATGAGATCGCCTCGCAGATGGGCGAAACTCTTAAATTCTCACATAATCTCGCGTCCGTATCTGCTCTCCCCTTTTTGTGTTTTAATAAAATAATTCACCTTGAAACGGCCGCCCAACAAAAGCTATGAGCCGTACCGTGGGGCAATCTCGATAAAAACTAGTACGATCGTAAACTTGACCCTCCCTTATCCTGGTCGAATCAACACGAAAAGTTTAAGGAAAGTCCAAACACGCCCTAGGATGATTTACGTCCGTACGCTGACAGTAAAAATGCGGGTCAGGAGAAATTAAAATTTTATGAGGACTTACCAGATCTCAGAAGTGTATCGGGACGGGCAACGACGGTAAAATAGATTACCTGCTTATGTTACGAGCTTCTTACATTTTTATGATATTTGTTAAGGGCAACATTTTGTTTTATGAATGGCGGATTAAGGTTTGAAGTGAGGAGTGAATAATAAAACAGATGACTGAATATGATGGGGACCTTAAATCTAATTTGGTGAAAATGGCGTCGTCAAAACTTTGATCGTACAAATGAAATACAGTGTACATTTTTTTTAACGTTGCCCCACACTAGGATTTTTTCCTGTATCGTGGGTGCGTTTACAAACATATAAACTCACATAAACAACACCCAGAGCCGGAACAACTATCTGTAAGTCATACAAATATTTGTTACGTGCGAGAATCGAACCCGCGACACGCAGCGCAGCAGTCAATCGCTCAACCACTGCGCCAACCGTGCGCCCTAACATAGAAACATACATAGAAATACATTTTACAGAAAATTTCGATTTGATAAAGTACTTTTTTAAAGCACAAAGGTCAATGTTCAAGTATCATAGCACTTCAGGAGTTAAGAGGTGATGAAAGCTGGCCACTTTAGACATAAACATTTATCACCTTATAAAAACAAGATCCACGGCTTTCCATTATCTTTTATTGTACATCTATAACTGTACCTGTTGTATATCGCATTTATCTCAACGTTTTATCTTTCAAAGGACAGAGTAAAGGCCCTTTGGTGGATGCCAAATTATTGTTAGGACTTCAACCTGAGAACCATTAGGCCAGCCATTTAGATAGATAAGTTCTTTGAGAAAATCTGATATCTTAACGTACATGCCAATACGAAATTCCAGTAATACTGAAATATCAGTACCTACTTTAATATTGGTATTACCGTTGAAGATAAAATCTTCCAAACTGTTGTAAACGTTAGTGACTGGAAACCGTAAGACTTTGCTCTTTTGCATAAAACTTACATTTAGTTTTAGGATACCTGGCTGCGTATTATGTAAAGCTAAGGACAGGGTCCTACCTGGATTTTGATCTGAAGAGTACCTATGTAATCCTTACTAGGCATTGTATGTCTTCATATATAAAAGATAAGTAAATAGAACTTCTAAGCTTCGCTGTAGGCCGAGAAGTAATTTATGTAAAGATTATTTTTATTTTGTGTATGTTTTTAGCGTACCCAAAGGGTAAAAACAGGACCCTATTACTAAGACTCCGCGATCCGTCTGTCTGTCTCTCTGTCTGTCCGTCTGTCACCAGGCTGAATCTCGTGAACCGTGATAGCTAGGCAGTTGAAATTTTCACAGATGATGTATTTCTGTTGCCGCTATAACAACAAATACTAAAAACAGAATAAAATAAATATTTAAGTGGGGCTCCCATACAACAAATGTGTTTTTTTTGCCGTTTTTTGCGATAATGGTACGGAACCCTTCGTGCGCGAGTTCGACTCGCACTTGGCTGGTTTTTAGTTCTTACTATGTCAAATAAATGTTAATCTACAGTTGTTTTATTTTTAATTGTATGTTGAACGCATCATTAGCTTATTTGCAAGAATAACATTCTTCCAAAAAAATCACTTACAACATATTTTTTGCTAGAATTAACTAGACACTGTAATAAAAATAAGCCATGAATTACACGAACCTTAAAATAGTTATTTATGCTACAAGTGCGGGAAGTAGGTGATTTGCGATGAGTGGCATTTTTATTCACGAGCGAGCGAAGCGAGTGAGTGGATAAATCGACACGAGTCGGAAATCATCTTACGCACGTGTATCATACAACATTTTACTATGCATTGTGCGAGGAAATAAAAAAATATATCTGAACCAAGCAAGAAATTAATAAAATGGCGCTTATTCAAGGGCGCTCAGCATATCCACAGATTAACTAATAGTTCATAGTTCTACTGCGCATGTGCAATAGCTGTCACGTCATAACGCAAAAAGGCACGAGCAAAATATTAATTCTGCCAAACATATTTAATGAATAATTAAAATTAATTTATTGATCAAAATCTAAATCTAGAGTAATTAAAAACGCCTTAAATGACGTATTAGTTTTGTTTTACTTTTTATATGAATGATAATCTGTACTTAACTAATTTTAAAACTTTTCTCAAATAATAAAAACTCTATGCGGCGGGCTGACGTTGGAGTTAAAAATTAAAAAAGTACAGGAAAGTAAAAAGCACTAGTAAAAAAAAGTGACACTTTCCGCACAGTTTGGCTGCTTGGAAAACGCTCTTTTCGAGGACATGCATTGTAAAAATATAAACGACTTAGAGAACATAACAAAATTAATGAGGTCTTTACAACAGATAACTGCCTGTTAATTAGGGGCCTAGCAGGCTAAGAGGGAGAGTTTTCCTTAAGTGTTTAATTATGCCTTCTGTATCGTAAAGATGAAAGGACGTGTTAAATTCTTGGGGCCACAAAAGAAAAAAGTGGCCAGCATTGTTATTCTCGAAACATTACTTCGATTCCTACACGGTATTGACCTGTATTATTGCACCCCACAAGCAGCAGAACAGTGGTGTTTGAGGAGCAATGGTGGCCGCGACTTCCAAGTTTTAGGTCGTGGGTTCGAGCTCAGGCAGGCGCTTTACTTTTTGTAAATTATTTCATCACCACTGCTCTCAAAACGGTGAAGGAAAACATCGTGAGGAAACCGGCATGTCCTAGAACCAAAAATTCGAAGACATGTGACATCCACCAACCCGCACTGGGCCCGCGTGGTGGATTACGGCCCATTCCCTCTCACAGAGAGGAGGCCTGTGTCCCAGCAGTGGGAACATTAATAGGCTGATGATGTGATGTGATGTGATTGCACCCCACTGTTTTCTTTCTTTTTTTATGTAGGATATTTGTCCTTTAAAATTAGAACGTTTTTAAGCCAGTACCACTAACACACGTACCAGTCCTAGCAAAAAGCATTTCCGTATTTCAGTTAGCAGATATGGAACGAAATTAGGGGAATGAACTTACATATGAAACGTATTGGGTCATTATTTTCGGTAGTTCCTAAAATAAGAGGTCATTCAATCATTATAACGGTCGCTTTTCATTACACAAAGTTTTATCAACCCTGAATGAATAGCAGTTTCACGAATTTACACTTCTCTTTCATTAAATTGACAAAACATTGTCTAAAAATACTTATCATTAGCTTTTCCATTAACAATTTTTGCGAAGTCATCTTTGTTTACAAAAGCAATAAATGTATTTGTTTGTCGTTCACTCATTCACTCATGTCCGTTGTTATAGACAGGTATCAATTTTCATTCAATTATCAAATCAACAATTTGATGACAACGATATTGTGTTTCGAAGATAAGTTCGAAGAGTATTTGATATGACGTAATCAAGTAATGTAAAAGTCTCGCAAATAAAGGAATGTTTTGCACTCAAATGCAACACACACTACACACCAGGACAGGAGTATTTTAGAAAATATATGAAAGAGGGAAATATAGAAACAAGATAAAAAAAGCAGAATATTGTTTTTTTTGCTTTTAATGAAAAGAGAAAGCAAAGAGCAAATTATTTGAGTTCTTTTAATGCTGTCTGCATTAAAAGGACTGAAAGAATTTGCACTAGATAGAAAACGATGGAAATGACTACACCGACGAGAGCCAATCACTTACAGTATGCAACGTTTGAAGAGAAGGCTTCGATACGATTTTCTTTCCCTCACTTTATTTAAAATAAAATCTACATTTCAACCAACTCGATAACGAAATCCCACACAAACCAAACACTAAACCAAAAGGCAGAAAGGTGTTTCTTTATTCGAACCAATAAAAAAGTTTCCATACAAAAAGTTCGGTCGTCCGTTAAACTTTTTCGTGTTGATTCCGACTCAGATAGAGAATGAAAAGGTCGGACCTCGAGTTCCATCTGATATCAAGAAGCCTCTATTATATAGCAAATGTACTTACTTATAATACGCAGAGCTTTCCCGTAATGGAATCTATTAGCTGAACAAAGAAACGTAATCTTAGGTAATTAATTAAACATTTTCATGTCCATGTGTGTTTAGTGTGATTGTATTAATGGTATTAATTTTGAAACTGGAGATTGTGGGTGGGGAATGTTGCAGCACAAAGGAAAGATGATCGTTATTGTTGTAGATTGTTTCCGCGTTCTGTACATTTGGTAATCTATTCTCATATACTCCATATGAGAATAGATTCCAATGCCTTGGTGTTGGAATTCGTAGAGTAACATTTGTGTAGTGAGACCTGCCCCTATTAACACGCTTATAAGCTTGGTATATATGTATCTATCAATCTATGCATCTATATACGTATTAGTAAACGGAATGTTTGAACGTGATTTTCACCCCCTTCAAAACGTCGGATTAATTTGAAACTGCATACTTATCAAGGTCCGATGACAATGCAATAATTTAAATATGTAGTTCGGGATTAGCGATTGACCTAAAAAGTAAAAAATAAATATAAGTTAAAAAATAATAGTTTTTTTTAACTAATATTTATTTTTTACTTTTTACCACGCTATAATAGAGCTTTTTGTTTTTTTTTAACTTATATATTTTAATTTGGTTTTTAATTTTCAACTGTGTCTGGAACAACCAGTCCAGTTGCCAATAACTGATTAAGTCACTGTCGAAACAGTGTGTAATTGAGTTAGTTTTTTTTCCATTTTGAACTTCATCGACGACCTACATTTTCGAAAACCTTGTAAAGGTGCGAGATCACCGCGCGACCGTAACTCGAGATCGAGATGTGCGACCGAGGCACCCTGCCTCAGTCACACGTCGCGAACAAGCCGCGCGTCTCCTGCCCCGGTTGCGTGCCATGGTCTCGCGTCGCGGCTACGTGGTGAATTCGCACCTTTTAATAATGTTTCCTTCTGCTAAATTTGAGAAAATCGCATGTAACAGACAGTCGGACACCACACACATTTTAGATCGAAAACCTGAAAAGAATGAAAATATTCCCTACAAACTCGTATAGTAACAATAAAACGAATAATTATAAATCATCTAACTGTCGGAATGTAGCATATTTCACGTAACATAATTCACGTTACAAATGAAGTCTAAATGGCAATATTCATAAAGTTGCAGTCAAAACTGTAATTAAATTAGACTTTTATGCGAAATGCTCGCGTTGCAAATATTGCCTTATTCCAAGTCACATTTGATTGAAACTCGTATCTGAAAATAGCAAAACTGTATTTATATTTTGACATCAATGACGATAAGCAGAAACTGCTGTTATTTGAACTGGGTACCGAAGCGGTGTGTATTTGACACTGACGCGAAAAAAATACCATGTTTTCAGTACTTGATTTTGGAATCCCTAGTGTTATAATTTATCGTATGATTTTTCCTATTACCTATTGAAAAAAAATATTTTTCAAAAAATCATTAATTTACTTTTTTCACAAAAAAAAACAGCAATGAAAATAAAATTGAAAAGCGCTACCTATCAGCTGATTTTCTAAAGATCACGATAGAGGGTAACGCCACCGGCACCTACACGCGCCACGCCGCCCACATTTTTTCTCTATGTTGGCGAGCCGACACAGGCGAATAATTAACAATCTGGGCGCACGGTTGGCGCAGAGGTTTAACGATTGACTGCTGCGCTGCGTGTTGCGGGTTCGATTCCCGCACGGAACAAGTATTTGTATGATCTACAAATAGTTGTTCCGGCTCCGGGTGTTGTGTATGTGAGTTTATATGTTTGTAAACGCACTCACGATACAGGAGAAATTCCTAGTGTGGGGCAACGTTTCTATAAAAAAAAATCTGATTGAGCTAGGTAGGTTTAACGATTTTGAACTAATTTCATTAAAAAAAATGCAAAAATTCGGAAAATGTCGACGAATAATTCCAACACACACTGATCAGAATCATGTTCTGAATAGATGGTATTTTTTTTCGCGTCAGTGTCAGACACAGCCTGTATACAAAAGCATTTACTCAATCGACTAGAAACTACCACGAAACATGCAATCGACAAGTGTATTCAAATTCCGATTACTATCGAATCTCTCGATGCTGTCAGTATCGATTTCGCGAAGAACGGGAAATATGCGGATGTGCCATCATCGGCAGATATCCGCCATTCTTGTGCCCGAATACTGGGGAAATTCTCATTTCAGTCGGTCCGCACTTATGTGTAACGTACGAAACAATGAAGGGGTGGCAGATGTTCATTTTAGTAAGCGATACCGTTGCACGGTATGGATATGAAAGCTTCGCATGATTGCCGGCATCCTCTCCTGAATACTGCTATCGCAAAACCTTTTGTTTTGACTCAACGAAAATATTTTCATTTCCTCGGCCACGTTCGAGCGCTTCTCTAGTTTGTGTATCCGCAATTTGAGGATATTCCGAGGTCGTTGAGTGCCTTTTGCGATTCACCGCGTACTGATTTCATTTTGATTGTGAATAAATTTACAAGGAGAACATCGGTAAGCTCTTTTGTTTTTGTGTAGATATTTGTATTGACTTCAGTGAATCGTTTGTAGGGACTATTTGATTTTTATTTATGCTACAAAGTTATACAATTACGGTTGTTTTATCTGATCTTACAATGTTTTTGTTTGATTTCTATTGAAAATTATAGCGATATACGGCTAACAGCTGTGATTGTATTTCGATACAAAATTACCGACGGAAAAATAGAGCTGTTATAAGTTTGAAATGCCCGTGTGTTTGTGTGTATCTATCTGTGGCATCATAGCCCCTAAATGGATGAACCGATTTTGATTAAATTTTTAGGGTTCCGTACCCAAAGGATAAAAACGGGACCCTATTACTAAGACTCCGCGATCCGTCTGTCTGTCTGTCACCAGGCTGTATCTCATAAACCGTGATAGCTAGACAGTTGAAATTTTCACAGATGATGTATTTCTGTTGCCGCTATAACAGCAAATACTAAAAACAGAATAAAATTAATATTTAAGTACAACAAACGTGATTTTTTTGCCATTTTTTGCGATAATGGTACGGAACCCTTCGTGCGCGAGTCCGACTCGCATTTGGCCGGTTGTTTTTTTGAAAGGTGACTTTATCGAGATCTATGTTTGATAAAAATCGGTTAAGCCGTTCTAAAGTTGTTGTCGTTTTACTGTTTGAAACGGGGTGTTTTCGCAAGACATAGTATCATAATTACATGTTCAATAGATTGTCGATCGAAGCGTGTCGACTACTAGATAAATTAAAAAGCTTGAAATAAAATTATGTCGGAGGCCTTTTAAATTTTACTTTTATTATATTTTATTCATTAAGTAAGAAGTTACCTACATATATTAATGTACATAATATCTACCATTTAGGTAGAGGAGCTCGTGGCCAAATAATAACAGCCGCACGGGTCGATCATCGAGGTTAAGCAACGCTTGACGAGGTCGGTCCGTGGATGGGTGACCATTTCAACATACCGAGTTTCCTCCGTGCCTCTGAAAGCACGATAAGCCGTTGGTCCCGGCTGTCATTTGAAGATCTTTGACAGTCGTTACGGGTAGTTACTCAATACTCATCATATATTTGTTAACATACGTGTTTATAAATACAGATCTTAGCTTACATGGAATAGAGCGCTATGTTATGCCAGGAGGCGTACAAATATGTTGTTCAAATTTGAGTTAGAAGCTTGAGATCTGACACCAGTCTTGCCAAGCGGTACCGTGTTACCCAATTACTGGGTTGTGGAGGTCAGATAGGCAGTCGCTCCATGTAAATCAGTGGTACTTAGCTGAATCCGGTAAGACTAGAAGCCGATCCCAATATAGTTGGGAAAAAGCTAGGCAGATGATGATGAATAGCTACCTTTTATAGATGCGTGTACCTGAATTGAGTATTCGAAGATAAAAACATAGCAAACCCAATTTTAATGCCAAAATATGACAGGTCTTCAGGTTAAAGTAATATCTTAGTTGCCCAGTAACTAAGACCTCGCCTCTCGTGCTTGATTTCGTGGGTTCAAATCTTGGTCAGTACCAATGTGCCTTTTTAAATTCATATGTACTTTCTAAGTTTATCTTGGACATCACAGGTAACGGTGAAGGAAAACATCGTGTGGAAACCTGGGCATATATAGTTAATGTAAGTCTGAAATAGCCAAGTCAGAGGCCTGTGGGATTCACATAGAGGGCTTAATTAAATATGACACCAGAGGTGTCCACATCCTGACACGAAAATGAGAGAAGTTTATAATATAGTTTGAGAAAATACACAACTTCAAATTCTTAATTTAGAAATCGAAATTAAGTGTACGAACGTTATTATATTCAAGGACTTTTCAACAACGTTTCGTGCAAAAATAAACAATTTTGTAATACTGCAAACGATTTACAGCTTTAGGTGCAATTTTTCGTTTCAATCTAAAATACACGAATTATTATACAATATGAACAAGTAACATAGTTTTTAATCAACGTCCTATAGAATTTCTATGTCTTTATAATTATGTGTGTATTCTTCAAATGACAAAAACAAAGATATTTTATTTCAAGTAGGCCACCAAGCGGCACTTTTGAACGTTAGGTACATTAAAATTTACAAGTTATAAAAGTTGATTCTACCGTTCATTCGGAAAGTAGCTTGTTATGGAGAAGAATGCACAAGAAACTCCATACTTACCTTTTAAAGAAAATGTTTTTTTACAATATTTAGTTACATATAAGTACATTCATTAATAAATTCATATATGTGAGGACAATGCACCCAGAATAGCACTACACACTATACTACGTACAGGCATAAAGTTATAAAAGTACTCACAATGGTTAGGTAGAGGTCCATGCTCACATTTAATGCTCCAGCAATAAAATAGATGCCTTTATTAATGGGACACGATCCCAGATTCCAAAACACTACTGAAAAATTATTGGTGGGAAAATCCAACAACACTTTGTCTGATGTCAGTTTCGAACCCAAGCCTGGACCAGTAGGCGAACCTGTAACCCTTTTTTTTTTTTTTTTTGCTTGGAGATATTCTCATGCATACTGCACTACCACGGGGAGATAGTGCAGTTATGTGGGACTCTTACCCACTAAAACTCCACGGTGTCCTCCTGTGCCGCTTATGGCGGGAACACGGGCACGCGTTAGCACTCACCGCGAACCCGCCGCAGCTGTCCGTCACCGGACCCTCCTCGGGGGAGTACCCCCCATCACCGGCGCACCAGAACACACTGTACGCCGTGACCACCCCAGAGACCAATTCAGCAAATGGGTGCCAGACGACCCCGTGTATGGCACCCTTGGTCCCACTGTGACGGGTCAAGGTCAATGGCCCCGCCACCTACCATTTTGCGGCCGCAGGGGATAGGGAGAGCGGCTAACGCTATACCGACACTCCTCTTCCCCTGCGGCCCCACCGCGTACGCCATCAGACGGTGGCGACCCCGTCCAGGCCGCGGAAGGTAGGGAGAGTGGCGCACCGCAATACCAGCACTCCTCTCCCGCCGCGGCCTCCAATCCTTAGCCGCGATATCGTATGGGATCTGGGAATCTCCATAATACATCGCGGCCCGCCTCAGTTGCGATGTCGCCTGTTACCAAGCGGCACCGCAACCTACTAGTTGGCCGCTACGTCGTCGGCTTAATCGGCAAAAGCCCTGACGAGCGGCCCCTCCTCGGGTTCCTCTTCGCTTCACCGTGGGCGACCAAGCCACGGTTACTGAGCCTCCCCGCCTCGACAAAGCGGGAACCCACCGGGGGCGGAACCTGTTACCCTTGAAAAAAAAGCCCAAATTGTTTGTGATTGACAAGCGATATCCAATAAAAACTTTTTTACAAAAAACTACCGTCTTCCAAATAAAAAAAACTATATAGTGAAAAGTAACTTTCTTTTAGGAACGTCCATAACGCTAAAACATGGCACCTACCAAAGACACCAACTTCCAAAAAGAACGTTATTTTTCACTTTGATGTTTTTTTATTTGGAAATTGGCACTATTTTTTTGTAAAAAAGTTATTTTATTTTTACTTTTTGGTTGTACTAATAGGCAAGTTGTTTAGTAAGGTTCCTATAATGCCAGAATACATTACCCGAATATCATGAAACTTGAACATAACAGGTGAAAAAAATTTACAAGTAAAATGATGATGATGATGAGACATGCAATTGCAGCAATCCCGAGAGATTCGCCGTTATTTATTGAAGAGTTATGTTGTATATCGCCAAAGTTCTTCATCAGATCTTCACCAAATTAAAATGGGATCAATTTTGGAACGTAATCTTTCAAACAAAAAAAAAGGCAAAATCAGTCCACAATTGACGGAGAAATCGGTTAACATAGACAAAAAAAAAGAAAAAAATAACAAACATAAAGTCGAACATAGAACCTTCTCCTTTTGGAAAGTCGGTTAAAAGTCAATCCCTTATATTTAGACATTTCGACTGTCGCCTTCGCTGACATCGAATGCCACTTGTCTACAGCCTCAGGCCCAAAATATCGTCTTCATAAATATTCATTATTCACTCTTACGAAACAGCACTTATTGCCGAAAATGTAGGTAATCATACGTCCATCAGTATTGAAACAAATTTTCCTGTTACAGAACTGCCGAGCAAACCAGTCGTCTTCGACGAGTATGGGAATGAAATATCAAGTACCGCAGGCCCTTATCACGAAGGAGGAGAGTTCAAACTTGTTTGTTCCGTCAAGGGTGGTAAGTACTCGAGTTATTGATCAACATACCAGCTTTTGCACGCGGTCTTACTTTTATCCTTGGGAAAAGTTTACATGCACTCGGTTATAAAGTATCCTGTATTTTAGTGCAGGTTTAAGTCTACCAGTGCTCCAAATGCAGTTAAATTCGCTCAGTTATTATTGCGTCATTGAGTAGCTAACATAATAATTTTGTATGTTAGTAAATTATCAAAAGAAATACACATTTATTAATATTCTAGCTAGTCGAATTATGAGCAATTATTAGGTATTCTTAAAGATCGACTGATACGTTAACGAATTAGTATAAATGTTTTATGCTAATATCATTTATTAATGACAGTATTAATTTGTTATAAAACGATTCCATCTCCAATTTATCGGGAATAATTTGTACTCTGGGGCTATAAATGTTAATTTTATCGCAGAAAACTCGATCTACATTTCGGCTCACCTGGGAAATGAATTCAAAAGTTCAAAAGCGATGGAAACTCCAAATGGTTCTTACAATACTACGGCATTTTTGGGAATAGTACTACCAGGCGTGCACGTTGTAAAGGAGAAGTGTTTTTATATTCGCGAGCCACTAAGTAATATAAACAGAAGAAAAGGGAAGAACAAGAAACAAACGATCACTTGAACAGTCTCACCAGGATCGTATCCACTCAAACGAAATTGATTGAAATGTATCGTTTATTTTCTGCCGTCCTGGTCATTCTATATTTCAGCGTTAAATTCTTTGATGTCAACCATTTGACATTTTTAACTTATCCACATTTTCGTTCTAATTCTTTAACTTCAAATAAATATTCAGAAAACATTGATATTACATTTTGCGGAGCAAATAGCACAATCATGTTCTCATTACGAGGGAATGTAATGTTATTTGGGAACAATGGAAGGCTCATTGTGTTCTATAATATACGTTTTGTTGTAGGTTACCCGACGCCGAGAATTCAGTGGCTTCAAGGTGACACTGTTTTGGCTACGCTAAGTGCTGGGGAACATTCGGCGCCGACGAGATCGCTAACTTTAGTGATCAGGAATGCGACGAGGGCGCATTTAGGAGCATTATACACTTGTACTGCGGATAACACGCTGCTAGCATCGCCGCAGAAGACAACTGTTAAGGTTGATTTATTTTGTAAGTATAACGTTTTACATATTTATTCATAAAAGTAATTTGTCTTTTTTGTAATTTGAAAAAGGTCTCATAACGTAAAATATTACAGACAAATTATAAGAGACCTTATCAATTCCAAACCAGAATTTTATACGTTTAACATATTACACTTGTTCAAAAATGTAATTGTAAATAATCCCCCAGGATTTTGCCTTCATTTTGTTGTTTTTAAATTGCTTAGTATAAAATGACACTTAAAGTTAAGCACATGTTGTAGCACATTTAAATGGTGTCTGGATAAAATCGTTTCCAGGCAGAATTCTGCTACAGTAAAGCGAACTCCTTTTAGGAAAATTCGAGGCTTATATTTCGGGTAGACCCGAATATCAGAGGAATGAAAACCAGCAGGGATTGCAATATTCTTTCCCTCAATAACGGACAGTTATTAGGAGTCATTAACACCGATATTCGGGCGAGTAGCGAGCTGAGCCTAAACCAATATCCTTTTAGACTCCACTCTCGTTCCGCACGAATATAGGCTAGGAAGAAAAAATACAGAGACCTACATTCTAAAAGTTCCTTATTCCATTACACTTGTAGATTCGCCATCTTGGATCAGGTGTCAAATTACATTTTTATTGGTTTACTTGTGGAGTTAGCAATTCTATTTGCCTCCCCGATAGGTTTTCGATGTTTCGTCTTGACATACAAGTTCTTACAAAATGAACTGTGATGTAACATCGCTATTGCATTATTGTGTGACTATATATTGCTTGTTTTCGTGGCAATGAAGAGGAACTATCTTATTTAGAATAAAAATAACGCATTATTCACACTGTTCCTTCTCTATTCTACGCTTTATAGTATTTTTTTCATATATGCGTTACGTTTAAGGCTGTATGTTTCTAAGTAAAATTTTTAAGGCTTGTTTTATAGTTCCGTACGTGTAAAGTTTCCTTACGCTACGTTTTATTGTAGTCACGTCTATAAAACAGTTGAAAGAACATACAATTTATGTTCAACTGTGTATTTTTGGATGAAGTTGTTTCGAAGCCAAAGTCTTAGCAAAACTTTTAGCCATCCACGATTTTAGCCAAGTTCTTATTTGGTCGTGCATGGCCGGGCCGGACACAAATGTCTGCATTTAGAAAGAGCCGGAAGAAAACCCGGCTTCGTCTAAATGTAAACAGTGCTAGGCATTGTTGTACAACCTGCCGGAAGTTTGGTTAGGCTAGGACTTGCGTTTGTGTCCGGAGACCGGTGATCGGGAAATCAGTGGGGCGTAATCGAAATAAAGGCGTTTGTGGCAAGAATTGAACTAAAGGAGTCAGCAGGATTCGGAGAAGTCTCGAAAATGCTGTGTCTAGTGACAGCTTCGTAGAAGATTCACTGCCAACAACACCTACTAAACCTGTTGACTTAGTAGGTGTGACTACCAACAGTCAATATCTTTGGGCGCACGGTTGGCGCAGTGGTTGAGCGATTGACTGCTGCGCTGCATGTCGCGGGTTCGATTCCCGCACGGAACAAATATTTGTATGATCTACAAATAGTTGTTCTGGCTCTGGGTGTTTGTGTATGTGAGTTTAAATTTTTGTAAACGCACCCACGATACAGGAGAAATTCCTAGTGTGGGCCAACGTTTTTATAAAAAAAAAAAAACTAAAAAAAAATGTTTCAGATATTGTTATAACTACTAAAGTATTGTTGGCTCGCAAACATGAAAAATCTGCATTTCTAGGCTATGCTGGCAGAGACAGCATTTAATGAGACATGTTTTTCTTTAATACACGGCACAGTATTGTTTTTTCCATCAAAATAGTTTCTTTTTATCCGACTGCCGAAGGTGGGTAATGTGTTTTTCAGTCTAAGTATGTATGTGTGTTTGTTCCTATGTGGCGTTCTACAGACCAACCGCATTTTCCGATTTTAATGATTCTTACGTAAATCGATTCGTCTTAACCTTGAAAGTGTCACTGGCTACATTAAAATTGGAAAATAGAAAAATGGCGGCTTTTTGGCGCCATATTGTGGGGGCCCATTTTTTTATCTTCCAAACCCATAGTGTGAGGTATCAACATCAAGGGTTTTAAGAGGTGATTACAAAAATATATAACTCTTATATGTTTAAATGTACCTGATTAGAAAAAAAATATTAAATAAAAATAGTTAGTTTTGTGTTATCTATCTAATGTACTATCAAACAGCTTACCTTGCCTGACGCGTTAACCTAATTTCATTATATTATAATCAGTGCACTTTTGTCTACCACGTTAGCCGGGTGTATTCAAACATTTAATTCAACATTCATTAACATTTTAGTCATTAAGAACATTTGAGTGTAAAGAAATAAAAAGTGTTTCATGTAAACTTTGTTTTACCTCAAAAACACTGATAATTTTGGTCCTTCGAGCCGGATGCAACAAAACACAATGCCATTAAAATACACCCGGTGGTTTTGGTGTGGTTGTCTTTTGTCCGTGTTAGACATAACTTCACAAATTAATTACACTATGTTATACGAATAAAACTCAAAACTATCTTAGATCTGATTATTAAGAAAATGGTCTAATGTAACCACTAATGTAAAATATGTAACCACTGTTCTTGTTCATGAAATGTAATGATTGTATGTCGTTTTGTGGCAATTAAATATTTTTTCTTTTCTTCTTCTTTCTTCTTCTTCTATATATTTTGCCAAAAATTATGACTAGCCGTTTAGACGTGATTCTCATTTAAAAATCAGCTACTGAGGGGTATCTGTACCTTAATAAGTAAATTAATGACTCACTATTAAATACCTCATATAGGTTTCATTTGTCATTTGATATCGATTAATCAATTAAACCTGTCATTTGATTTCAATAGTAATCGTAAACCAGTTAGTATTAATACAAATAATAATGGAGCTACTAAATATAGAAAGTGAAAATTAAAAGGGTAACCGAGTGATATTATATTTTCCAATTTCTATTGTTTAGTGAATGGTTTATATAGTTACTAGTCTAACAGTGAAAAATTATTGGTTTGTCTCTTTGGTCACAAATTATAAAAAAAACTTTATTTCCCAAAACAACAAACAACCTTGCACAATTTATCAAAGCTTCATAGTAGGCACGTAATAAGGTTGCAACCTTGCAAAGTTCTTGCACAGGTTTACAGTTTGTCACTTAATAAGGTTGCAAGCTTGCACAGTTCTAAACAGTTTTGTAGATAGGCACTAAAAGGTTGAAAAAAACGGAACTGATTCATCCTGTTCCCCGTATTAGTTTAAACTGTACTAAGGTGGAAATTTAGAAGACATTAGTAGGTGTTATGTTAAGTAGTAGTATAATGGAAAATAATACAAATGAATCTGAACGGGATCAGAAAATCTAGACTGCGATCAAGAACTGTCAGTTAGTGTCAATATTCTATGATGATGAAGGTCAATTTCACCAAAAAAAAACTGGACGTTCAGTTTTTTTGGTGAAATTGGCCCTTAGTTGGACGAAGTTGCTAGCTGTAAAAATACTTCACAAAAATTCGAACCTATATGAAATATCCTTAAAGTAACCTCCAAATTAAGTCACTATACTCTTTTTACTTAAATTCTAACTATAAGTTCTAAAACCGTTATTTAAAATCAAATTAAGTGTTCAACAGCATCAAAGACTGTAATTATATTTGTTTTAAACCTATTTAAAAGGTAATTTCATTTTTCTACTACAATCAGATAGCAAAAATACATTATCTAGATATGAATTTTTTATTTTGGTAAACTTGTAAATCAAAACCTATCACAATTTGAGCGTAAACTAGAAGGTAAAAAGGCTCGAATTTACCCAGTTACCTTCAGGTAAACTTTTGATTGGTAGTTTAAGTTACCTTGTCGTGGAGATCGTATCGAAATTATAACAACACGAACTCATTTGTGAATACAAATGCCTTGTTTTTTGTGCGAGCTATTTAAATGTTTATTACGTCGGTACATTAACCTTTATATACGGACGATTTATTATTTGTTTATTTGGCAGGATATTTTTTGTTGTCACACAATTTAGAGGGGCTCACTCGAACCCTTACCACGGGGTCCCAGCAAAACTTGGTTCAAATAAATGTCACTAGATGGCGTGATTTGCATCGATTCGTTATTGAATTGTGAGTAAAATTAATAAATATTAATTTTACTCACAATTCAATAACGAATCTAATCTAGAATTAATCATAAAAATTGTACGTTCTTTTTTATTCAACTCACGTAAGCATTGAATTATGGAATAAAGGCTCTTAATTTATATTTCAAAGATTATTTGACCGGATCATTCAAAATTTATTCCAATAGATGGCGCGGTTTTAAATTTCTGAGGCATGCCACTCGATTTTTAAACTTGTATTGTAACACATTTTGGTACAATAAAACTTGCAAAATTATATTTTTTTTAAAATCGTGACTGCTATTAAAGAAAAAAATTGTCACGAACCGAGAAAACCCTTTTGCAATTTGCAAGTCGCTGCTAACACCATCTATAGCCGTGGATCAGAACCGAACGCGATAGATGTACTTATAAAAATAATCGTCTTTATCAGACGAAAAACGCTAGTGACGTCGACAAGATTTCTTTGTATGGAATGAAGCTTCTGTATGCTAGTATTATATTATCTGTGTCCTTACATTGTCTCCTCCGTACTTCGGAAAGCTGTTCGTAACGGCTGTCAATAGATCTTTAACATTCCTTACGTATAGTCTGAAACTACCGTGCATAACAGGAATGCAGGGGTGAATGGGTACAAAAGCTTTGATTAGGCTTTTAAATTTGATACCACTTTATGGTTTCAAACAAAGCATCGTTTTCAGGGTTCCGTACCCAAAGGGTAAAAACGGGACCGCGATCCGTCTGTCTGTCTGTCCGTCTGTCACCAGGCTGTATCTCATGAACCGTGATAGCTAGACAGCTGAAATTTTCACAGATGATGTATTTCTGTTGCCGCTATAACAACAAATACTTGTTACTATACTACCTTCGTGCGCGAATCCGAATCGCACTTGGCCGGTTTTTTTATAATAATTTAATATATTGCAGTGCCATCTTGTAATGTATCTATCTCACTCACAGGTTCGCTTAGTCATTCCCACTTTCCCCCACTCAGACGAAACAATCTCGTGCGCACCGCGTCATTATTATGAGAGCCGTTGGCCAGTGTAGACGTGTTGAAGTGTGGTCATTTAGTGTGTGTACGAGCCTGTGGATTGCCCCAAAATAAAACCGGTCACTACATTTCTAAAATGCTGCATGCAATTTTTAAATAACGTGAAAATTCCCATCAAAGCTTTGTGCCCATTTCACCCCTGCATTCCTATTCACGGTAGGAAACCAGAAACTAGTCTTGTCAACGGGAATCGTATTACCCATTTACTGAGTAAACCAGTGATTGTCTAATCGTTCCATTTTAAATACTAGTACTCAACTGCAACTGGTTAGACAGAAAGACGACCCCAATATAGACCCCTGTTTTAGATCGGACAAAGCTATACTCCTTTTAAGATAACATTAGACATATAAATAATCCTACTTTACAGTCCGTTCAACCGATTTTGACTTCTATTGCGTTGGTGATATGACAAATGGCAGCTGTATTAAACAGTGTGTTTTGGAAACAGATTTATGCTTTTTATGCCAACCTTATATTTACGGGATAGAACTCAAAATCGGTTGAACGGACTGTAAAAAGCGATGACTAAAATTTCTACTGTTATTTGAAAGGGAGTATAGACAGATTGATTATCAATTTTTATACCCAAGGCAGGTTAGGTTTCTTCGAAACGATTTTTTAGTATCATGGCAACTTATTTTGCTGGTTCAACGGTCGAACTCTGATTGCTGCATTGAAATATCAATTAAATTTATTGACATGAGAAAAGACATCAGCTTGATTTAATAACGAACTAAAGGTTAATGTATTTTAAAATCTACGGGCTTGTTAATAATTCAATGATATAAAAATCCGGCAGATTTGCCAGCTTATATAAAGCTTAACTTATCAGCAAAATGAGGAAGGAAAATATTTTAAATGTAATGAAAAACAACGTGATGTAGCTACCTTCTAAATCAATGATCGCTTATTAAAATCATCATTTGAGGTGAAACAGCATATTCCTATACATATCAGTTTGCTACCATCTGAATAGTAACCTCCTTTCTAGTTATCAATAGGCCTAGTCATTGTTTGGGTCCACTTTCAGTCTTACCGGATGCAGATGAGTACTAGTTTTTTAGTTACATAATTAAAATCAAGTGAATATTGAAGAAAACTTTTGGGTGTATTTTTAGAAAAATGAAACCATTTTAGAAACTAATAACGAATATGGAGTCAAAATAAAAATCCAAGATGGCGTCGTAGAAATTTGGTAAATTTAACATGGATGTAATTTTCATAGTTTAAAGAAATATATGTTTGTTTCAGTAAAACCACTAGGAGTAGAAATAATTTCAAGAGAACAGCCTCTGTCTGTGGGAAGAAAGTCAGAGCTATGGTGTAAAACGACGGGGGCGCGGCCTCCCGCCACCATCACTTGGTGGTTAGGAGGGAAGAAGATAGATGCTATCACCAAAGAATCGGTACGAAAAACCTAATGTTGTTTTATTAGAAGCGCTACGATTGAAGGAGAGAGAGAGATACCTTTAATTGTATACCAGGGTGATGATGATGAGTTCCTTCATAGTTTTTTTTTTATTAGGTACCTAAAACAACTGAGCACTACATTTTTTTTTTTTTTTTTTTTTTTTTTTTAAGTTATCACTAGTGCAGGAGTAAGGAATTATTATGAATGTTTAGTACCTCATACTTTATTAACCTACGTTATGTGATAATGAGAGGAGCTCGTGGCTAAAGAAAAACGCCGCATGGGTCGATATTCAAGGTTAAGCAATGCTTGACGAGGTCGGTCCGTGGATGGGTGACCATTTTCAACATACCGAGTTGCCTCCGTGCGTCGGAAAGCACGCTAAGCTGTTGGTCCCGGCTGTCATTTGAACATCTTTGACAGTCGTTACGGGTAGTCAGAAGCTTGAGATCTGACACCAGTCTTGCCAAGAGGCACCGTGTTACCCAGTTACTGGGTGGTTGAGGTCAGATAGGCAGTCGCTCCATGTAAAACTCTGGTACCCAGCTGAATCCGGTGAGACTGGAAGCCGACCCCAATATAGTTGGGAAAAGGCTAGGCAGTTAGATATATGTCTTAATGATGTTTTTCTTTTAATTTATTTATAAATATCGCACCTAAGCGTTCCTATGATTACCTTACCATTTTAGAATACGGGCCTCAATTTCCAGTTTACCATAATATACTCAAAAACTAATACAAATCTCCTACAGGGTATAGAAGACGCGAACGAAACCGAATCGTTGCTTCAATGGATGCCATCAAAAGATCATAACGGTCAAATACTCACGTGCAGAGCCGAACATCCGAACTTCAACCATTCAAGCATTGAAAGCAAACTACCACTGAACGTGTATTGTAAGTATATAAGTTTATTTTTATCTTCCTATTGTATGGTTTTGAATTTGGAATCTTGTTCGTTACGGACTTTCACATCTAGTTTGAGATGTTCCGTGTTCTTTTCTGTTTTGATTTTGGAACTACCTATTTGATTTTAATGTTTTTTTGGTGAGGATTGAATTAAGTATTTCATAAATATTAGTTGTGTTTTAAGGCTCTCGCAGACAGACGCGGAACGCAACAAAACGAAAACGGTGCTAAAACGCAATATCGCTGCTGTCTAAGGGACGCTTTTCTATTTCAAACTATCGTTTATGTTTGTTTCATTAAAAATCAACAAAACATGAATTGAATCTGCTTGCCAACATGATAAAGTTGCGGATTATGGATAAAAATTTTGAATAGATTTGACTAATTATGACTGCATCAGCTGACTATATCATTGGATCATTTTAAATCACCATCAATGGCATGTTTTTCTTAGGGCCTCGTGCCATTCTATCAAAGTACGCGTCGCATTGAGGATTAGAAAACGTCTAAAATGATCGGAATTGTCAAGCGCTAGCAAAACTTTACGTGATCAATGTCTAATTTAGACATTGGGCCACCGAACTCGCTGACATCGTACGACAGTTTATCTTAAGTCTCGTGTATTGTGGTGACTGTTAGATTTCTAAAAAAGATAACTGATATTTTTGATAACAAAAACTTCTCAGATGTGATATTAATTTTAACGTATGAACTAATGTCGCAAGTCATAACAACTATTTTTAAACGACTTCAAAAAAGAGGAGATTCCACAGAACTTTTTACTAGGTGAGCCGATTATGATGATTCTTTTTTTTTATTTGAAAGCTGGTGCTTCTCACATGTCCCATTTAAATTCGATCAAGATTTGACGAGTGGGTTTTGATTTATCCTTTATAATGCGTATTTTCATGTTAATATGACGTGACAAAACTCAAAATAAAAAAATAAAAATGTTAACAAAAATGATAAACCTACTTCCAAAACAAAACACTAAAAAGCGAAAAATAACTTTCTTTTCGGAAATCGGTGCCAAATTTAAAAAAAAATATAGGTGTCAGAGACACCTACTTCAGAAAATAAATTTATTTTTCCCTTTTTAGTGTTTTGTTTTGGAAGTCGGTTTTTTTATTAGACTATAGATTTAATGAAAACCCAACAAAATATTTATACCAAACAAATTTTAGTTTTTCAACGAAGCCCCGACTTGTTTGCTGCAAACAGCTGCATTGCAGAATGAGTATATAAACATTAAATTGCCTATCAGTTTGTGTAGTTTCAATTAACGTTCAACAAACAGTTGTTGAAAAACGTCGAAATAATTATTACTTTATTTACGAACACAAGTATTCCATTGTATTTAGGAACATTTAGACTTCGATGATTTCACTACAATATCTGTAAAAGTTGCTCTTAGAGTAAGGTTATTTTGAGATCACGTAAGTGACAGATGTATACAAGTCATATACGAGTACATCTGTCCCTTACACACACTCATAATAACCTTACTCTAAGAGCTTATGGTCACCCCCCAGTTATTTTAACTGATTTATTGACCAATCGGTTTTTGCTAAAAAAAAAGTGGCGTTTAATAGCCTAATTGAAATAAATTATTTGACTTCAACTTTCAGTCATATATCAAAAATCAAATCATTGTTAAGCAACTGTGTGTCTTTTTTTTTATATTTGCTCTCGGCTCGCGCTTGACCACTATCTCACCTGATGGTAACCGATGATGTGGTCGACGGTGAATCACGCTTGCCTAGAAAAAACCCATTCACTCTTGACCTAAAGACCCCTAGAATGTAGCTGTTGGGAAACACAGACTCCGGCAGGGAATTCCACTCCTTAGCTGTATGCACAATAAAAGTGTTCCCAAAACGTTTTGTGCGTATGGGTGGGATGTCCACCATGTACCGATGGCGCATCGCCGTACGTCTAGTCCGATGACGAAACGGGCTAGGTGGAATTAGATCATGCAATTCCATCGCACACTCGCCGAAGTGTAACCGATAAAAAACCGACAAGCTGGCAACTCGACGACGATATTCAAGGCTCTGGAGCTTTGTTCAATGTCGTTTATTGTAAAATGTTCCTTATGTTATAAATAAACGATATATTACATTATACGATAAACATATTTATGTTAAATAATAAATAATGTTTTGTTAAAAAAATTAAGTTAGTTGTAATTTGAGTTATTTTAACTGAGTTATTGACCAATCGGATTTTGACAAAAAAAAGTGTCGTTTAATGACCTAATTGAAATAAATTATTTGACTTCAACTGAGTCATGATTAGGTTTTCAAAAATCAACTTTATTTTAGCTTCTACTAGAAAGCAGTGCAGTGGTAACGGCCGCGACTTACAAGTTGTAAGGTCGTGGGTTCGAACCTAGGCAGGTGCTTTACTTTTTGTAAATTATTACATCACCACTGCTCTCAAAACGGTGAAGGAAAACATCGTGAGGAAACCGGCATGTCTTAGAACCAAAAATTCGAAGACATGTGACATCCACCACAATGCACTGGACCCGCATGGGGGATTACGGCCCATTCCCTCTCACAGAGAGGAGGCCTGCACGTACAACGGGCCAAATGCGAGTCTTAAGTGCGGAAAAGGGGTTCATCTATCCTATCCTATCCTAGCTTCTACTAACCAAGATATCCTGACTTCGTTTCCCAGGTCAGAAAAAGTTTTATTAGGGTTTTCCATTTCTAATTCCTCAGTAGCAGCCTGTAGTCTAGATTCGTGTCGTTCCCTCGGGATAATTTTCGACTTTCACGCGGGCGACGCGACGCCGCTGGCAGAAGCTAGTCACACTAATATTATAAAGGCGAAAGTTTGTGTGTGTGTGTTTGTATGTTTGTTACTTCTTCACGTTCAAACGGCTGATCGGATCTGAATGCAATTTAGAACAGAGATATAAAATCAAAATCATAATCTAAATCCACAAAAATCAAAAGCCAATAAATAGGTAATTAAAACCAGGCCGTGGCAGCCAAGTTATGACCAATCCCAACTGATGGCGCCCGTTTACGACCATGACACATGGATCGGCACCACTCAGCTCAACCATCATGAAGGGAACCGAATGATCAAACTCATGTGCCACCATCAGAGATACATTAGAGAGAGCATGACACACTCAACTGCCAGGGCACACAAAAGTCAACGAACGACATATAGGTACATTAAATGATAGATTTACAGTTCGTACATAGTACTCACATAAATATGTGCTGTGCAGTTATATAATACTAAAATAAATTGAGTTTACACAACACAAATATATTCATACAGTCTTGAGCAGTATGCCAGCCTGCTTAGTGTGCGTTTTATACAAGTTTTGAATTACGCCTCATTCAGTTCTAGAATGAACAACATTTTATACAGTACGCCATTAAAGATGACGCTACTTTAGCCAGCCTGAAACCTGGTGAATTAATTGGTCCCTATTTCTAGTAACATAATTATGTCTATCGCTGTTTTTATTAAAAATATATAATGAAAATGTAATAAAAGTGTGTGTATAGTCAGGAATAGCACATAGAATATTTTTTATACCGGGAATATGTTCCTTCGGGGTAATTTTTAACTTTCACGTAGGCGTAGCCGCTGGCAGACGCTACTATGTAATATTTTGAAATAGGCAGACATATTATACCTCTGCTTAGCCCTGTGTTGCATAAATACAGACTTGTGTTATAATATTGCACAGTTTTTAAACATGCTTAAAAATACATAAAAATAAAGTCACGAAAAGAGCCCGCCATTTTGCGAGACACCCTCAACACAAAACCAATTAAGTTATAGTGGTATTTTGCATAACATAGTTCTATAATTGCCATAGCTTTGTAGTAAACTGCTGGCAATTATTATATGGCGTATCGGGCAATAACTTCAAGATTTCTAGGAACTAAAGGCACTGCTCCTTCTTTTATTGGTGAGTCATAATATCACGGTAAAACAGCTATTCATGGGTTCAGAATGTTCCAATGAATATAGGGTTTTATCCGGTTGAATGCCGTAATTATCGAAATGACATTGTGTCTCACGTGGATCCACGTTACGGACACTCAAGGGAATAAAGAGGTCACTTCCTCATCAAAGCAAAGTATAAAGCCTTTAATTTTACCACTGACTGGAGAACATTCCTTCTCTGTGTGAAAAGGAGTGGGTACTCATAGTAATTAAACACGCAATTCAAATGCTTGTTGATTAAAAATCACTTGTCTTCACACCTATATTTGGTGCTAGCAGGTTGCCAAATTCCCCACGATTTTTTGTTTATCGTTTTGAGAGTAGTGGTGATTAAATAAATTATGAAAATTAAAATGCCTGCCGTATTTTTCTTTGTTTTTCTTTTTTTTGAAATGCCCGTGAAAAGTTTTTTATTTTCCCAAGGTTTTAGTATATGCCAAATTTCAATCCAAACCAAACTTCGCCATTGCAGCTAAGAATTATCAGGAATTTTTACTATTATATAATAATTGCGAAAGTAAATCAGTGTGGTAGCGGGCGTCTAAAATCTTATATGGTAGCTAAGCTAACCTACCCAGTATTTTTTCTAAGCAACCTCTGTCGGTAATCTAAACGACTCGTTTTATATAAAAACATGGCCGTTCTAAGTGCTATCGTTAAAATAACTGTTTGTGCTCTCATTAGTAAGCGCGCGATCCTCGGTAAGGTACAGAGAGTTACTGGTTTTACGATCGTCTTCCATTTCCTTCCACTCTTCGGCGGTTTGTGGCTATCATCAGTTCATTAAGTACATTAATGTATTTTTATTTTATCGCTCTTTTAAGTGACTTTTTTTTCAATTTGTATGTACTTTTTAATTTTGTTTTGGATGTCATTGACATAGGTGAAGGAAAACATCGTGAGGATACCTGGACTTCTAGTTAATACAAATCAAAATAGTTACTGCTATTGCTATTTTCCTTAGAATTTTAATATTACTGCCGAATATACTGTGACTTTAATATTTATATTCCATTGACGTACCAATGTATGAGGCCAAAATACAGTTTGTGAAGTTGTTGCATTCGGGAAGTTGCACGGTATCTTCTCGTCCAACTCACCACAGTGTCTCAAGGCGAAAGTCTATGATCAGTGTGTGTTGCCAGAGATGACATATGACTCTGAGACGTGGTCGCTTACAATGGGCCTCATCAGAAAGCTAACAGTCACTCAAAGGGCAATGGAGAGTGCTATGCTCGGCGTTTCCTTGCGTGATCGAATCAGAAATGTAGAGATCCGTAAGAGAACCCTGGTTATCGACGTAGCCCGAAGAATTGCCAAACTTAAGTGGCAGTGGGCAGGGCACATTGCTCGCAGAACGGATGGCTGATGGGGCTGAAAGGTTCTGGAGTGGTGACCGCGAAACGGAAGACGTTGCGTTGGAAGGCCTCCCACCAGGTGGACCGATGACCTGGTGAAGGTTGCGGGGATCCGCTGGTTGCGAGACGCTCGGGACCGGTCAATGTGGCGACGATTGGGGCCTATGTCCAGCAGTGGACGTCTTTCGGCTGATATGATGATGATGATGAAGTCTAAAAACGCCAAACCAGCTTGAGCAAGCGTGGTGGTTAATGCTCGTGTCGTCTCTGCAGTGATGCAAAATCAGGCTGAGGCTTATTTATTAAAGCCGACAGACGACCGATACGATGACATGTGATAATCTGACAATCCGACGATTTTGTAAGATTCTTTCAGAAATGCTTTAGTAAACAGCACCTGTCGCAAAAATTTGTCAATTTTTGTTTTTTTTCGATAAATGCGTATATTGCACTGCCAGTTATATTAAATTGGGCTCTAGTATTTTTATCATAACTACTTAGTACTTAACCGCTCTGTAACATTTTTCAGCTGAAAGTGAACAATTTTCTCAGTGGCAATTTTCGTATATGGCGTGCGGTTGTTCGACGATGTTTTTCCATCATAATATAAACTTTTACGATCAGCTGTACGTAGTTTTTACTTTGCAAATTAAAATTTATGTGCAGTTACTGTTATTTGTAGCACTTTTGTGAAGTTCAAAAATATATTAACTCAGAATGTGGATATATTTTTCAAACTTGTTGTGTTTGCAATATTGAAAATTGATTTATAGGCAAGTGAGATATTTAATTATTTTAATTTAAAACTTTGAAGAAGAGTAATGTTTTCACTTTTATATTATTATTAACAACTAGTCTATACATACGGGTTTGCACCTATTGGCCTGTTTCACAGGTACCTTCCTTTTTCCCGAAATAAATAGCGGCATGGGTTGCCAACCTACCACGCCTCCCTACTGCCAAAAATTAAAATATCCTGTTATTTATTTAAATACAAAAGGGCCCTTTAGTATTTAGGTAAATAACAATAATAATTTTAATTATAATTTTTGCAAATGATTGTTATTTACCTAAATACAAAAGGGCTCAGGTATTTACGTAAATAACAATCATTTGCAAAAATTCTCAAGTTAAAGAAGTTGGTGTCAAAAAACTAACAATCTGATACCTGAACACCGACTTCCGAAATTAAAGTAGTTTAGCACTTGCACACTTTTAAGTGTTTTTATTTGGCAGTCGGTTATTTTTTTTTGTAAAAACATTTTACATTTTAATTTCCAAAGCTTGCTCTCGTGGGCAGAGCGCTGTGCGCGGGCGAAGGAGTACTATCCACTAGTTCCCCGGACTCAAGCCCCTCTTTATATGTTCTCGCGCGCTCTTTTTGGGGCGCTCCACCCAGTTTGAAATCACTGGCATAGCCCAATAATCAGCGATAGTGTAAAATTCGATCCGTGAAATAATTTTCGTTTACAGATCAGTAATACCCTTCCAGATATTGCCTTCTTGATCTGTACATAATGTCGTCTGTAAAAATGTCATGCATGGGTTCAATATAAATGTATAAAGTAATAAACATTTTTTTTTCTAAATTATACGTTAATTTTGATAATAATTATCTCAGCTAAAACAATACTTTCAAAGTTGTTTCAGTTTAGTAGGAAACATGGTATAGGAATTAAAATTCTAAAATTTGACGAGGTACCTTTTATGGTAGCCTACTCGTGCCTACCTTTATGCACAAGTAGTCTCTGCTCTTACACATTGAGAGTAAAATAAACAAGCCTCGAAATTTTCAAAGCCCCGGGACACGAGACAACAAATCATCAAGAGTTCTCAGAATAAAATTAGCAGTGTGTGTGAGTTTTATATCGACAACATCTTAACTTCGTAAAAGCTTCGGGTAGCACTAGCTACCCGAAGTCTGGACTTATGCTCGGTTGAGGATAGTAGGCTCGTTTGAAACGGGGACATGGGACGGGGACATGGGACGGGAACATGGGACGGGGACATGGGACGGGGACATGGGAAGGGTCATGGGACGGGGACATGAGACGGGGACATGGGACGGGGACATGGGACAAGGACATGAGATGGGGACATGGGACGGGGACATGGGACGGGGACATGGTACGGGGACATGGGACGGGGACATGGGACGGGGACATGGGACTGGGACATGGGACGAGGACATGAGACGGGGACATGGAACGGGGACATGGAACGGGGACATGGGACGTGGACATGGGACGGGGACATGGAACGGGGACATGGTACGGGGACTTGGGATGGGGACAAGGGACGGGGATATGAGACGGGGACAAGGGATGGGGACATGGGACGGGGACAAGGGCCGTAAACATAACTGGCGAAATGATTGTACTATAGGTGCCTCTCTGCCTAACACTTCGGGGAAAAAAGGGGTGATGTTATGTATCTTTTTTTTTTTTTTTTTTTTTTTTTTTTTTTTTTTTTTTTTTTGTGAGTCATAGGTACAGTGGATGTTAAATAATACAATTTTAAGTTCACTACAACCAGCCGTTAATGGCATACAAAAATTACACAAATCAATAAAAATTTAAATTAAAAAAAAATTAAATGCACTAAAAAAAAACAAAAACATTGAGTATGTAACAATAAATTGAAATAAATTTAAAATATAATAATAAAACATGCTTCATAATATAAAATAATAACAAAAATTCAACAGTAGATGTCAAAGAAAAATTAAAGAAAACATTAATTATGATTGTAATTAGTCAATAACATAGATGTCCACAAATTAACAAAAAATTATGTCAGTTTTTGTCTTCCATAAAGTCATTTGTTGAGTAGTAACATTTATTTATTAAAAATTGTTTGAGTTTAGTTTTGAACATTGTGACATTATGATTCTTTATTTCTCGGGGAATTTTATTATATATAACCGGAGCCATTCCATAGATGCTTTTACGTAGAAGAGCTGTTTTGCTGTGATCAACACAGAGTAGATTTGATTCCCTTTTCCTTAACCGTGGATCAGCTGGAGCTCGTTTTTCAAATAACTGTGGATTTGTTTTAGCGAATAATGCTACCTCGTAGATGTATACGGATGGAAATGTTAGAAGCTTTAAAGTTTCAAAGTATGACTTACAGCTGTCCCTTGATTTTAATTTACAAATTGCGCGTATGCACTTTTTTTGTGCGATGAAAACATAATTTTTGTCTGTTGAGTTTCCCCAAAAAATTACTCCGTATCTTAGAGCTGATTCTACGTAGCTATGATAGGCAATTAGTACGGTTTCACGATTTACAAATTTAGTTAATTTATGAAGAGCAAAAGCAAAACTGTTTAACTTTTTACAAATCTCTTCAACATGTAGCTTCCATGTGAGTTTACTATCTATCACTAGTCCCAGAAATTTTGTACTATCAGTTTTTGTCACTGGCTTTCCATTGTGACTAATATCTGGAAGTTTCTGTAGTTGTCGCTGCTTAAAATGCATTATGCTAGTTTTATCTAGATTAATTTTCAAGTTATTCGCCACTAACCAATCTATTGCTTGCTCTAATGTATCACTAATTTCTTTTTCATATTTATAGGATTTATCTTTTTTTATCATTATCGTGCTATCATCCGCAAATAATACTGTTGGATGGTTGATGTTTTTTGGCAGGTCATTAATATATACCAGAAACAGTGGGGGCCCTAAAACGCTCCCTTGAGGTACACCGTACTTTACCATTCTAAAATTTGACCGATATTTTATTTCACGCTTGGTTTGAATGTTAATATTTGTAATTTCAGTGTATTGTTGCCGGTTGCTTAAGTATGATGTAATAAGATCTATACCTTTGCCGCGTATTCCATATCTTTCTAATTTGTCGATAAGTATTGTGTGATCAACATAATCGAAGGCCTTCGTCATGTCCAAATAAAGAGCACAAATGGGTGTTTTGCTATCTACACTTGACATAATTTCTTTAAGAAAATCATATATAGCAATATTGATTGACTGGTTTCTTCTAAAACCTTTTTGTTCATTGGCCAGCACATTTTTATTTTCTAGGAAATTGTACAATCTGGAATGTATTATTTTTTCTATAACTTTTGAGAATATTGGTATTAACGCCACTGGTCTATAATTTTTAAGTAAAGTCTTGTCTCCTTTCTTAAACAATGGTTTAATAATAGAAATTTTGAGTTTATCTGGGAAGACTCCTGCTTCGAAACATAAATTTATTATAAAAGCTAGTGGATAGCAAATAATATGTTGGACTTTTTTAATTACGTTCGTCGTTATATTATCGTGTCCTGTACTTTTTGTATTTTTAAGACATTGTATTGTTTTTAATACCTCTTGTGGCGTTGCTGGACTTAGAAAAATTGTGTCTTTGACTCGGTCTATTTGATTTATTTGTGGAGGGTTTTCGTTACGGTCTGTAGTGATTAGATCAATGTTAAAGTCGTTGAATGCATTGCATATGTCTTTGGGTTTTACTATTTCTTTATTATTGTCAACAATTTTTGTCAGTGGTTCACGAGGGAAATCAACTTTATTGTTATTGATTATTTTCCAAGTGGCTTTACTTTTATTGTTTTATTGTTAGATTGTATGATATAATGATTGTTTTGTGCATATTTTGTTAACCTAATAATTTTTTTATATCTAGATGCATATGACATGAGTTTCGTTTTATTTTTCTCCGTTTTTGATGTACGATATTGCCACAGTAGTTGGCGTTTTATTTTGCTGCAAGTTTTTATGCCATTCGACAGCCATTTTTGCTTTTTACTAATGGTTTTTGTAACAATTTTTTCGGGAAAACATAGGTCGTAAAAAACTTTGAATGTACCTACAAAACTTTCGTACGCTGAATTTGGGTCATTTTGTTCATAGACCTCACTGAAGCTTAGACTTGAGATACAGTTAATGAACTTGTTAATATATTCAGGAGAAAAGTCTCTTATTTGTATTTTCCACGAGTGGATTGCACATGTTTTTTTAACATAGCATTTTAAAATCTGCGCGGTATGGTCCGATAGCGCTGTCTCAATTACTTCTCCGTTGTTACCTCGGGCATTGTGGAGTATGTTATCTATACATGTACCGCTGGACAAGCGAGTAGGTTGCCTGGTAAGTATTTTGAGGTTGAATCCGTAGACCGTATTTAAAAACGTTTTAGTGACATGGTCGTTATTTAGAATATTTATATTAAAGTCTCCGCAAAGTATTACAGTTTTTGTATTTTTACCGCGTGTAATAAGGGAAAGCACATTTTCCAACTTTTCGAAAAATATCGATAGATGTAAGTGAGTATTTTTTGGGACTCTATATATGCAGACGACAATAGTATTGTGTTGCGTAAGTTCTAAAGCACAGCATTCAAAAATGTTAACTTTAGATATTTTTTTAACTTCTGGTAAAGCTTTAAACTCGTGAATAGTTTTTACCAAAATACAAGCGCCGCCTTTTCTATTATCTCTATAAAAACTGTCACCCAGTTTATAGTCCGGTAAAGTGAGCAAGTTTTCATCGCCTAGTACCATATTATGTTCAGTAACACACAAAACATCAATTGTCTTATCTAGCTTATAGAATTCATCTAATTGTACTGTCAGCATATCTAATTTATTGATTAGCCCTGCTATATTTTGATGCATGACACTTATATGGTTATAGACGAAAAAATGTTTCGTTTTTATTGCGGATGGCGTTATTTAGTGGACCTGTGGGTATATTTACCCTACTAGTTTCTTGTGTGATAGGGAAGTATTCAGTTATACTTTTTTGTCGAAACATGTTTTTATTGTATTCATGGCTCTGTGCGTTTTTGTCTTGAGACGTGTCAGGGAATAATTTCATATCAATTTTAATTCTCTGCATTATGTTTTGAAATATGCATTGTATGCCAGAATTATTTAATTTACCCGATTTATCCGAGAACATGTCAAATGTTAAGTCATAATTTGAGTCGAAAAAGTATGCGAAATCATGATTTTGGAGGTTTTTCCAGAGTAGGTTATTAAACATTTCGACTTTATAGTTATATATGAGTGCCCCCCGTATATACGTGGGTGCACATATTATTGTGTTCGTATGTGTTATATTTACTACAAATTCGTGAATTATTTTTACTACGTTAACAAAGTTGTCATTGTCATTGATGTCAGTTTCCCCCAATACAATTATACAATAGTCATTCATGTTAAAGTCACTCAGTTTTGATTTTACATCCGCCAAAAGTTTATTTATCCTACAATTAGGTGAAGAGTAACTACAATAATTAAAATCCCTAGCAAAATTCTCTTCAATCGCTTGTAGCATGTCCCGTCGTGTGCAGTTACTAAGTATGCATAGTTTCCTGTATTTAAGGTTCTTTCTAGGCATTTTCTTTGCTGTTTCTATTTTGTTATCTGATGTCCCGGTATCATTCCGTGAGAACAATTTTGAGTTTATCTTTGGTGACTGTGGTTGTTCCTTTGAATGTGATACCGAACATTGTTCATATGTTAGCTTTGGAGTTCTTTCAATCATAGGGGCGTTTACAGTAAATTCATCATTCTTGATTTGCGTTGGAGACGTAATTGATTGTTTGTTTTGTGTTTCAGGTGATACAACGGTATTGTGGATTAGTTTTGATTTTTGTCTCGGTGTCAATTCTTGTTGTTCCTTAAGATTTAGGCTCCCGTAATTTTCTATGATCTTCAAGTATTTCTGTATGTCTGACTTAAGACGAAAATTTTCACTGTTTAAATTTTCAATTTCACGGTACGCTAGTTGTAAATTATCAGTTAATTTATTAACTTTTTCTTCCAAGTTAAGTGAAGTTGGACTAGTATTTATTGATGTATTCGGCAAACTCGTCATAGTTGTATCAAAGAGCGCCGAATTATCTGAATCAATTTGGGTTAGTGAACTTTTTCGGTATTGGGTGCGGTATGTTATATTGTCATATTCCTCCATTTTTAACTAATATAATAAATATCTCCTTTGAATAATACAAATAAAAAATAATTCTTCGTGTAATGGAATGTAAACTCAATGTAGTCGCAAAAGACTACTATCCAAGTCAATTAGTTGCGATTTCTGAACGAAGTATTTTCTGTCAGTGATAAATGTATTGATTGTGATTGGCTATTGGGATCAGCTGTCCTTTGTTTACATAGAAAAATTTGATAATTTAAAATTTTCAACTGTTATAAACAGACACTTTTGGTAAAAAGTATGATAATTACGTTCAATTGTTCCTTATTTTATTATTATATATCTAAATGCCAACCTGTGTTTGTGGTGGTTCTTGGTTGTTGTCCAAAATAATTTTCAATCACTGATAATTCTGTACTTTCACTTCAGCTTCAGCTATTGGATTGTTGAATTTTAATGAGAGATAACACTGTCACTGATAATGTTTCGAGCGTTGAATGCACTGTTGTAGTAAGATCTTGAATAATAGCAGGAAAAACAATTATTTATTAGAAAGTTTTACGGAGCGATGTTGACATTAGTCCGGTACGTTCCGTTCGGTACGATCATTCTATCAAATATTATTTGATTCAATCAATCACGGATTTCTCTTCTTTTCCGGGATTTCGAGAGTCAAGACTTCCCGGGACGCAAACCTTATTTCAGTTATAAACTTTAAGTGCTTGTCATTTAAGGTAACAAACTAAGTTTTATTATTATTTATCAACACTGAGAATTGCGATATTGTATATTTCTTGGAAGGGAGACTAAAAGTTCAAGAACTACCTTGAAATTGAATAATACAGTTTATGGAAATATCAATTTTATTCATGAAGTCTTGAAGTCTAAATTGAAATACTTTGCTGTTTGAACTTTTTGTGAGTGAAATTCCTGAAAATAGGTTAACATATTTTATTTTATTTATTCTTTCTGACACTACGATATTTTTATTAAAAAAAATACTGAGAGGAAACCAAAACCTTACTGAAAAATGCAACATAAAAATATAAGTAAACTTAGGCCGTTTTTCCATGGAGGTTTGCAGAAACTGCAGAACTTCATTTTCAAAGTAATAATAAATTATTTTATTGCCATACTTAGGACCACTTTTTTGATCCGTAGTTAACTCAACTAATGGTTAAATATTACCAACAATGGTTTATATTTTCGGCAAAACGCGTTTATTCATCAATTATTAGCCTCACAAATTTTGAAATAGGTTGCAGAGTTTTAGCTATTTGACCATTTGTTAGACTGAAATTGATGAGTTAACGCGTTTTACCGAAAAAAAAAATGTAATTATGTCGTGGTGGCCCAGTGGCTAAGACCTCGCTAGCCTCTCGTGCTTGAGGACATTGGTTCAAAGCCGGGCAAGTACCAATGTGACTTTTCAAATTCAAAAGTACATTTGAATTTGAAATTTCCCTGTCTAAGTTTATCTTGGAAATCACAGGAAAAATCGTGGGGAAACCTGGACTTATATAGTTAATGTAAGTCTGTAATAGCCAAGTCAGAGGCCTGTGAGGTTCCCAGACGCGGCTTAATTAACTCTGACACCAGAGGTGGCCACAAAAAGAAGAAAAACCGAAAATTTTAACCATTGGTGGGCATATTTAACCACTGGTTGAATTAAACAACAATCAAACATAAAATTGGGCCTAAAGAAACTATTCTATAAATTAAACCTCCTAAGTTAGGAGGTTTTATTTTTTAGTGTTCCGTACCCAAAGGGACCTAAGTCTAGTACTAAGACTCCGCGATCTGTCTGTCTGTCTGTATGTCTGTCTGTCCGTCTGTCACCACGCTGTATCCTATGAACCGTGATAGCAAGACAGTCGAAATTTTTACAGGTGTTGTATTTTTGTTGCCGCTATAACAACAAATACTAAAAACAAAATAATATTTAAGTGGGGCTCCCATACAGTAAACGTGATTTTTTTGCCGTTTTTTGCGATAGTGGTACAGAACCCTTCGTGCGCGAGCCCGACTCATACTAGGCCAGTTTTTTAAATTAATCTTTTGACTACTGACACAAATTTATGGACTTCAACAAGCAATCAACTTTTGAAATAATAATTTCAATTGTGTGCCGTAATTACCGAAACAATTATAAAGCCATTATGTCTCGCGTGGATCCACGTTTAAGGCACTCATGGGGTTAATTATATTTCTTTATCGGGCTTCATTCCCAATTAAATTGTTTAACAACTAGTACAAATAAATATTTCTTAGTAAGTTTTATCTAAAGACTAATTTTAGAAATGTACCCAATTCTTAGAATTATTCTTTCCCTCGGGCTTTTGTTACCAATTTGATATTTTGACGAAGCAAATGTAAAAGTTAGATGTTTGAATTTTATTAAAGACTGTGGCACACTAAATGAGAGTTGTGACTTTGTGAGCGATGTATGTCATCGTGTGAGACAGCTCGAGTTTTAGACAAGGATTTACTACAGAAAACTTGAGAGCGGGTCGTGCAAATCTGCGTATATATAATTTTATTTGTTAAACCACTGTTACCGAAAGACAAAAGCACGACTCTATGAAAATTACCTTGTTAGCTTTTAGAAAATTCCGCTCCGGAACTTTCAGTTATGTTCAGACGAAAAACATAAAATAAATCTGGTATCTAATTTATATTTCGGCTACGTTAGTTCTTTGTGCAAAATTCATTTAGTAGTGCGTACTGCGTTTGGTGTGTCAAAATCTTAAAGCTTTATAGTGTAAGACTTAGGTCTAATTGAATCAGAAGAGAAACAATATTGTTGTAAGAATATTCAGACGATGTCAATTTAATCATTATTTTCTTTGTATCTTCACAGTCTGATGATTTTAGAGCTTTGCTAACTTAGTTAGATCACATAGCTGGCAGTTTAACAGCAAACTTGTTTTTTCTTTCATACTTGTTATTTCACTATTTAAGAAGTATGGAAATATACTTTACAAGCAGCCAAACTGTGCGGAAAATGTCACTTTTTTTTACTAGTGCTTTTTACTTTCCGTACTTTTTTAATTTTTAACTCCAACGTCAGCCCGCCGCATAGAGTTTTTATTATTTGAGAAAAGTTTAAAAAATTAGTTAAGTACAGATTATCATTCATATAAAAGGTAAAACAAAACTAATACTTCATTTAAGGCGTTTTTAATTACTCTAGATTTAGATTTTGATCAATAAATTAATTTTAAATATTCATTAAATATGTTTGGCAGTATGAATATTTGCTCGTGCCTTTTTGCGTTACGTCGTGACAGCTATTTGCACATGCGCTGTAGATATGCCCGAGGGACTATGAACTATTAGTTAATCTGTGGATATGATGAGCGCCCTTGAATAAGCGCCATTTTATTAATTTCTTGCTTGGTTCTGATTTTTTTTTTTCTCGCACAATGCATAGTAAAATGTTGTATGATACACGTGCGTAAGATAATTTCCGACTCGTGTCGCTCGCTCTTTAATAAAAATACCACTCATCGGAAATCACCTACTTTCCGCACTTGTAGCATAAATAACTATTAGCTATGCGAACTCACTTACCTTAGCTCTAGGTATGCCACCGGTGTAAACAGAAGACGATAAAAAAAGTACAAACGAAAATTAAATATATTTGTGCAGCTCTTTTAGAAGGCTAACGACATCTGTCGTGATTCGCAGAAATGTTGGCCAAAGATACCAATCTTCTTCTTCTTGTTTTCCGTTGAGGATGTGGCCACCTCTGGTTTCAAAGTTAATTAAGCCACCTCTGTGCATCCCATAGGCCTCTGACTTGGCTATTTCAGACTTATATTAACTACTAGCTGTTGCCCGCGGAAAAAACGATCAAGAAAGAGGGTAGACCGATTTGTCTCCTCATAAACATCCACCCGCAATAACTTCTGTTTATCCGTGATCATGGTGCTTGCAACAGCACCGAAATATCGGCAACTCGCAACAAACAGTAAATACCCCGCTTCTAATGTTAGTGTTTGTCATTTACTAACTATCACCCACAATATGAAAACGTGTTGGCTCATCGAGTCATTCGCATCATTTGATACTATGTAAGCAATATTATTGGAATAGTACAATATTCAAATATGTTACTCTATGTGGGCTTCTAAACCTGTATGCTAAACTTCATCAGTCTTATTAATAAAAATGGCGTATTCCCAGCTTACTCCGAAGTTACTCTTGGACTAGCTAATCCCGGAGTAACTAAGGATTAACATAGATCTAGCAATGTTATTAATAAACATGGAATAACCTCGGACTAACTATTCATTCCTTAGTCTTGGATTTACGCGTAAGCTCTGGCAACCCAGTTGAATTTAAAAGTAAAAAGAATGAACTAGTGAATGAAAAATAAGCAAGTTGAAGACATTATGTAGAAAAAAAAACTAAAAATGACATCTGCCATAGAGATTTATGTAAAGGTGAAGGATCCCTCCTTTTCAAATTATCGTATTACCTTTAAACTTAAAAATTACATAAAATGATGATTAATTAATTAATATATTTGTAATTTCGTTGACTAAAGCTAAACAGCTGCCAATGACCTTATTTTTTTAATGTTCCACATCTACGAAATAAAAAATCAGAGTCTATGTAATAATTGTGGTTGCGAGAGTTTTTGGCGGGATTTTTTCGAGTGTAGTTCAGCGGCTGTTAATATTATTTGCAAATTGATTCCTAGTGGATATTGTGATATAAAAGTGGTGTAGTTTTGTGTCTCAACTGTCTACGCAACTGGACAATATGTGAAATCATTGACAGAAGCGATCTCGGGATAGTGGAGTGGAGAATTTTATTGTAGTATTGACTACCTCTGCAAAGCTTACTGGGAAGGCTGACTCGATACAATTTGCTTCCAAATACTCCATAAAACATTAGAATATGTTACATCCGCATTCTAATGTTACTAATGAATTCAAGAAAAATACTGATGACTAGGCAGCATGGTCTCAGACCTTAGCCTGTTCCGCAAGGAACAAAAAAAAAAAAAAAAAAAAATTGTGCTTGCCATAGTTACACTACTCTTATTCCGACCTTAAACTAGCTGGCACCATGGTTTAACTTTTAGTCCGAGACTAGTGTCAGATTAGTATAATCTCTCCTTATTCCGTGTTTATTAATAAGGATTTTTTTTAGTACCAACCTAATGCTTGGAATAAAGTTATTCTTACCTTAGTCCACGTTTATTAATAAGACGGCATAAGTGTATGTATGTTTGTTTGTATGTATGTTTGTATATATGTTTGTCCACGCATTTCTCCGAAACTAGTAATCGGATCGTGATCATTTTTTTTACTCAAAATCAAAAAAAAATCAAAATCAAATATTTTTATTTTACATAGGCCTACATGGGCACTTATAAAACGTCGACAAAAGGTGCACGGTTCGGGATGGTCGTTTCCTATGGAGAAGAACCGGCAAGAAACTCCATGGTTACTCTTTTAAATTGTTTTGTTTACAATATTTCCATGTTACAGCATTAGTACTTGGATATGGGGGGACAACGTAGGCCCGACAATAAGTCGTACGAAGTAGAAAAAAAAAAAATAATGCACGAAATAAAAAGTTAACAAATGTTAACAATCATCTAGAAAACTAGAAAGCCTACAATGTTCACACATTCACAATAGGTAAAAGAATCTATACAAAGGTAAAAAAAAAAAAAAAACCACAACACTAAATTTAACATGTGGCACAAATACTGTAATCAGTGCTGTAACTATTCTTAGCTAAGGGCTATAATGATGATTGAAAAATATTGTAAAAAGTCTAATTAAAAGAGAAAAAAAAAATGAGATTGAGAATAGTTAGAGATATCCATATATTTGTGCCGTTTATGAGTTACCAGGGAAGCCGCATGCGCAGAGGGTGTCAAAGCCAAATTTTTTATCTTCAACGTAGTCCTTGATTTTATAATATGCTTTTTTAACAAGGACACGTTTGATGTAGTTTTTGAACTTTCCATCGGTCAGTTCTATAACTGACTTAGGCAACTTGTTATAAAAGCGTATACTGTTTATAAGAAAAGACTTGCTAGTTTTCGTTAATCTGAATTTGGGTATTACAATTTCGTGCTTACTGCGTGTATTTAAATTATGGAAGTCACTTCTAGTTTTGAAAAGCCCTCGATTTTTGCGGACATACAAAATACATTCCAAAATATAAAGTGAAGGTAGAGTCAGTATATCGATCTCTTTAAATTTTTCTCTGAGGGACTCGCGAGGACCCATTTTATAGATCGCGCGGATTGCCCTCTTTTGCAAGATAAAAATTGAGTCAACGTCTGCTGCTGACCCCCACAGCAGAATGCCATAAGACATAATACTGTGGAAATAAGCATAGTATACTAGTCTAGCTGTGGCTACATCGGTTAACTGCCTTATCTTCCTTACTGCATAGGCAGCCGAACTTAACCTGCCCGAAAGAGTTCTAATGTGCGCGCCCCACTGCAATTTTGAATCGATAGTAATCCCCAAGAATACAGTTTCCGCTATTATTTCAAGATTTTTGCCGTCAAGATTTAGATTTAGGTCACGTTGAGGTACATTTGGTAAAGAGAACTTTAGACATTTTGTTTTTTTCGCATTCAGTAAAAGATTGTTAGCTGCGAACCATTCCGAGAGAACAACCAGACTTTCATTGACATGTAAGACATCCGTATCTTTCCTATCTATTTTAAAAATTAGCGAAGTATCGTCAGCAAATAGAATTATATCCGATAATTTGGCCATCATAAAAGGGAGATCATTAATGTAAACAAGAAAAAGGAAAGGGCCGAGAATTGAACCTTGGGGCACGCCCATTTTGACTAGATTAAGATACTGGATTAAGTCTCTTTCAATTTAGGTCATAGTGCAAGTTTCATAAAAATCGGTTTTACAGTTTTCAAAATATCAAGCATACACCTGAACTCCTTAAAAGGAAACGGGGGCAGAGAGCGCCGACTGAATTTCCTTAGTAAAAAGTCATAAATCAAGGTTTGGCTCTCGTCTCTATCCTCCTCCAATATTGGACCAATTTAAAAGATATTCCGTAAACTGAACACTAAAGATATAAATAATGTCCCTATGTTTTCCTTTTTGATGATACATTATCTTTAGAAGCACTAGAACCCTTACAAAATGCTTAAAATTGCGCTGTCAACAGAGGCTTAGTGTACAAATTTGACAAATATAAATGAAAAAAGGAAAACATAGGGACATAGTATATATCTTATTTTACCAGTTTATGGAATATCTTTCAAATTGGTCCAATATTGGAGGAGGCAATAGGCAAGAGCCAAACCTCGATTGATGACTTTTTACTAAGGAAAATTTAGTTGGCACTCTCTGCCCCCGTATCCACTTAACGACAAACGGCACGAAGTAAATTGAACTTGCTCAATTTGTAGTGATGGTGAACCAAAACTAAAAAGAGAAAAATGAAAACTTTTTCTCAAAAAAATAAACAGACTTCAAAAACAAAACACAAGAAGTGAAAAAAACGATAAAAACATGACTTACGAAAGACACCGACTTCAAAAACAAAACACAAATAAGTGCATTATTTGTGTTTTGTTTTTGAAGTCGGTTTATATTTTTGTATTTTTTTTTCAACGATTCATACTCCCCGAAAAGCCAAGATTATAACAGTATTAAGTTATTAAACAACCAATACAAAATGAACAAGACTTTATCCGTTGTAACAGTTGAACCGCAATTCCGTGGCCATTTCCGCAACTTTACTCCATGTTTACTTTTGTTTTGTTCATCAAAGCATTTATATCATGGAGAAACGTTTATTTGAAATACAAACTTGATGATGTTGAAACAGGGTTCTAATTTGTATGTTTGTATACAGACATGCCAGAAGCAACAATCCACCTTGGGGCTAAGATGAACCCGAATGACATTGAAGAGGGTGATGACGTATACTTTGGCTGTAAAGTTGATGCCAATCCGCCTGCCTACAAAGTTGTTTGGGAACACAATGTGAGTAATAAATCTTTGAAATTTACTTATTTCTGTTTTCAATTTTATGTGCAAATATAATATATGTTGGTGAAATTGTTTTTGGATTTATTCAGGCGGTTGTATTTTCAAGTGTTTTTCAAGAAGATAAACTAACCTCTGGATCTGTGCAAACTGAAACTTTTGTGGAAAGAAAAGTACGTAGAAACTTTTTATCATATTATAGTTTAGAAGCAAATAAAGCTACTGTTGTTACTATTCAATACAATGATAAAATTAATGTTGGTACAGAATTTTACCACCGCATAAAAACTCTCTAGCAAAAAAATACGAACTTTGTAGCAATCCCCGGAATTAATCAATACGCAATTTTATTAAATGTCGCATCGTCAGCGCCATCTACATAAATATTCTGTAAATACTAACTTGCGGTGCGCAACATCGAAACCATTTTCAACTTTACCGATTTCACAACAAACCAGGAAAATCTAAGTAGAAAAAGGTTGGCTGAAACGAAATCTATTTTCATCGCAATCGGAGCTAGCCAATAAGACTTCCGATAGCGCTAGTCCCACGTGACCAGAGCGTGACACAATTGGACAGAGCGGACTTTGCCAACTGACATAAATGAAGACAGCAAATAGAGCTGCCGTTTCCAATGTTTCCATTTGGATTTATGTGTAGAAAACAGGAGCTCATGGTTAAAGCATAACAACCGCACGGGTCGATCTTCAAAGTTAAGCAAGGCTTGCCGAAGTCACTGTGGATTGGTGATAAATTTTATACCGAGACCTCTCAGTGCCTTGAAAATCATTTAGATCTTTGATGGTAGTGACGGGTAGTAAGAAGCCGAAAAGTTATGCCAAAGTGTTTCGTGTTGGTACTTAGTTACTGGGTTGTGCTGGTCAATTAAACAGTGGTTTTTGTATAAAACTGGTACTTAAATGCATAAAATCAGACTAGAAGCCGCTGTTTTTTTTTCAGATTTTCAGGCAATTAATGTTAAGAAACAAACAAAACAAAAATAGTTTTGACTTTGCGCTAAACGTGCTTTCAAATTAAAAAAAAAATTAAAAGATTGAGATTTTTGTAATCGTCAGATATTTTTTACTTGTTTGACATTATTGTGCATAATCTGTCTATAAAAAAGCTATCAAACAGCTATTTTTATTCCTCGTGTAAAAATTAAAATTCTTATGATTGCAAAATTCGCCCTTACTAAAATAGTATCAGTTTAGACTTCAAACATAATAATAATTTGTATAGAAACGTTTTGAATATTTCTACCGATAGCCAAATAAATAGATACCATAATTTCTCTACACCAATATTTTAATATCTCTGTCAAATGTGAACAAAAATAAGAAAAATGAAAAAAACGCCAAAACCCCCGACAATTCCTTCTACACAAATTAAAAAAATAAATAAAAAAACTGTATTTATTCTACCGATATTTCATACTTTATAACTAGATAATTTCTCTAGTAGTAGACACGCTTGTGCGTGCCATGCCCATAACTTTTCACTAACTTAACAGTCCCGATAATATCACCTTTCAACCAAAAAAAAAACGAAATCAAAATTGGTTCATCCGTTTAGGAGCTATGATGCCACAGACAGATGCACAAATACACAAAAACACATATATGAACACAAACCCACAGATACACACTTCAAACTTATAATCACACCCCTCTTTTTCGTCGGTGGGTTGAAAATACTGTCCATGACAATTGAATACTCATCAAAAAAGGGCACCACAATACGTCGTGTACAAATCGTATCAATTTACATCCCGCATAGCAACCCGGATTAATGTCATGATAATGTCATTTTACTGACATGCTTAATGATGGTCGCGTATCGGCATTACATTTGGTTTCGTCGATAAAGGTAATCAAATCACTTGTTTATTTAGGCATTTCGATTTTGTTGTCACAATGTTTTGTGAATAGATATCAGATTGGTTGACATTGTGTTTTCTGCTGAAAAATATGGTTTGGAATGGGATGTCAACGACAATAAAACGATATTGAAATATTCGAACGATAATCTTAAGTTGTGTGAAGTTTTTACATAGGCGGCTTCATACAGCAAGGCATTCTCTACCAGTCAACCTTTGGGTTAATAAATTGTAGTTCAAAAAACTAAAAAACACGCTTTAATGGTAAATTGAACTAAAAAGTCGCTAAACCTGAAGATCTTGGTAAGGCTAATGGGACTAACAATTTAAACGCGCACGGTAGGATCAACTTTTATTACTTTACTATTGGCCTAGTTGAATAAATATATTTGACTTTGACTAAATTATTGCATTGTCATCGGTCCTTAATAGGTGTGCAAAGTTTCAAATCAATCCGACGTTTTGAAGTGGGTGAAAATCACGTTCAAAGATTCCGTTGCATTGATACATAGATACATACCAAGCTAATAAAAGCGTGTTAAAAAGGACACAACAGTTGTGGTACAAAATAAAAAATATATAATATGAATAATAATTAAATTCGGATAATCATAAATTAACTAACTAATAAAATACGAGATGTTGAGGCGGGATGAGTTAGACTCTGTTAACAATGATCGGTTTTTGGTCGCTTTAGACATTGAGAGGTGAAACAAGAGTAGAGAAGCCTGGAAGGTATTTGCTGAGCAGTTTTAGTAACTCAGCTCTAGTTTGGAAAGCACCAGCAATGCATCTGATATTGCAAGTGACAATTACATATTCGGCCTTTATCACTCATCAGATAGTATTTCAGTATGTTATGATTTTATGAGCAAAATGTACTGAGAGCTCAAGGAAAAAAAATACCTTACTCAAAAAGCTTTTGAAGAGAAACTTTCGCAATTTTTTTTTTTTTTTTTTTTTTTTTTTTTTTTTTTTTTTTTTTTATATTATATAGGCAAATTATGAGTCCTTAAGTTTCTGTCTCTCAATCTTTAGATGTCTTAATGGCAATACGACTAAAGTGATTTTGGTAGTAAGTTATATTAAATTCAAGCTGGTTATGATGTCTATCTTATGAGAAAAATCTTTAAATTCAGATACACAAGGTCATCTCTGACTAATCCTCCTAGCAATACAAGTGTCAAGTAGTGTCTATGTTTTTTTATATATAGAGCAGTCTGTAGCAGCATTTGCATCCCTTGTAAAAAGCGATGTTTATTTTCAATAGTTATGATCCGGATAACTTGGATTTCAAGCTAGGTACTTTACAGTTTAGACATTTAAAGCTCTTTAGAAATGTTTCACCTTTCGGCCAAAAATTGCTCTTTGTGAGAAATTTACGCCGCTCTGAGGACCTAGACTAAGTTACTTTCTGTATCAGTGATAACTTTTGTAATAAAGTCTAAAATCTATTGGATTGACATCATCATCTTCCTGCCCTTATCCCATGTTACTTGGGGTCGGCGCAACACGTTTGCTTCTTCCATACCGTCCTATCCCCTATCCCGTTATTACTGACTTCCATTTCTTTCTTTTCCTTACACAGTCCATCCATCTTTTCTTTGGCCTTCCTCTCCCTCTCCATCCATCCACATTTATATTCATAACTCTCTTAGTAACATGCATTTCATCCCTCCTCATCACATGACCATACCAGGACAAACGGTTTCCTTTCAAGATTTCTGCCACTGGCGCCACTTTTAAATTCAAATTATCTATAGGATTGATATACACAGCCGAAACACACGGTCAATCCATTTTGACTTTTCGTCTGTCTTTACCGCTAAAAATAATACTGTCTAGAGCCTCTGAATCCTCTATTCAATCAACATCAAACATTATTTCCAATTAAGTCAAACATTAATTGTAACAGAAATTCACTCTACTGACGCAGTTTCCGCCGCCAAAATATTCGAATGTGAATTTATTTGATGACTGTATCAATTACGGGACAGAAAATATCGCATTGAACCGTGAAACGATGGCCAAAAAACGTGTATCGTATCGTATTTTCGTAATATTCAGGTTTTATACTGATTGGAAATCTCGTGTAGTACCATTATCCTGCGGCATTGGCTGCGTTTTTTTGTGGTGTTCAGTTTTGGCAAATATTTGTAAAAGGCAAAGCTGTATGGTATTACTGCTGTGTTTAGGTGTGTCTTAAGGGATACTATCTTTTTTTTTTTTTTTATTTATCGATAGGCTCGCGTTTGACGGTGGCGCATTGCCGTGCGTCTTGTTGTCCGGTGATGGAAAGGGCTAGGCGGAATCAAATTGTGTATCTGGGGCCTGCGTTAAAATAATACATCAAAATCTGTTCAGTAGATTTTTCGTGTAAGAGAAACATCGTCACAAACTTTCACATTTATAATACATATAAATAGGTTAATAAAAATAAATATAAATAGGATTTTCAATAAAAAATATATCGACTTTTTTAAGTTTTGTTCTATAGAAAATTAGGTATGTAGTTAGTCCTAGTGAAACTCCTGACAATTATTCACAATAATTATGTTATACGATATCTATGGAATGACAAAAAACGGTTATCTGTTATAACTTCTGTATTTGAATTTTTCGGTTATCACCAAACTTAACTCAAATTTTACGCTTTGTAATTTTTCGATGGTAACCGAGTATAAAACTGGTGAGACCGCCATTTTGCACATAAATAACAATATTTTTTCAGCTGTGATACAATTTGTTGTACAATAAAAGTATTTTCCTTCTATCACTAACCATTCCTTCCTAAATAACATGCATACATATACTCACGACATTTTTTTCATTACGGTAGTCGGAACTTACATACACGCCAACTGCTACGATCCTTATATACTCCTATTACTTCAAATACTTCCAACTTACATCGCGTCATATATGTATGCCGTTTATGAGCACTGTGCACTTGGCCTTTCTAAAGAACATTACCAATAATATCCATGTCATGTCCAAAAATAAAACACAAACATTTGATCCACAGGGTGTTCTACTACAACACAATACTGCGAACGGGGTGATAGTGACGGGGAATACCAACCTAGCATTACGGAACGTGTCTCGACTCCAGGCAGGCCGCTATACGTGCACGGCTTCAAACGTCGAGGGGGACGGCAAGTCGCCACATTTGCATATGCAAGTTGTTTGTAAGTAAATCTAGAATAAACTGCCTGTATAATTAGTTAGATAAGTCGGTTTTTGGAGTAATGTGTTTATATTTTGAGGTGGACAGAAATATATTGCTTGGGTTGTATTGTGAATATAACATTGGCACAAAAAAAAAACGAAAAGTAACAAGGTGTGCCAATTTTTTATTATAGGATGTTTTCCACTATGCAGTGGGAGCTTTATCCGTATCGCCAAAGTGTAACTTTCGAGAAAAGTTTGACTTTTATTCTATTTAACGATTATTATTGAACTAATTTTTAGGGTTCCGTGCCCCAAGGGTCCGCACGGAGCCCTATTGCTGTCACTCGTCTCTGTCTGTCTGTCCGTCGTCTTTCACATAGGTTTTACAGCCAAACGGTTGACGCTACAAGTCTTAATATTTTCACGGAAAAAAAAATTTTTAAACAATTTTTTGCTTATTCTCCCATACAGCAAAAGGGAGAGCGATAAAATAAATTTTGGCCTACTCCATCGTGTGTGGTATCATTATTTAGAGCTCGTTAAGTAGATAAATAGATACTTTGTTTTTTTTCAGGAATGACAAGCCACCAAAGTCAGCCTATTTTACAAAATTTTTTTCCGACGAATTTTTTAACTTTCCATTGAGCTTGAACGCGAAAATGGAAAATGAAAATAAATTAAATTAAATTGGTGATAATGTTACCTGTATTTTACTAACAAATACCAATATTGATAAATCAGATTTTTCTTTGAGATTCCCTTATTTCCTATTATAACCAACTTTATTTATGACAAAGTTAACTCAAATTACCCCAGAAATGTAATTTTCTTATTTTATTTTTATTGTTTTAGAATACCTATCATCTATGCGCATCTGTACTTTAAATTGCTTACGTTTTGTTTTATATTTTATTTCTCCTCGTAAGTGATTTGTAATCTTTGAGAAATAAAGAATTTTAAACCGTATTTCGTGGTTTGGTATGGAACCCAAAATATGCGAAATCCGACACGCACTCGGCCGGAATTTCATTGTATTTTTTTATGAACCTGTAGTGTGCCAAAAGAAATTAGGTATATTAACTTAAGCACCACCACTTAGGGCGCGTTCATCATTATGACTTGAACTTAATCGCGCGCTATTCGTATTTGAGCAGACTTTTAATTTATTACGCGTTTTGCAGTCGCCTTTATTCCAAAGTCATATATTCGTACGTAATGAAGCGTGTGGTTACTATTTGTGCGTCGAGTATGTAACTTGATCATTAAGCATTCTACGTTGTGATGAGACATACCTATAAAGTATAAATTCCAAAGTTTGAGAAAAGAACGGTGCGAAAACTACACACGCGTGGTTTCTCAAAGTCACACTCGTGTTAACGCGCACTTATTGTCATTCATCACCCTCAAAACCAAGGTTAAACATACTGTCCTGTATAAACTCACCAAAGCTAGGTACACAGAATTTACCTTATATCCATTAGACTATTTCTGAAAAATTTCTTTCTAAATAGATTTAGATGAGTCTAGCCAAGTGCCATTGTATTTACTCGGTAAATATTGGTCCACGTGGGGCGTTCAAGAATGTAGGTTAAGTTTATTTTATTACAGCATCGTTAGAGAATACCCGGATATAAAAACAGCCGGGTTAATGGAGGAGCGGTTCTTGGAACCGATGGCCTAGTAGTGCATTGTGGTTTTAATTTCTATCGTTAGGATTTAAGTGAGACTCGCAAATGATGGTTAACTTTAATAGGAATATGCATTTTTAAATTGGTAGTTCAGTCAATCGCATATAACTGATGACAATTTGACATTGAGTTTTGTACCAATTTTGTGTAAAATAAAGTTTGTAATTAAGATCGAAGGGCTTGTCCCCATCACCACGTCACGACGTCGTCAACTTGGAACGGTGCGAAGTTGTGGCACGGTGCATTGACGTGATGTGCTAATGTACGGTACGGCCACGTCGCTGTGGAACATAGCTTCGTACGTCGTCGTCGGAAGCGGTATGTGGAGATGCGCTCGCTCAGTTGATTTTTAAATGACTTTGCGATTAGTTGTGCAAAAAAGATGTCAACAATGCTGTAACTGTCAGAAAATACAAGAAACGAAATTAAACGTTGTTTCGTTCTGTCAGAAATGCTGAAAAATGTACCGGAATTTTTCAAGGGACGACAACGACACCGCACCTTTGACGACGTCGTAACGTGTTGATGGGGACCATCCCTTAGTATTGAAAGCGTTACTATTGACGTGCGATTGACTCTAATCTATCCATTTTCTAATATCTCTTTATTTTTGGTAAAATTTCGAACAATTTTTATAAACGACTTTTAGTGTAGGCTTTTTTACAGTTTCCTGTTATATTTTTTTTATTATTGATAGGCTTGCGTTTGACCACTATCTCACCTGATAGTAAGCGACGATGTGGTCGACGATGAAGCACGCTTGCCTAGAGGAAACCTATTCACTCTTGACTTAAAGACTCCCAGGTTGTAGCCAAAAGGAAATACAGACTCCGGCAGGGAATTCCACTCCTTTGCTGTACGCATAATAAAAGTATTCCCAAAACGTTTGGTGCGTATGGGTGGGATGTCCACCATGTACCGATGACGCATCGCCGTACGTCTTGTAGTCCGATGATGGAACGGGCTAGGAGGAATTAGTTCATGCAATTCCAACGCACACTCCCCGAAATGTAACCGATAAAAACCGACAGGCTGGCAACTCTGCGCCGATGTTCGAGGTTTTGGAGCCTAGATTCGAGATTTTGAGATAAAATATGACGTTGTTTCAATTGCCACAACTGAGTGATTGGTTCACAACGAGATGTAGAATCCCACACGTAACAAATATTTGTATAGCCTACATATACATGCTTCGAGTCTGTATACGTAAGATTTATTGTCTCTGCAAATGTTTTGCTATTCAGGAAACGTACTTATTCTGCGAAGCAAAGATTTTTGAAGCAAGCGTTTGCTGTTTCTGTCTTATCGCTTATGGATATCACATAGTCAATCTCCTGTACTTACTCTAATTTATTTAGAGGTCGCCGCAATATTATATGCTTCTTCTACAATTTTCTATCAGCCGTCATCTTAGGTTCCAGCTCCTTACTGAATCATCGTTCACGTAGTTCATCTTCCATTAATCTTCCATTTTACCCTCACATTGTCACATACTCTCTTTCCTCACGACATCTCTTATATTGCACTAATAAAACCCGTTTCATAGTGCCACTATCGGGCAAAATTTAAAACAGTTACACACTCGTTTACGGCTGCGTCATTGCCACTGTCCCATCCCAAGTTTACGTTTACGTTACCGTCACGTTTACGTTCAGTTTCTTGCCAGTCATTCCATCGCACGCAATGCTCATTCCAAGTCTCTTTCCAGCCATTTCAGTAGCTTGTTTACTTCATTTTCATTCCTTTTATTTTTGTTCCTCACTGGGGAAAACGTAAAACCTTTTATCGTTACGACTCACATCAGTCGATCCTCTATTGTTTAAAGTATACCTGTTATGGTTGTGTTGGTAGGTAGTCTTGACACTGGGTTGGGTATAGGCATGGGGGGAATTCGTCGTAAAAATGTTTTTTTTTTATTAATAAATTTCTTGGATTTGGGGTTTCTGTATCCAATAATATAAAAATTGAAATACCTGTGGGAGAAAAATAAAAATAAATTGTAGTTTGCAGAATTTCTTTCAGCCTATCAATAATAAAAAAATATATGTTAAAATTTTGTTGCAGTCACCTTTCAAATTCAAATTCATTTATTTGCTAGGTGGTGTAGGTTTACAAAGTAGGATCTTAAATCTATGACGGTCCCTTTACATTCTACCATTAAATATGGTGTGCAAATGTTTAATTTCAGCTTGTACTATCATCTAAACTTATCTTTAATAAATTATGAAAATAGACAGTAATAAAAAAAATACCTCATGCAATTCTAAAGGAACTAATTAATTAATTGATGTCACAGTCACATTATTATACTACGAATCTATTCAGTAACTTCTGATTTCAAAAACAATTTTCCTTAAGCTCCTCTCTTTGGTTTATATATTATTCCCAACAGACAGTAAGTATTTCGACAGGAATATCGACATTAATTCCGATATTCCTGTTGAAATACTTAACGTAATTTACGAACTTAAATGTGTCATTGCGAGAGAGTACACTAATGCTCTGAACCGGAAAGGCAAACTGAAAACAAAAGCCTTGTCAATAAGGATGAAATAATAAATGTGCTGAGTTATAGAAATTAAAAATAATTTAATATAAGAAATACATTTCGAAGCATGTTATGATTATTTATTTGGTATTCCTACAGTTCTGACGATTTAAAATGAAGTTCCCGGTCTTTCTGATAGTATTTTACAAAAAATACTTTCATTCGATTTATATCACAGTGATCGGCGAATTAAATTACAAGTATGTTCACATGGACGCAATGCGACACAATTCGACCGATTTCTGCTTGAATTTTTTTAGGAAATACGACATGATCCTAACACGGCTATTGATATAATCGATTGTATTTAACAGGGACCAGACCAGTGTAAAAACATTCAGGTAAAAAATGATTATTATTATTATTTATTATTTTACAGACACCAAGCTAGGCGAGTCATCGATATTACATTGCATTGTGTGATTGTATTTAGTGTTACATACAATATTGCTGTTTTGGTACACCTCATTCAACGTATCAGTATCAGTTTGAACTTGGTTTATGGGCAAATTTGACTCAATTTGAGCAGCGGTTACGCTCATGTGGCCCATACTTTTATCAGAGGGCTTAGTCCGAGTTTTATACGTTCTCGAACGCGTTAACGTAAACTTTTGAATACAATGTCTGAATGTATAGAAAAAAAGGTTATCATTATTTTCACCAGATAGTGCTTATTCAGATTTAGTACAAATTGAAGTTTACGTTAACGCAATTGAATACGTTTTAAAACTCGCATTACACATGATATTTTATTTAGATTCCTACAAAATGTTTTGATCAATATTCTGTACCTCGGGTTTTATTCATTATCATCGTTTCAGCTCCACGCCACGACGACGACGACGAGACACGAGACGTCCACTGCTGGACATATGCCACACCTTTTTTTTTTTTTTTTGCGTGGAGAAATGCTCATGCATACTGCACTACCATGAGGAGATAGTGCAGTTATGTGGGACTCTAACCCACTAAAACTCCACGGTGTCCTCCAGTGCCTCTTATGGCGGGAACACGGGCACGCGTTAGCACTCACCGCGAACCCGCCGCGGCTGTCCGTCACCGGACTCTCCTCGGGGGAGTACCCCCCATCACCGGCGCACCTGAACACACTGTACACCGTGACCACCCCAGGGACCAAATCAGCACATGGGTGCCAGACGACCCCGTGTATGGCACCCTTGGTCCCACTGTGACGGGTCAAGGTCAATGGCCGCGCCACCTACCATTTTGCGGCCGCAGGAGATAGGGAGAGCGGCTAAAGCTATACCGACACTCCTCTTCTCCTGCGGCCCCACCACGTCCGCCATCAGACGGTGGCGACCCCGTCTAGGCCGCGGAAGGGAGGGAGAGCGGCGCACCGCAATACCGGCACTCCTCTCCCGCCGCGGCCTCCAACCCTCAGCCGCGATATCGTATGGGACCTGGGAATCTCCATAAGACATCGCGGCCCGCCTCAGTTGCGATGTCGCCTGTTACCAAGCGGCACCGCAACCTACTACTACTCAATGTAATTGAGTCATATTTACTTAATAGATACCAATGCGTAGACGATAATGGCGCTAAATCTTCCAGGTTACCTGTTGAGCTGGGTGTACCTCAAGGCTCAATACTGGGTCCGTTTTTATTCCTGGTTTATATTAACGATTTGCCATTCTATTTAAGGGATATTTGCGACGTTGTACTGTTTGCAGATGATACTTCTCTGATCTTTAAAGTAGATAGGAATAGACAAGTTTTTGATGACGTGAATAACGCACTATCAATGGTCACAGATTGGTTCACAACAAATAATCTTGTTCTTAATGCCAAGAAGACTAAATGCATAAAGTTCGCTTTGCCCAATGTTAGAAATCTGGGTCCCAACATTGTGCTCGGCAATGAGAAGCTCGAAACTGTTGATTCAGCTGTGTTTCTGGGTATAACAGTAGACTCAAAAATTCAATGGGGGCCACATATATTAAGCCTAGCGGGTAGGCTTAGCTCGGCCGCCTACGCCGTCAGAAAGGTTAGACAATACACTGACGTTGATACAGCAAGGTTGGTCTACTTTAGTTATTTTCACAGTATCATGTCCTACGGTATTCTACTGTGGGGCAGAGCCGCTGATATTCAAAATATATTTGTGCTTCAAAAACGAGCTGTTCGTGCCATTTACCAATTAGGTGCGCGTGTTTCTCTAAGAGATTTTTTAAAGAGATTGGTATTCTCACAGCGGCTTCACAGTACATATTCGCCAACATTTTATATATTAGGCAGAACATTCATTTGTACAGTAACAATAGTGATATTCACAACTTTAACACCAGAAATAAGGACAAATTACGAGCTCCCTTTCATCGACTTCATAAGGTGCATAGTTCATTCGTTGGGGTTGGTATAACTTTTTACAACAAGTTACCGTCTTCTTTTCTAGATTTGCCATTTAACGCATTTAAAGCAAAGGTAAAAGCTAATCTCTGTTCTAAGGCATACTATTCTATTAATGATTATTTAGATGATAAGCATAGTTGGTCGCTGTGTTGAACTCAAGACAATGTTCGTGTTCTTTTACCAAAATTAGCTTGCTGTCAGGTTAAATATTATTATTTTTTAATTTCGTTTTTATGTGTATTTTTTAAATTTTATTTTTTGGTAAGACTGTCGTAGGTATCGTTTACTGTTATTGTCGGAGCTGATGAAGATTGCTACTATCTTTGCATTATATAGAGTTAATCTTTCTAGTATTATATAGCAGCATAGCCAGTATTGTGTGAGTACCATGTACTTCAGAGCTATCATTGTCTAGATACCTACGTCTTCTATTGACTTGAATGACTCCGGTGGTTGAGAGTATGTCATGCCCACTCAAATGTCTCGCCGATGGTGGCGCGTGTGTCGGATCATTTAGCTCCCTTCAAAATGGTTGAGCTGAATGGTGCTGATACATGTGTCATGTTCGTGAACGGGCGCTGTCGGTTGGGACTGGTCATCTCTTAGCTGCCATGGTTTATTTTAATTGATTCTAATTTTATTTCTGAATTGTCTTTTTATATTTACTATGGACACTTTTAACTTTCTACATCGTTCTCACATAATGTGTAATCTCAACATGAATGATGTAACAAATGATTTGTAATAATTACCTAATTGAAAAAGAGTGTCCATGGAGTTTCTTGCCCGTTCTTCTCCATTGAGATCTACGCCTTGGAATGGGCATCTACGGTACTTTCACAGTTATTATGTCTTGTGACTGGGACTGTAGCACCATAAATTTGTAATATTTTTTTTTTTTTCTTTTGACAATTCAAACTGTAACTGGCCTACTTGAAATAAAGTGCTTTGACTTTGACTTTGACTTTGACTACTAGTTGGCCGCTACGTCGTCGGCTTAATCGGCAAAAGCCCTGACGAGCGGCCCCTCCTCGGGTTCCTCTTCGCTTCACAAAGCGGGAACCCACCGGGGGGGGGGGACATATGCCACATCTAAGAATCACTTGAATGTTATTATTCAGTACTAATTATTGAACTCTCTTTCACACAGATAGACCACTATGCCAAAGGAAAGAGATGAAGATAATCGGCGCAGCTCTCCAAGAGCCAACGACGGTGACGTGCGAAGTTGACGCCTTTCCTCCACCAGACACCTTCGAGTGGACCCTCAATAACTCAGCAGGCTCCATCAAGGTTGATCCTGTAAGTAAACCTTATCAGGTTATCATTCTTAAAGTAGGCAACGGCTCTTGTAAGGAGCAAAGGTAACTCCCAAAAGAATAGCCGTATTTTAATATTATATCGGACAGTCTCTGAAACGAGAGTTTGTATAAGAATTTGCCTAACCTTAGCATGAAAGTAAAGTTTGACAATTTATTCAAATTCTCAATTCAGAACCATGGGGTAAGTTTTTCTCTCTTAAATAATTAATTTAGTGGCATCTATGACATTGATGTGGGTCGACAGATCAGTCATTGATGAATAGAAAATAAAATACAATAGAAAACACTTATTTGTCACTGATAAAATACAGCAACAAACACAAAGTAAAGAGAAGCATATTGATACACATTGAGTTTGTATTATTTTTATTTGAGATCACTCACTTTCCAACTACTTTTAAAAACAATACATCGTGAACAATATACTATTAGAACTAGGGGGTGACCATAAGTTCTTAGAGTAAGGTTATTTTGAGTGTGTGTAAAGGACAGATGTTTATGACATGTATACCTTACACACACTCAAAATAACCTTACTCTAAGAGCTTATGGTCATTCCCCAGAAGTGCCAATCATTCTCAAAAACAAAATAATGTAATTATACCGACAAAATAATATCAAAAAGGTTCCTCATATTCAACTAACGTAACACAAGTAGGTACCCAATTGCATGACGCGACCCATCTTCCTTACATAAATACCCTTGCTGCCTCTTGACACAAACGGAAGGCCACGAAAGGCCACGAAAGGCCATGGAATGGTGTATTTACAGCCAAACCACATACCATAAGAAACATTTAATACGTTATAATAAAAGATATAAAAGATAATAATAGCCCTTCTGCAATGATTTATGTCCCCATAGATTTGGACGCACAAGAGCTTTAGGGGTGTTACCGGACGAACGTTAAAATTGAATGGGTCAAGTATTATTTGCTGTGGCTGTTTTCTGTGATTGTGTCGTATTCTTTTCTTTATTGCAACTAGATTTTGGACAAAGGTTCAGTGTTTTTAACCGACTTCATAAAAAGGAGGTTCTCAATTCGTCGGCATCATCTTTTCTTTTTTTTCTATGTATGCTCCCCGATTACTCAAAGACGCCTGGGCTGATTTGGAAAATTCTTCTTTTATTTGAAAGGGTATACTTTCCAGGTAGTTCCATGGTTAGGATCTGATGGGCTCCTGGATAAATCGAGAGAACTCTTCAAATATTATAGTCATACGTATAGAGATTTTGGTATTTTCATCAACAATGCAATCATTTGCACTCAGAAAGTATAATTTGGTGAAGCGGAACTGATGATGATGAGCACAGATGGCCACTGGAACTTTTTGAAATCGGCCCAGGCGTCTTTGAGTAATCGGGGAACATACATAAAATAAAATAAAAAAATCGGCCGAATTGAGAACCGGAGGAGGTACTCAATTCGGCGGTTTTTTTGAATTCGGTTAAAAAGTACACGAATAATAAACCATGTATCGTAAATTATTAGTAAACTTGTTTTTGCCAGCGGCTTCGCCGCGTGAATGACGAAAATTATCCCAAGGGAACATATTCGCCCAGCCGTTTGAGCGTGAAGAAGTGACAAACACACTCACAAACTTTAACTATAGATATCTGTTAAAGACAACTTTATATCTATTCTTTATATCCATTTCCGAACTTAATCAGTAACCGCTTTTACCATGCTTAAGTGAAATATGTGTAAATTGTTTCATCACCACTGCTCTCAAAACGGTGAAGGAAAACATCGTGAAGAAACCGGCATGTCCTAGAACCAAAAAGTCGAAGACATGTGACATCCACCAACCCGTACTGGGCCCGCGTGGTGGATTACGGCCCATTCCCTCTCACAGAGAGGAGGCCTGTGTCCCAGCAGTGGGAACATTAATAGGCTGATGATTTATTTATTTTTATTTATTTATTTATTTTATTTAAGGCACATCAACAACACAAACACAAACATGGACATAATACATTTTATCTACACTCACTACGTAATGTTCCAAATATGAATTCAAAAAATATTGTATAAACACGTCCTTTATATTCGTGGATAGGTAAAATTAAAAAAAAAACCTTTACAGTGCAACATTTTCCTTTGATTTTCAAACAACTGCATTATAAAATAACTTTTTAATTTTTATAGCACACTTTTACTTTTTAATTTATTGACTTATTGTAGAAAAGTAGTGTAATGACGTGCCATTGTCTATGAAGGCGCGTGCTGCGCAGTCAAGCGCAATGAGAATCTAAACTGCCCGCCATACCACATATTTATTCCGTTTCCACTTTTGTTTTATTTCAACAGTATGAGTGAAGATAAAGTAGTGTATGCAACGGCATATAATTAGGTATTAAAACACTCGCGTGTTATTATTATCACATTCGGCTTCGCCTCATGTGATAAACCCACGCTCGTGTTTTAATAACCCCTAATATAGGACCATTGCATAAACTACTATTCTGGGGTCTTATTTTAGTGTCTATGTCAATGACAGATGTGCACAGCACTGTCAGAAATAAAATTACCTACGTGTCAAAAATCTAATTTAACAAAGAAAAAAATTTAAAAATAAGCAAAATTACAATACAAATTATAAATAGAAAATAAGAATCGTGAGTTAACAATTAAAAATCAATTAAATTAAAACAATGAGAATAAAATAATAGAATAAAAGAATAAAAGAATTGTATTAAAATCAAATTATATCATATCACAGATCACAACTAACTTTCCTTTCCTTGATATGATGAAGCGAAATATGCACTTACAAAAACGAACGCTGTCATGAGAATGTATATCATTTGAAAAAATCCTTCAACACGAAATGTTGACAAGCATTGGCTTTTTGACATCAAGTTGAATACACAGTATCGTTTAAATTTAACGCATAACTCTCATTTATCGTCCACTTTTTAATCCATAACTAATTACCAGTCCAGTAGGAATTAACTCTATAATTAAATTTGGATGGCTCGGATACGAGTATGGATAGTGGTTGACGCGAGATACGGGTCAAGTGACAGCCGACAGGATAACCAGAGGACCATTGTACCAGGGCTTTGATCCCAGTTATCTGCAAACGTTAGAAATTAATACTGAGGTGTGATTTGTAAAGGGTAATCTGACGTAAAAATATGTAGGTATATAAGTTATTCTGATATCTAATAAAACAAATAGCAAATTTAAAGCCAGACGATCAAATTATAGGCATTTGGAATTAAATTATTTATTGAAAAATCTTTTTTTAAACAAGATATAAACCTTTTCACTTAATTCCCTTATCATGGCAGTGCACCAAAAATAACAAGTCCGCCATCTTGGGCCGTCCGCCATATTTGATTTAGAATGACGTCACTTAGCTTACTATGCATTTTCATCCAAACTTAACGTTTATGCAAAATTTCATCTTAGTCAGTGGAGGATAACTGATTTAAAATTCAGTTGCCAGATTTGACCCGAACACACTTACATACATACATACGTAAATACATTGCAAGCTAAATAAAAGCTTGTAAAAAAGAGACTGAAGTATGACAGGTACCTAACCTATCGCTGTTACGTTATAATACAATATTAGCGGTCATTTAACTACCTACATTTACTGAAATTATTGATTACAATATCAGAAACAAAGACATTAAGCCGTCCTGATACGACATCTATCGTCTTGTGCCGGCTCCTACGAAGAGATTTTAGAGAAAGTTTGATACAGCTATAAAGATCGTTCCTGTTCTTGTTTTACTAGTAAGAAAAATAAAGCGATAATTTTAATTTAGTTCGTTTTATGTCTATTAGTATTGAAACTAGAAAGATAGTGAAGAACAAAGCGATAGTAACTCCTTCTTACTTAAGTATGATTATTTTCTCTTGAAAATTACTCATTTTATCAGTTGCCCTATAATTTCATGATGTTCGGTCAAAAGGATTTCAGAAGCCAGGCATGTGTGAAATAAAAAAATAAAACAGAAGTTTTCACAAAAAATTTGAGTCGGCATCTGTATTTGGGGAATTGTGAGATCTCCTGAGAAATTATTGTAAACGTTAGGTTAGCAATAAAAATACTTTTTCTTAGAAAACCTACATCAAATCTAAAATGCTCGGCATTTATAAATAAATATTTTATATTTGCGAAACACTCTAAAATGAAATATTAAATTGGTTCATAGAAATGATAAATATCGACATCTTAGAAAAAAGTGTGACAGAGGCAACCATTTTCTAGTCACACTTTTCACAGATGATGATATAATCCTCGGCATGAAACTTGGCAAGGTTTTGGCATAGTGGGGATAAGTTCGCGCATATTGCACGAACTAACCAACCACCATATAGAGCGAACGGAACGTGAACGTGACACGATTGGTCAGTCGACCTTTGTGTCAACTGACCAACCAATCGCGCGCTCGGATCGGTCCTAAACGTTCCGCGCGTCCCGCTTCACTACCAAAGAGACCTAAAAATGCGCATCTGACGACTCTTGCCAACTCATGTGCCGGGGATTATACTTCGAACTACCATTATTATACGAGAAATACACAGAATCGAAAATGACTCAATCTACAAGTGTTAAAGCTAGCTATATCAATTTACAGAGTTATATAATTACAAGCTTTAGACAAAGGGCCGATTTCTGATTTGAGTATTTGACGTTATGAACGTGTCAAACCCTACTTTAGTGCCAAATTTTGACAGGTTATATTTATTAAAACTTTATGCACAAGAACAAAGGCGGACTTAATGCCTTAGGCATTTTCTACCAGTCGGCCTTAGGGTGGTGCAGAGATAAAACAAGGCAGGTGCAACTAAACGATAGGATGAATAGAGAAAAAAGTATACATTTATATACAAAAAAAAGAATAATAAATATATACTTTAATACATACATACATATAGACAATGTTATAGATAATCCGAAAACAACTAATCAATTTTGTGATGATTCAGCAAACTTCTTGCAAATGTGTTCATGTGCCTACAATTTGAAAGAAAGCCGACTGGTTACCAACCTGATGTTCTTAGGGAGCGCATTCCAAAGGCAAATGCAGGCAGGCAATCTCCCTGGTCAAAGAAAGACGAGTGGATAAACCAGAGCGGTGAGAGGGAAATTGTAGAAGACTATTATTGATGGAGCGAAGATTCTTACTGTGGGCAGAGGAAAGGAATTGAACATGAGAAGACAGATAAGAAGCAGAAGTGGGTTTATCAATGAAAGAAAACAGGATAGTCAAGGCCCTCAGCGCAGGTTTTCAGGCTAAAGTACAGTTTGAAAAATAATCAACTTCAAAATGTTTTATTCAGAAATAGGAGGAAAGTGACTGTAAATATCTAGAATGTATAAGCGATAACGATTGCCAAAAGTTGAAAATGTATAGGATCGACATGCGCTACAGAAATGCCACGTCCAACATTTTGGCATTTCAACAATCCCTTTGGCGATAAAATATCTCATTGCCTAGTGTCTAAGGTCCAAAATAGATCAACATCTTCGAAAAGTGTATTTTCAAAAGCTACCTTTAGCATTGATCAGCATCATCACGTGCTTTCTATCATTGATTGACTTGAAATAAGTCAACAAAATATATTGCAACTTACATGTAGATTTAATATAATAAAATCCGCTTTAATATCAATAGTAAAATATTTCTATTCACCCCAGGACCGGTTCACTGTTGAAGCGAAAGAAGGAAAATCGCTACTGACATACACACCGGTGTCAGATGTCGACTACGGAACATTATCGTGTCGCGCGACCAACTTAGCCGGGCAGCAGATGTCGCCGTGTGTCTACACATTGTTGCCAGCAACGAGGCCAGACCCGCCGACCAACTGTACCGTGTATAACCTGACTGATGACTCGTTGGATTTAATGTGCTTGCCAGGTGAGTATTGAGAAATCTTTGTTGCTCATTCAGATGTTTTAAAGTTAGTATTCAGGCAGTAAATTTTTTTTAGTGTGTGTGTCTGTTTACTTATCCTATTTGGTTAGTAAATATAGCATAGGTACTGATATTTCAATTTTAATTGATGTGAAAGCTCTTAGATCGCTTTTCCACATTAACTTAAAAGTCCTCTTCAATTACGATTATTATACGCCTACAGAAATAATATAGAAAAAAAAAATAACCTACAACAACTGTATACGTATCACACATGCATGACTATCCGAAAAATTCTAACTACCAACATACACACGAATATATCATTCAAACAAAATATCCATAGATACAATACTCGAAACCAAGACGACTTAGAAGCTGCAAAAGTGAGAAGCTTATACGGCATGAAAACTATCCAATGTGAGGGTGTTAGGTTATACAATAGATTACCTTAAATTGTCAGAGAGTGTACTAGTATACCGACCTTTAAAAAAGGACTACGGAACTTTATATTAGACGGCTAGCTTTATCCCGCGGCTTCACTCCCCTGGTCCTTCCCACAGGACCCGTTTCCGTCATATAAAATGCAGCTTTCTACTGGTAAAAGAATTTCCAAAACCAGATAAATGCTTTTTGAGTTTATCCATTACAAACAAATTTGCAAACAAACAAACTTACAAACAATCAAATCTTTACTTTATAATATTATAGTAAGAATAATTGTTTTATTTTACTATTATTTTCTAATAACAACAGATGAAGGGATATATGAGTTTTGTTAAAGCTACTTTGTTTGTTATTGTTAATCTACCCTTGTTATAATTTTACTATGACGTCAAGTTCCTTCGATATATGAATGTCGTAATATTAACTACTACCTACTGTTAATTTAGTAAAGTTTCTCTTTAAGTGAACTGTAATTTGTTCTTTGAGAAAATAAATATATTTAAACCGAACATACATTGCGGGGCACGATCGAACGATTGATCACATTACACCTCGGTAGCCCGCAATGTAATGTAACTTGCATGCGAGCTTGTTGCTGGTGGAAACATGACCTTACGTTCGATTTAACCAATATTAAGATTGTGTATATTTAACAGTAACAATCAAATTGATTTTTATTCGGGAAATTTCGTGAAGTTTGAACCTCGATCAAAGGTAGATTGACTGTGACGGTCTATATTCGAGAGGTTTTTACTAATATTTTTTTAGAATGTTTGTGACGATTGTGATTGATCGACATTTTACTTACGAAGGTTATATCAGTGAGCAAAGAAAACTTTGTAATGGACATTTATTGCCAAATGTTTCGGGCAATAAAAACATGGTTACCTAGATCTCTTAATCTGCGTATAGCGTCGTACTTCCAACTAGACAATACAGAGGATTAAGCATCAATCATGCATGACGTAGAACTTGAAACTTGATTAAGTATACCTATAACTATTTGGCCTTACCTTGGCTTAAACAGGACAGGTATATACCTGTACAGGGTCTAACGGACTGGTGTGATCATATTTTAGAAACTGTTTCTGACCATGTAAATTAACAACTTTTTCCATAGAATTCATGGATTATTCTCAAATTCTATTTATTTGGAACGAAAACTCATAACATTCGATTACATTAATTGTGTAAGGAAATGGCCGCATTAGTGAGACTGTGTCGCAGCCATTAACGCCCACCTCCAAAAGGGAGACGACCACTTTCCAACATTATTTGAAAGAAACTAAATACTAACAAAAAATAATCAACATTAAAAATCTCCCATATTGATCAGCTGGCGTCAAATTTGTATGGAAAATGATTTTTAATCATTTAAAATCATTTCAATCATTTAGTGTTCACAAACAAATAAAAAATAAATTCTCAAAGAAAGTTGTTTTTAGGGTTTCGTACCCGAAGGGTCCAAACGGGGTTCCGTTATTGCTGTCACTCACGCGACCGTCTGTCTGTCCGTCTGTGCGTCTGTCTTTCTGGCCGTCGTCTGTCACACGGTTTTACGGCCAAACTGTTGGCGCTACAGTCTTAAAATTTTCACAGTATAAGCATCTTGTTGATCCAAAGCCAGGCAAATTATCAAAAAATATTTTTTTTTTCAAATATCACCATTCTGATTCAACCTACCTTTCCTGAATACGTCAAGAAATCTACGCATAATAGGCAAGCCTGTTCCCGCTTTTTATCTTCCTCTGCACAGTCTCTAGGGAGAGATAGAAAAATCAAACGATAATGGATACGAAGTCGACCGGATTTACAGTAACTGAACCGGCTCTATTGGCGGATATTTTTATTAATCTCGACATGTTCTATAAGTATATTGGGAGTTCTAATTTTGGGTTATGTATACTTCTATACAACTAAGTTGGATTTTTTCATACTAAAGAATAGATTTAGTACAACTATTTTCTTAATGTCCCTCGGCAATCATCGCATTGCGGAATACAAACGAATGCTAATATCTAAGTCCCTCAATTATTAGATTTTCGTGTATTATAAATTGAATTCAGAACTAAGTACTTTACTGTCGTTTTGTTTTGATTTCCGTGTGAAATATATAGAGCTGTAAAACTAATTTCCTTATTTTTACACGCTTTTATTAGCTTGGTATGTATCTATGTAACTATGTATCAATGTAACGGAATCTTTGAACGTGATTTTCACCCCCTTGAAAACGTCGGATTGATTTGAAACTTTGCACACCTATCGAGGACCGATGACAATGCAATAATTTAGTCAAAGTCAAATATATTTATTCAACTAGGCCAATAAGCGGCACTTTTGAAAAGTCAAACAAAAATTAAAATTTACAAGTAATAAAAGTTGATTCTACCGTGCGTGTTTAAATTGTTTGTCCCATTAGCCTTACCAAGATCTTCAGGCTTAACTTTTTAGTTCAATTTACCATTAAAGCGTGTTTTTTAGTTTTTAGAACTACAATTTATTTTAACATCTTTCCTCCCATTTTTTAACTAAATATTACACAAGTTAAAAGAGTATAACAACTCTATATACTTCCAAGTTGATTGAGAGCGTTCGGTCTGCACCAAGTACAGAGGGCAACTGATAGAAATCTGACGACTGACGAAACACGAAGTTTGCCGAGGGACATTAAGAAAATAGTTGTCTTTACAGATTGCTCCAATTATGATGATATTGTAATGATGGTATATAGAAATACCTATAGAATCAAAAATATTGAAGAACATTCGAGATTAGGTTTGTTAGCAAGCCTAACTGCCCAGCTGTTTTCCAAATTATTTTGGTATTGTGATGATGGTTTATAGAAATACCATAGGATAAAAAAATATTTAAGGTACATTCGAGATAAGGTTCGTTAGCAAGCCTATCTGCCCAGCTGTTTTCCAAATTATTTTGGTATTGTGATGATGGTATATAGAAATACCTAGAGAACAAAAAAAAAATAAAGGAACATTCGAGATTAGGTTCGTTAGCAAGCCTATCTGCCTAGCTGTTTTCCAAATTATTTTGGTTCGGATTTCAGTCTAGCTGGATGCAGCTAACTGTACAATACTGTAGGAGCAGTGGTGGCCCAGTGGTATCAGCCGCGACTTACAAGTTGTAGGTCGTGGGTTCGAGCCCAGGCAGGCGCTTTACTTTGTGCAAATTATTTCATCACCACTGCTCTCAAAACGGTGAAGGAAAACATCGTGAGGAAACCGGCATATTCTAGAACCAAAAATTCGAAGACATGTGACATCCACCAACCCGCACTGGGCCCGCGTGGTGGATTACGGCCCATTCCCTCTCACAGAGAGGAGGCCTGTGTCCCAACAGTGGGAACATTAATAGGCTGATGATGTGTACAATACTGGTACTCATACCAGTATTGTACAGTTAAGTGTCAAGAGTGCAGTCAGACCCTACCAAAACAGCAGCTTCAATTTTTTTTAGGCTGACTAATTTCAACTTTTCACGGTTAGTAGGTGTAATCTATACCACGGGGTCTCGCTTGCTAAAAAAAAAATCGGTTCCAATAAATCTCACTAGATGGCGCGATATGCACCCATCTGTTATTGAATGTGTTTAAAATTAACATTTTCTGGAAGTCAACATAAAAATTTCATGTACTTTCTTAATCAACTCTCCTAAGTACAAAATTATGGAATATTGGGCTCTTAATTCACAATTCAAAGATTATTTGAACGGATCATTTAAAATTGATGCCAATAGATGGCGCGATTTTAAATTTCTGAGGCATCGTTAATCGTTTAAATTTGCATTGTAACACATTTTGGTGCAAAGGAAATGTAAAAACGTACAAAAAAATACTATAATGGCGCATCCACACATGCCCGGCGGCCGTGCCGCCGGCATTTGCGCATCTCAGCTCAAGCTCTCAAGCAAGCCGGCGGCATAAGCCGGCGGCATGTGTGGATGCGCCATAAAACAAACCTTCACTGTATTTAAAGGAAAAAATATTCACGAACCGACTAAACCCTTTTACTTTCAAGTTGCTGCTTACACCATCTATCTATCGCCGTGGAACAGAACCGAACGCGATTATGGACAGTAAATAATCGGTTTAATCAGACGAAAAACGCATGTATGGGATAAGACATCTGTGTGCTAGTATTATATTATCTGTGTCTATACTTTAATTTGTATACAACATATTAAACCCACTGTGGATAATTTAACTTCTTCTACAAAAACTAGCCATTTGAGTTTTTGGAGAGTAAGACTGCACTTTTGAGCCTTGACTTTACATGGGACGACTGCTTACCTGACCTCCACAACCCAGTAACTGATGACACGGTGTCCTTGTAGACAACATTTTCAGATTTTTTGGCTTCAAGCTATAACAAGCCAATGAAAGTCTAAGGATTAAATTTTGAGCAAAATCTATGTATAGGTTTGTCGTTTTCTGTGCAAAATAGACACTTTTCTTTCTTTTCATTATACCTTTTTCGAATAAAGGTATCCTGTTTTATAAGCATCACTAATTAATTAAACTTGATTCCTTTTTGTTTTATCATTTCAAAGAAAATGAATAAGTTACTCAGGTACTAAATTCCACTTAGGAAGCTTCTCAGTTCCAAATAAAAGAAGTGATTTCAGTTTTTCATTCAAAAAGAATAAGAAACGTTAAGATTTTCAACAGATTCGCTGAAAACTTTTCAAACAAAAGGGTATGTTTACGTAACTTCTACCTTCATTCAGGGATCTCAAAACGACTTTCCTCTTTAAATAAAAGTTTATTTACAGTGCCATTAGGCGGATTTTGTAAAAACGATTCATGGAGCATTAGCGGTAACAAGATTTTAATAGTCTTTATTTTGAAACTTGTTTTTTTATTTTTTCGTTTTTTGTTTCAAGATGCTGTTATTGTAATCTATTTATTATGCTGAACAGTTTTCTTTTGGCCATCTGCTTTGAGAAGACGTATCTTGCTTGTTGTATTCCAACTTTTTAGCTTATATAATTATTCTATTACAACCTATACGATTTTGATCATGTCCGAATGTAACGCGACTGCCATTCAGAATTAATTTGAAATCCAATGTGCATTTTGGTCTCTTCAGACCTAAACACAGCTTAGGCACATGAATATAGAAAATACACGTCGTGGATCGGTCTGCCTCCATTAATATGAAAAAAAGAGATGAACACATCTATTTTTATCATATAATCAGCATGCTGGGGTTTTGCTGCGCTGTAAAGGAAGTGGTAGGAACTGTCTTTTGTAATTTTTTTCGTTCCAAAAATGCTGAAACGAAATCGTATTTGAACAAATTACCTTTGATTTGATTTTATTATCATAAATACATATAATAAATCTGTAGAAAAGTCGTTTTTGTACATCGAAAATATTTCCAAAAAAAATAGCCAGGGTGTTAAAGGATAACCAACAGAACCCATTTCCAGCATTTTTGGAATGTTTGTCTATTTATCTGTTTGTCTGTTTATTTGTGCACGCATCATGTAAAATTGACGTAACCAATGTAGATAACTTTTATACATACAAATTGTAAGTAACTTGAAGTATTACTTAGTTTTTGTTTCATCGCAATCGGTTCACTTTATCAAAAGTTAGATGAATTTAAAGTGTTCAAGAAGTAAAATTATCACAACACACGCAATTCAGATACTTGGACAGTTGAACTCGATATTCGTTAGATGGCGTTGTGCATTTGAAGTCATTTTCCGAATGGCGGTGTTAAGATTCTCCGGGAAAGAATGATGACCGTAGAAAAAAAAATGGTTGGTAGGTATGTAGGGTAGGCAGGAAGGTAAGTAGGGTAGAGTTGGCAGACAGATGACGGGAGCGAAGCCGCGGGCACAGCTAGTATAAAATACTTTTAATGTAAGTAAATGCTTCAAATGGTCTGAAAGTTTTGCCCATAAGATATTATGTATAATTGGAGGACATTATGTTGTCCATAGGATTTATTGGATAAGGTATATGGGTAACATTTTAGCTCAGTTCAGATTACCTTACAATCTTCTACACAAGTAAGGCGGAGTTTGGCAGTGATAAATGTCAACCGGACTATCGTAACTCCATTGTCGGTAACTGTTCAAATTGTTCCAAGGGAATATTTGCATAAACTCCAATTAAATATTTCTGGCATCTTGTATGGTTTAAATTATTAGGAGTAAACCGTTGAATTTATACACTTTTTAAATTTTGCTGACGATAAAGGAAATTTTTTATTACGTTTTTTGGGTTCCGTACCCGAAGGGTCTAAACGGAGCCCTATTGCTCACGTATCTGTCTGTCCATCGTCTGTCATACAACAAAAAATATTTTTAAACATTTATACGGTTGGCATACAGAAAAGGGGGTGCGAAAAAGTTTTTTTGACTTACCCTATCGAGTGGAGATCGTTGTTTAGAGCTTATTGAGTAAATAAACATTGTGTCTATTGTTATGTCACATGTCACCTGTTGGAATTATTAAATAGGTTTGTCCCAGATATCAAACCAATTAGCTTTTTATTTTAGAGAGTGTGAGCCCAAATCGAAACAGTTTTATTTTGTCTGATGTCAATAGAAAATTACAGTTTGTTTACATACATTTTATGAGTTTTCTCATCACTCGTAAAAATTCCGTCCAAAGACAGTCTTGATCCGCGCTTGATTTTATAATGTTATTTACATCATCATCATCACACATCATCAGCCTATTAATGTTCCCACTGCTGGGACACAGGCCTCTTCTCTGTGAGAGGGGATGGGCCGTAATCCACCACGCGGGCCCAGTGCGGGTTGGTGGATGTCACATGTCTTAAAATTTTTGGTTCTAGGACATGCCGGTTTCCTCTCGATGTTTTCCTTCACCGTTTTTGAGAGATATATACAATGCTATTACAAAATCAATATACATGTAATAAATCTGTAGAAAAGTAATTTTTGTACATCGAAAACATTTCCAAAAAAAATAGCCAGGTTGTTAAAGGATAACGAACAGAATCTATTTCCAGCATTTTTGGAATTTTTGTCTGTTTATCTGTTTGTCTGTTCATTTGTGCACGCCTCACGTGTAATGTACGAAAAAAATGATTTTATTTCATCGCAATCGGTTCACTCTATTAAAAGTTAGGTGAATTTAAAGTGTTCAAGAAGTAAAATTATTACAACACACGCAATTCAGATACTCGGACAGTTGAACTCGATATACAATAGACGGCGTTGTGCGATTGAAGTCATTTTCTGAATGGCAATGTTAAAATTCTCCGCGAAAGAATGATGACTATAGAAAAAAAATTGGTAGGTAAATAGGGTAGGGTTGGCAGACAGATGACGGGAGCGAAGCCGCGGGCACAGCTAGTATTTAAATAAACATGTCAATCATTGTGCTCATACAAGGGTCAATTAAGTATGGTAGTATCTTTTTCTACCCACAATGTCTCCTTGACCTGGTGAAGACTGCAGGCAACAGCTGGATGCCTGCTACTTGGGGGAGGCTTATTTTCGACAGTGGACGTCTTTCGACTGAAATTATGATAAATCATTTCGACTATAACTATTCATGAAAGCTACTTAACTTATATATTTAAATATAACAGTATTCATACACATTTTACATACACTTTTATAGTGTTAAATATGAAATAAAAAATAAAATAAATGCGCTCGATAAAATGAAGTCTGACATAAATGAGTAGAAACTAAATAAGTTTCTTAACAAATATATTTTTTTAGCCATGAAATAGTTCCATTTTCGATCTACTTCAATTTTCGATCACTCAGGATAGTCAGGATACGACACTATTTTTATGTAACGATAAAGTGACAACACCCCAAATGTCAGTTTAGTCTACGAAATTAAAAATCACAGTATAGTACTTTTTGACCAAAACCTAGCAATGCAACCGCTTATTCAACACAAAACCCCACACTCTCTTAATTAACGCAAAATTCTAGTTTGTAATTAAACCAGCACGTTTTACTGACGTCATAAGTACGTAGACTAAGTATAAGTCAACTACTTAAGCAAGTGGAGGCAGGCATATTTGAGATCACTGAGATTACTTACGACTTGAGCTTGTTTAGATGTTGGAAACTATACGGTATGAGATGAGTAGCTTTGGTTTATTAATGTCAACTGAGGGTTGATCTTTTGGAGATATATATGAAAATAGTTTTGCAAATCTTTTTTTTTTAAATATAGTAACTAAATTGGAAAGATTTTTTCTTCGTGGATAGTGTGGAAACAGTACATATTTTGTGAAAAGTGAAAAAAAGTTGGAAAATAATAAAAACATTTTGTCTGGGTTGAGGGTAATTGGCAAAGATAAAGCCTGTGTTACTAAAAGAGTTAGAGCCGTAAATGTGAATGGATACAGAGGCGGTTAAATAAAATTTGCTTAAATTGTTTGAGGAATGATTTGAAATACATGGGAATCAATGATAGCAGGGCGGTTGACAAGAAGGAAAGGAAAAAGAAAACGTCTTGCACCAATCCCAACTAGATAACATGAGACAATGGCAGGAAGATAATGATATAGAACGTCAAAGCGTTAACTCAATAAAATCCATTTTTATGAAAATACGAACATAATCGTGGGCTTAGTCATATAGCTAACATATTTTAATTGATAACCAAGTGAAGTAGATCTCAATCCCTCAATATCGCCGCGAGTCTGCCATATTGCCGATATTCAGTTACGTACATAAGCCCTCATACAACAGTATGCCTCAATACGATGAAGGTAATCCTTTAAGTAATTTCATGTGATTAATTTGTAATTTGCCCACAGCAATTAAACTGCTAAATTGTGTGATGTAAAGGTAATCCTTGGAAATCGATTTTGTGTCAAGGTTTTGAGTTAATGACATGTGGAGTCTCGAAAGTAGTTGTTTGAAAATTGACAAGACGGGTAAATGTAATTTCTCAATAAAAAAAAAATAGCAATACTAAAATCAATGAAAATATTAGAGCACTGGGTGTCAACATGTATCTTTAGGCTCCCATGGGCATGTGCGACATTAAAATGCAACATTGAAGTGACGACGACGCATTTTTATAACGAAATCTAAAAACGCTCTACAACTATTTGTAGAGCGTTTGTACTGTTCTATAACAGTTCCTATGAATAAGCGCTGTTGTATCGTCACCACGCACCTGTACATCAATCAATCTGCCTAGCCTTTTCCCAACTATATTGGGATCGGCTTCCAGTCTTACCGGATTCAGCTGAGTACCAGTGTTTTTACATGGAGAGACTGCCTATCTGACCTTCACAACCCAGTAACGGGTAACATGGTACCCCTTGGCAAGACTGGTGTCAGATCTCAAGCTTCTGACTACCCGTAACGACTGTCAAAGATCTTCAAATGACAGCCGGGACCAACGACTTAACGTGCTTTCCGAGGCACGGAGGACACTCGGTATGTTGAAATGGTCACCCATCCACGGACCGACCTCGTCAAGCGTTGCTTAACCTTGATGATCGACCAGTGCAGCTGTTATTATTTAGCCACGAGCTCCTCACCTCGCACCTGTACATGAAAGTCGCGGTTTTGTTCAATACTTGTCTAGGATACGTTTCAAGAAATGGTTAGTTGCTTTACGCAGGTAAATGCACGGCAAAGTATTTAAATTCAATTATAATTCATTGAAGTTTTACTTATCTGTCAGATTCTTTGAGTTTTAAACAAAAGGATTATAATAACAAAGCCTTAGATAAAACATCTTATGAACATTTCTCAGTAATTCATAAAATGCGAACAAGTAATGCCAAAATTTAATTTAGGCGTAATCTGGGTTTGTTGTTACTTGTAATTGAATATCAGCCTTAACAACTTACGTAATATTAAATTGTATGAACTAAAACTGTGTACTTAAAGCCAATTCTGTCTATAAGGCGGGTAATTCACTAGCTAAACAGCATTGCCCATGGGCATGTCTGCTGGTACTCGCTTCTGTAGATCTGTCTTTTTGCGACGGTCTCTCACAAAAATAACATAAGACAGACCTATTTATTTATTTGTACATACTTTATTGTACACCAGAATATACACTAACAAAATAAACTTAAAACTAAAAAAATATACAACGGGCGGCCTTGTCGCATTTCGCGATCTCTTCCATGCACCTATCCACGATTAATTTGCTTAGTGAAAACAATGATGGCACACAAATGTTAAGGTTCAAATTCTAAAAACTAATCAACGGAAAATGCTGCTAGAAAAACAATGATTTTTATTAGCTGAAAAATAGTTTTGGGTAGGTATGCATATTGTAGACATTATTATTTGGATTTTTGATTCTTACAAACATTAATTTTACAAAAATATTGCCTTTTTTATATTATTATATTTATATTGTATTATGTTAATATGATATTAGATGTCTGTATGATATAGATGATAACAAAACAAATTAAAACTTTGGAACAATATTAATTTGACAACTTAATTCAATAAAATATTATTATTTTCTATTGATCTCCATAGACGACGGCAACCACTTTCCACAAAGAAATTCACCTGCTTATCATGAACATAAAACCGACCAAGTGCGAGCCGGACTCGCGTATGAAGGGTTCCGTACCATTATCGCAAAAAACAGTACAATAATCACGTTTGTTGTATGGGAGCCACACTTCAATATTTATTTTATTCTGTTTTTCGTATTTGTTGTTATAGCGGCAACAGAAATCTGTGAAAATTTCAATTGTCTAGCTATGACGGTTCATGAGATACAGCGTGGTGACAGGCAGACAGAACCGCGGAGTCTTAGTAATAGGTTCACGGTTTTACCCTTTTGTGTACGGCACCCTAAAATGAACAATATACTTATAATAATTATCTTCATTTTTCGTCTAAATACTAACCTAAAACGCTAAGTAATCATAAATATCAAATTATAATAAAACTTTCACGTAATTGCAGGTAGTCTTCCAAAATGCTACGGCTCACTTGACCAAGAGTCCAATGTTAGGCACTTAAACCATTAACCTAACGAGCCGGCAACTAACTAATTGTAATTGCCCGGTAGGTATATCAATATTCTATAGCTATAGAATAAGCTTTTGATTCATTAAGTTCAACTTCTGATTATTTCGTGGTCACACGAATAAATTTTAGGTTTATTACGAACTGTTTTCCAGCAATGTTTTTGAAGCAATTCCACTTCAATTGGTTGTAATATTTCAGCTGTTATAAAGTTATGGTTGAGATATCTTATTATTACCCGAAAGCCGAAGGAGGGTAACGTGTTTAACAGTCTATGTATGTATGCATGTTTGTTCCTACGTGTCGTTCTAGAGAGCAAACGAGTTGACCGATTTTGAAGATTCTTACGTAAATCGATTCGTCTTAACCAAGTGTCATTGGCTACATTAAAATTGAAAAATGGTGGATTTGGTATCATGAGCCATCATCATTATGGGCCATATTGTGGAAGCCCAATTTTTTTTCTTCTGTACCCATCGTGTGCGATATCAAAATAAAGGGTTTTAAGGTGATTTCAAAACGTTTAAAGGAAAAAAAAAACTAAAATATATAAATAAAAAATCTTGAGAGGTATCAAGGGACACCCGGATGGAACGAAGTCCCTTTATTATATATATATGTGTATACATATATATATACATATATATATTATATATATACACATATGTATATATAAATGTATGTATATATATACATGTATATATACTCTCTCGACCAGGGGCGGAAGTACTTTAAGTTTACTCGTGCGCTGAACTGCCAGATTTTAATAGGTTTAGAAAAAAAATAAAAATGTTTAATAATATCTGATTAACGATCTATTCAATATTCACGAAATTATGACGAACCAATTTAAGCTCTTTGCAAAAGTAATAAAGTAATAAGACGTATATTGCTGTAAAAATATTCCCCGTGCGGCAGCCTGAAGCGCACGGCGAGAGTTCATACAACTTCTACGAGAAACAAGCGAAAACGCCTGGCGCGTGAGACAGAGATAGTCCAATGGAAAATGTACGGTAAAATTTGGCCAATTACGTGCGCCGCCCCAGCGAACCGAAGATTACCGAGAGCGGGCGAGGTTTGACGAACGCAATTTATCTTCGGGTTGAGTACCAACATTACAAGTTGTACAACGACGTAACTAGATGGCGTTGGCGTCGAATTAGAAGTCGCTAGCGAGATTGTTTGCCGTTTTACATAGGCTCCTGTGAATTTTAGTAAATCTAACACAATTACCCAGTAAGACAGCCAAATGCACTACTATTTCTATTGTCCACCAGCCGCCACTGCTCTCGACTTCGTCGTAAACACAATAGCGTATAGGTTAGAACACGCACGAAACACGCGCACGCCGCACGGGTTACAACTATAGCAAAAAGTGTCGTTACAACTTTTCGTGAGATTTTTTTCCGTCTAGCCCCCTTTCGCAACGCGCGATAAGGAACTTCGTTCCAAAAAAGTTATATCAAAAAATTGAATACCTTTTTTACACGAATTATTCATTCTTTAAATTAATAGGGAGGCCTACCACAAGGTGGACCAATGACGTGCGAGAATACGCTAGATGCGAAACGCATATGACCGGTCGATATGTCGATGCTTCTACTATAAGTGTAACAGTGGGCTTCTTTTGGCTATAGTCATAACGATGATGAATTACTGACCTAACTTATAAAATTGTTGTTTTAAACGATCAAAATGTAAATTTATATTGGTTAAACTTCAAGGCACGGTCGGTACAAAACAGAATTCGATGATTCATTTCTTGATTAATAAAACCACAAATAATAAAACAACTTGACCTCATTTCTGCAAGTGCAAATAAGATGAAGATTCATTACATTAATTAATTTATTTAATTAGTATAACGTTTCCTGGAAATGTCTTTCAATAAATTGCTAGAGACGAAACAAACGAATGTGATTTTGATACAATTTTCCTTAAGATGTCATGAAATGTTTCTGTTTGTGTAAACAAAGAAGTATTTCTTTTATTCTCCTGACGTTTGACGGTATTGAAAAGTTTGGAAGCATTACTGTGATACTTAGTTACATAATATATTATGTTTTGTTCTTTATATCAAGGCAAGAGATACAAGAACAATGGGCATCTTTCGTCAGTTCTAGATTCAATGCGGATACAGAACGAGACGAATGGATTGATAGGTCCAAAAAAGGGTCGGAAATAATAAGGCATACACAAAATGACACTACGAATATTCTCACAATGTCTAAAATTTTTGAGATTGACATTGGATTAACTACATGTGATATTTTGTTAGCGCTTTCCAAGCCCCTATATTTTGTTTTTCTCTACAGTCAACACTGATAATATGTCTAAAGATACACAAACCTAGAGGTGGTAAGCCTGTTCTCATTGCCATAAGTAACAACTTAATAACAACAACATTGTCATCAAGCAACTTTAAATTAAAGCTAAAACAGCGCTGCTCAGCGCTATAATAAATTCAGCTGCATATTTTGCCTTGTCGTAAAAGTCTGCTAACAGAAATTGGATGCGCGTTGGCTGACTAGCAAGCTGACACCACTTATTGTTGAGAACTTTAAACCACACATGTTATTGTGCATGTTGTCTAGTCAACCGACGTTGCCGTTTCACCGCTTGCCAAATTCTGCATTCCTGGTACTTCGTTTCAGGTTTTAGTTTTTATTTACTGTTTTTTAGGAGTTCTATGACTTTTTTAGGGTTACGTACCCAACGGGTAAAAACGGGACCCTATTATTAAGACTGCGGTCCGTCTGTCTGTCCGTCTGTCACCAGGCTGTAGCTCATGAACCGTGATAGCTACACAGTTGAAATTTTCGCAGATGATGTATTTCTGTTGCCGCTATAACAACAAATACTAACAATATAATAAAATAAATATTTAAGTGGGGCTCCCATACACCAAACGTGTTTCTTGCCGTTTTTTTGCGATGATGGTACGGAACCCTTCGTGTGCGATTCTGTCTCGCACTTGACCGGTATTTTTTGCATTAATGGTACGTAACCCTTCGTGGCTAAATAATAATAGCCGCACGGGTCGATCATCAAGGTTAAGCAATGCTTGACGAGGTCGATCCGTGGACGGGTGACCATTTCAGCATACCGAGTTTCCTCCGTGCCTCGGCAAGCACGTTAATCCGTTGGTCCCGGCTGTCATTTGAAGATCTTTGACAGTGGTTACGGGTAGTCAGAAGCTTGAGATCTGACACCAGTCTTGCTAAGGGGTACCGTGTTACCCAGTTACTGGGTTGTGGAGGTCAGATAGGCAGTCGTTCCATGTAAAACACTGGTACTTAGCTGAATCCGGTAAGACTGGAAGCCGACCCAAATATAGTTGGGAAAAGGCTAGGCAGATGATGATGGTACGTAACCCTTCGTGCGCGAGTCCGACTCGCACTTGGCCGGTTTTTTTACGAATGCTGAAACTACTAAAACATTCCTGTTTGTAACAAAATCCTACTAACTCGATTGTAACTACAACAAAATGGTGGTTGTTTTGAAATCCTCAAATGATTTACAAGATGATGTTCGGCACTACATAATTTCAATTAAAAGAGATCTAGAGATTCAATCTCAGTCGGAAAATAAGATATCTATTAACTATATCCAATAAATATTTTACTCTCGTCAGTGTATATATCATTAAAACATTAGGGTTCATAATTACAAGCATGACAAGTATATCTAACAATATCTATCTTCTCAGGTTACGAAGGAGGTCTTCAATGTGTGTACGTGGTAGAAGTTTGGGCAGCCGAAGGTCTGGTGGTCAACGCAAGCAATGGTGGCGCTCTATGGAACCTTCGGAGGCTCGGTTCGAACAGGCAACTGAGGATCATCGTGTATGCAGCCAATGCGAGAGGAAGATCAGAACACGTCACGTTTACTGTTGAAACGGCTTTGAGATTAGCACCGAGAACAGGTAGATACATCCAATTAACTTACTTAACCTTATCTAAGGGAAATGAAAATTGCTCATGAAACTATTGTAAGAACAGTTTCTACGCTTACACATGGAATGGATGCTCTTTAAACCGATTTTTTTTTTATGAAATGCCATATTCTGCTAGTAATATTTAAAGTAAAAACCATTAAATACATGCAGTGTGTTGATTACATGTTTACTGTGATCTAAACAGTTCGTTTCAGGAATTTTATTTTCTAGTAAATCTTACCGTTTTACCGTAGTTTTCACCGTCTTCGTACCGCTGTCCCAGATAACTTGAGTCGGCGCATGAATTTTATTCTCCCTTGCCAACTGTAATGTTATCACTCACACCTATTTCTCAGTATTATGATTGTATTTCACATCACATCACAAGCCTATTAATGTTCCCACTGCTGGGACACAGGCCTCCTCTCTGTGAGAGGGAATGGGCCGTAATCCACCTCGCTGGCCCAGTGCGGGTTGGTGGATGTCACATGTCTTCGAATTTTTGATTTCCTCACGATGTTTTCCTTCACCGTTTTTGAGAGCAGTGGTGATGAAATAATTTACACAAAGTAAAACGCCTACCTGGTCTCAAACCAACGACCTACAACTTGTAATTTGCGGCTGATACCACTGAGCTACGACTGCTCTCTCTGATTGTATTTACTATAATTTATTTATATAAGATCATTATTCCTCAGAGCCACAAGAGGCATGGGAAGTTAACTGGGCTGTTGGCGTATTTCTTGGAGCTGCATTGACCATAGCTGTCGTGCTGTGCCTTGCCCTCATCGCATCTAGGATACGACACAGATCTAGGGATTATGAAGGTTAGTATCATTAGTAATAGGCTTTTTTCCCAGCTGTGGGAAGATACAGGCTGACAGTACCTAACTAGTCTTATATCATAAGTAATTCGTTTTTAAAAAAGGACACAATGACAAAAAATAATTGGCGCACGGTTGGCGCAGTGGTTGAGCGATTGACTGCTGCGCTGCGTGTCGCGGGTTCGATTCCCGCACGGAACAAATATTTTTATGCCCTACATATAGTTGTTCCGGCTCTGGGTGTTGTGTATGTGAGTTTATATGTTTGTAAACGCACCCACGATACAGGAAGAAATTCCTAGTGAGGGGCAACGTTTTTTTTACTACGTACTTTTACGTTACTTATGTTTTTTTTTTTTTTTTACTCGAAATACAAAATGCTTTGGTTAGTTGACTAATTTTACGTTTTGTTTGACCAAAGTGTGACGCAAGAGCCATATATTTTATCGCTACAGTTTGAGCTGTGAAAATTATGCCTGAGTACGTTGACATCACCACTTTTTTCGTTAGTTAACATTTGTATAAACATCGTCAAAATATACTCAACTTTCAATGAAACTCCTCAAATATTAATGTATGAGCAATCAATACATCGTTTATCTACTGATAAAACATATAATAAGATCATATATCAAACCAAATGTATGTCTCATCATAAATAATAAAGACCGTGGAGCCCATTAGAGGGGGAATGATTTTAATGACGTGACAGTTATTCATATACGTACATTAATATTGATTTATGATTTTGGCTTTATCGTAGCTAAAATATGTCTTAATGGATTTAAAATGGGTGGCTATGGATAGATATGTGATTGTATATGTCTGACACACCTTGGATTGTTCAGAAGGAAATTCACAAGACTGACGCATCCATGCCCAAACCTAGCTACTATAAGTAGGTTTTTATTTCTGTTTGGAATGGTCCGGGACATGCTTGCGGGCAAGTAAATCCATCTAGCGATTTCCCGCTTTCGACACTTTTTATGTATAATGTTACTAGCTTTTTACCAGCGGCTTCGCCCGCGTTAATGTCGAAAATTATCCCAAAGGAACATATTTCCTGGATAAAAAGTATCCTATGTGCTATTCCAGACTATAATCTATCCCTGTGTAAAATTTCATCCAGCTCCGTCCAGCCATTTGAGCGTGAGGAAGTAACAAACATATTATCTCACACACATACATATTAATATCATATATATATATATATACAGTGTGATTGAAAAGTGACAAAAAATTGTTTTACACAAATATAACAAGAAGTGTGCGATATATGTAATTTAAACAGTACCGTATAGTCAGTCATCCTTGTAACAATTTGAAAGTTACTGTTATATCGGTTTGAGAAACCTCATCATCCTTGTGTCTATTACGAAAAGTGGACTGTATTTGAAGGGTTCTGGTAATTGTGCGTTGAAAATAAGCGGGAAAATATTCACGGATCAATTCGGGCGATCTAGTATGGGAATGAGGGAAGTAGTACGCCTTACCTTGTGGTGATCGAAGCCAGGCCACGTATGGCGGCGAGCTGGTGTTCTTCAACTCCAAAATGGCGACGACGACTTTCAGGATCCACACACTTCACACAAATGTTTTTATATCCGCGAAGCGGGTTAATAGACACGGTACACAAGGTTCTCTGCAATCTAACTAATTTGATGCATCTGTCTCCAGCCATGTGGCTTGGAAAGCTGGCGGTTGAGACGCGAAGTCCGTTCACGGTGAAGTTTCGGTTCGTTCTGGTGACCTGTCATCAAGGCGTACATGAAGGGAAAAGGAATGAGGAAGGAACGAGATAATTAGGATATCGATCGCCCGCGAAATCTCAAATGCATTTGTCTATGTATTCGGTCTATGATTTATGACCTTTACAAGAGATGGCGCTACCAGTTACAATGCGCCAGTACCTTGTAATGTTGTTGCAGAAATTTTCGGATTAGACTGAAGGTGTACCCTATGACTAGCTGTTGTCTGTACCGAAACAAATTTTATTTTTCAAGTGTTTTTGGCATATTGTCCATAGTTTTCTAAATTGCTATTCTTTTGCAGTCACACTCCCATCGATAAAGAACCAAAAGGTGATTGTACAGAAGAGGAACTCTCCACAAGCTGCTGACGACAAGAATCCGGATCTTATCCCACTTAGCAAAGGTAATTCAAAATAGTTATAATGCATTTTTCTGTTTAGCTTAACAATAATTATTTATTGGTCTAAAAGACAAACCAACACCCATACCAATGGAAGCAAGGACGTGATCTAATATTTGCCACAAAATTTACATCCTCCTCAGTTATCACATAACACGATACGTGTTAGTTACTTGATGTAATTAGAACAGCGAGCACGAAACCATCAAACAATCTCAAAATAGATACAGTAGGTCGAATTCATACAACTAGCAAGAACTACCGCACACACCTTTACAGACTTATACGTACGCAAATGCCAATAGCGTTTTCTTGCACCCGCAGTACTTAGCCACGTGTCGTGTGCTTGTAATATACTCGTATGTGTTATATGAAGGAAACCTTCTGACCATCTTTGTATGGTGTGCTGCCTAATTGGTTTAGTTAGGGCGGTTACATCCAATTCGTGTCCGTAAAATTTCGGTTCCGAAGTAGCCGTAGTATTTCTTGTAGGGAAGCTTACGCACATCATCCGAAATCTATCATTCACAATCTGTAATCATTTAGAACATTTTGAACTCGAAATTCAAATCATGGACGTGTAGTGCGTTACCGCCCTTAGTATTGCGACGGAACACTTTCATTAAAGCAGGAAGCTGAACACGTTGCTAGCTACCTCTTGAAGACAATCGGTTAGTGTTTTTATATCGAGAGAACGAAACTCCAAAGCATTGAAATTAAAATAATGATTGGTCACGTTCGATCTAGATGTTGAACCGTTGAAGTGGGAGAAAATCTGTTGCATTCTGTAAATTGGATTGTTTAAATTATCTACAAATTTACTTCAAGCTGGCACTTACCCATGGTTTCAGGAAATAAATTATCGCGATATATACCCGTAACTAGTTTATGGCAAGTCCAGTGTTGAGTTTGCCTGTAAAAAAATCATGATTGAATGATTTTTACATTTTTATCATAGCAGATAAAAATGCGCATATTTGACAATTAGTAATATCTTTGCGATTATCAATTATTTGACATGCCTCTGAAACCTCTTTTACAATGCATGTCCTCGAAAAGACCGTTTTCCAAGCAGCCAAACTGTGCGGAAAGTGTCACCTTTTTTTACCAGTGCTTTTTACTTTCCTGTACTTTTTTAATTTTTAACTCCAACGACAGCCCGCCGCATAGAGTTATTATTATTTGAGAAAAGTTTTAAAAATTTGTTAAGTACAGATTATCATTCATATAAAAGGTAAAATAAAACTAATGCTTCATTTAAGGCGTTTTTAATTACTCTAGATTTAGATTTTGATCAATAAATAAATTTTAAACATTCATTAAATATGTTTGGCAGAATTGTTAATTTGCTCGTGCCTTTTTGCGTTACGACGTGACAGCTATTTGCACATACGCAGTAGATATGCCCGAGGAACTATGAACTATTAGTTAATCTGTGGATATGCTGAGCGCCATTTTATTAATTTCTTGCTTGGTTCAGGTATATTTTTTTATTCCTCGCACAATGCATAGTAAAATATTGTAAGATACACGCGCGTAAAATGATTTCCGACTCGTGTCAATTTATCCACTCATCGGAAATCACCTACTTTCCGCACTTGTAGCATAAATAACTATTTCCATTCCTCTTTAATCCATTTCGAATTTAAAAATATAATCGAACTCTTGGAAATTTGAAACTATACATAAGTGCCAATATTGTGCCAGTATTATTACTATCATAACGCTTTACTCTTTACTTAAACATGGCGTCGCCCCAAAAGAGTCATGATTTGAACAGTAATTTCGCCCGTAGTAAAATAATATGACTGACAAAACCCATTACAGCGCGCTTTATTGAACTTCCAGCTCAATGGAAACATATTATAAACGAAAAACACAAATATGCGAGATATAAAATCAGAATGAATGGTATTTAATAACTGAAGGCTTCCAGCAAAAATATTCCTGAATTAAATTGTTCATGTAACCTGGATTTCTCTTTGTTATGTCACGTTTTTTTCGAGGCATAATCATGTGCAGATGAAAATGTATGAATACTAAATTACAATAATCTACCCTGTGCACTGATAAAAATGTATTTTTGGCATTTGGTTGAACGGACACAAGGGTCCAAGTTTTTACCAAGAAAATTGCTGCGTAAGGTGGACACTGTACATACTATATAAGTAAACAGTATGTTAAAGTTGGACGTTTAATTTGATCATCATCCATACTAAATTGTTCGCTATACTCTGGGAGTTGAACCGTCCCTCGAGCCCAGTCTCCTATCCCTCGTATACTTTCCACGCTCAACGCTCTCTTGGATGCTTAACCTGATTGTGATTTGTCCATGGAAGATAGACCTTGTCTCTATGTCTGGACTATTGTGAGATGAGCGTATGACTGCTTTGTAGTTATAGGATTTTATTGTTGTTTATTCATATATTTTGTTCAAATCATATATTTAACTAATCTAATGGGTCTTTATTTATTTATTGCAATTATAACTCTCTGCATTTACAGTTTGACCCAAAAACATGCAGAGATAATTATAGAATTACATAAGAGTAATCATTTATAATTCAAACAAACCAAACACAACAATTATACTAACATTAACGAAAATCATAATTCAATAAAAATAATTAAACATTTCAATAATAACAATTTAATCATTTCCAATCAATTAATATGCTAAAACACGTTTTACAGTCCTTTTAAAATGCACGCACTCTGGCCGTTTTGTGTTTAGGTATTTTCTTCTTCTAAATATTTTAATTAATAAATTAGTCTACCGTTCAATACCAATTCACTACCAACACGTTACATGAAAACTGATGGTACCATTTCCCTTGGCATACCCATTCACACGTACCTTACTTCCATAATAAATCTCAAGCGAACAACAAAAGTATTATTAATTAACACATACGGAAACAACTTGATGAATAACGTGCTAACGTTTACGTGCAAAGTCTGATACTAAAATATCGTACAAATTAATTGCCTGCACTACGTTAAGAATAAATTAACCAGATTACTGTGCATAAGTCCTTACTTCCAGATTTAAAACTGCCCCAGCTAGAATATATGAGCATATTTTATGTTCTTACTGAGAATTTTAACTGTTATAAAATACTAGCTTTTGCCTGCGGCTTCGCTCGCTATAGTATTTTCTCTCGGGAGTAGTAGGTACTTTTTTACTGGATAAAAGGTACAATATAGACTTTATACCATTCCCCCTCTAAAAAGCTTATTTTATTCACTGAAAACAGTGAATAAAAAGCACTTTTTCTCACTGTTTTGGTGTTTGAATTTAGAAAACACCAATATATATTCGACGTCCATCTCAATGCTATACAACCTCCTAGCGCTTAAAATACTCGATACAAACTCCTTGTGCAAAGAATATTCGAGTTTCAAACTTCTTCATCGATTTAATTTTCAATTTGTTAATATTTAGGATTTCAATAATGATTTTGATTTTAGTCTGGGATAATTAGTGAATACTTATTTGGATTGTAATTCTAATACTAATTGCGTTGGTGTTTAATTAATTATAAGTATGTAACGTAACGGAGGTGGTCACTGGCCCCTGAAACACAGATGCTGTTACCTAGCTCAGCTTCAATTTACAAAAAATGTGAAACCCTGAGTTTTACATTTTTTGTAAATTTTGATGGTAGTAAAACATTTATTTATTATTATTCCTTGTGCTTTTCGCTTAAATCTTTCTTTTTCTCGTAGTCATGGTATAAAATATAGTATGCAACTCTTGAATAAAACGGATTTATATCGAGGGCCATGAATCACTCGCGTCGCTCAGGATTCTAACACTTGAATCATTCGCTATGCTCGTGATTCAATCATAATGAATCACTCCCTACGGTCGTGATTCAGTTGATAGAATCCTTCACTTGTTCGTGATTCATCTATGGCCCTCGCTTTAAAACCGTCCTTTATTCACTAGTTGCATAATATACTATTTCTATACACCTGAAAGCGGCGAAGTTTCATGATGATCGGGAGAGTACTTAGCCGTGAAAGCGTTACAAACAAACAGACTCACATCCGCATTTTAAATACGTTAGTTCCTCTTTTAACCGTTTTTCTAGGGTTATTAAAGGCAAGTGCTTGTTAGCTGATGTTTAGTTAGAGGAGTGCCGGTTCCGGACGAAGAGTCTGCGGGGGATTGAGTTTATGCTGAATGATTTGGTTGAAATCCGTTTGTAGACTAAAGATACTTTTATTGTCCGTTTGTCGGATTCCTTGATTCCCTACCTTATGATTGAAATACTTATATATGAACGTGGGAAGTATTATCATTGCTGCATTACGAGTAAATGGACACTGCAGTTACTGATGACGTGTAATAAGCTCATTGTCACGAACTATTTTTACGGTGTTCACAATTCTTGAGGATTTATTTTTAACTAGTTTTTTCCTCCGGCTTTGCTCCCATAAATTATATTACTGGGCTCTTCAAAACGGAATCATTATGGAATTGGTACGTCATAGTAGGGAATCCGGTTCTGAAGCTGGATACATTTGTAACGTAAATATTATTTTTTTGTTATTTTAGTAATAGGATTGACAGACGCTGTCCTATCAGTGTTGATACTTATTTTGCTGCCTCCCCTTATTCCATATTACTTGGGGTCGGCGCAACATGTTTTCTTCTTCCACACCGACCTGTCCCCCGTCACGCTATCACTGACTTCCTTTTCTTTCATGTCACTCCTCACACAGTCCATCCATCTTTTCTTTGGCCTTCTCTCCCTCTCCATCCATCCACATTTATATTCATTACTCTTTTAGTAATATGCGTTTCATCCCTCCTCATCACATGACCATACCAGGACAGGTCTGTGTTGATACAAAAATCCTACATGTTAAGCACTTTTTCTCGGCATTTCGAATTTTCCGGGAACCTCTTCCAATGTTTATACCATAAAAAGCTTATTCAAAATATTAGGAATGTTTAAAAATAGCCAAATCCATCGAGCTATTCTCAAGTGATGCGCTTACCAACTAACAGCATTTTTTTAAAGTACTTATACCCATCTTAAATACAAAAATATCACATCAAAACTCCGTGCACAAATACCACTAATTTAGGGTCGATTTCACCAATCAAACTAACCGCGATTAGTTCAACTAAACTCAGTTTGTACAAATACAGCATTCTGATAGTTTCATTTGTGAAATCGGACCTTATTTTAACACAACATGATCGTTTTAAACTGTCTGCATCCTTATTAGATACAGACTACCGCTACAAAAGTTAGCGTGCCTCAAAATAACGTGAAAACTTAAAACTCCAACGTTGTGTCCGGTTTTGTTACCATCAGCTCAGCCCCACTTCCTAACTTTACTTATTAGCTGAACAAACTATCCATTCCTGGCATTTTTATTGCGCTGCTAAGAGTATTAGCAGAGTTCCAGCTTATGTTTTGTACATTTATTTATTCAAAATAACGTTACTTCGACAGTGAGTTGCGAAATAAATTAGTTGAAGAGTTCCTCTACGATTTGTGGGTAGTTGTGTAAAGTTTTTATGGTTTCATTGCGCGTTTCAGTGCAGATGTGAAGTTTAGCTTTCGGTTTATTGAGCTACTTTAGTGGATTGTGCCTCTTGATATTAGTTTTATGCACCTCAAGTAACACCAACTTGAATTTTTTAATCTTACTTGAGTTTAAAGTTTTAAACATAAATTTTGAAACTAAGGTGTTTTTCATTACTACTTTAAACAAATTTTAATAAATTAAGTTATTAACTCTCCATAATGAGCGTGCGTGTACAACTAGATGTAGGAACGTAGAGGAAGCAAAAGGAATATGTAAGGATCGTAACAGGCAGCGTTTTGTAGTTTCTGCTTACCCCATGGTAGAAAAGGCGTGACTTTATGTGTCTGTAATAACTTACCTAGTAACTTTTTATCAGATCAAATAAAAACGAAAATATTTATGTGTAAATATACTACCTTTCTGCAAATTTTCTGAAGCTAGCAGTTTATGAAACCATACATACTATAAATGTGGTCCATGTTACATAAATATATATTAGTATTAGTAACTTCAAATTGTTTCCTCCAATTTTAATTTTAATATTTTACTTTTCTTTTACTTTTTATATACATTTTAATTACACAAATACGCACTAAAACTATAATTGTAAATCAGGCCAACTGCGATCCCTACTGTCACTTTTTTTGTATTGTATATGTAACACGCATCATATTTAGAAACTACAAAACCAAACAACTTTCATTTCACAAACTAAATGCATTCGTGAAAAGAAAAGCTCTGGTTTCTATGTTTTAACAAGAGTGTACAACCTCGTTTCAACAAATGTGTCCACTGTACAAATTCGTTGTTACGAGAAAATTTAATGACACTATCTCTCCACCAATGCATCTTGCAAAATGCATGCCGCAAGTGTGTCCGCTGACAAATCTGCAGCGAGGCAATCTCATTTTCTTTTGTCGTTTAGTACTTTACATAATATCTTATTCATAATCCCGAGGTTTTTATATGGTTATGAATTGGACGCTTTTGGTTTAACCTCTGCAAGTTTTAAAATTGTTAAAACGTCCTGGGATCTAAGGATCAAGTTTTTTATTAGATGGATATTATTTGAAGATGTTTAATTTTCTTTGACGTTGTAGGTAACTCTCACAACACACTGTAGGTATTTTAGGTAAAACGAAACGGATTAAAGAAATAACAACCAATATTTTAATTTATTAGGAGGTTACAACCACTCTTATCACATTAGGCAAAATTAGGCATTATTTGACAAAATGTCATTTGGCATCTTAGTATGGAAACCATGCCCATGGCATACACATATATAATAGAATGTGCAGTGTATCTATCTCACTCACACGCTCACGTAGTCATCCTCACGTTCCCTCCCACATAAATACACAATCTCGTGCCCACCGCGTCTTCTTGTCCGTTCTTCTTCTTGTCCGTTCTTCTCCAGGTAGGCTTATACCGAACGGATGGTAGAATCACTTTATTAAGATCTAGCCATAGTTGTCCCCCCAGCGACGCCCTGAGCCGAGGTTCGACCCCACAGGGGGTAGCCCTCAGCGTTGTCGCTTAGGTTTAGAAATTTGTGCCTGGCTGGAGGCTATATAGCTTAGTCTCCACAGGGAAGCCCGGTTAAGTAGTTGTCAGTCACTTTGACCGAACTACGAGACGCCAAGTAGAAAAAAAAAATGCACCGCGTCATTATTACGAGAGCCGCTGGCGAGTATAGACGTGTTGAAGTGTGGTCATTTAGTGCGTGCACGAGCCTGTGAATTGCCCCAGAATAGTACCGGTCTCTACAGAATGTATTAATATATGGTTCTGATTTACTACGGCATTAATCACGTCATTTACGTGAGTCACGGGCATTTTGAAAAAAAAAATAAAATTATCGTTTACAGGTTGAGTATTTTTAAGTGGATCAAATCCGAAACTATGAGTAAAAGCTATGACCACTGAAAGGAGTCTCGGGCCGTTTTGATGCAAACTGAAACTGTATTATGGGATTTTTTAAACTAAATATTCTTAGCTAGGAGTTGAACCTGTCGATTTTGAAGAAAATAAACACGCTGATCATTACACGATTTGATAGTGTCGCTAATAACGATCAAATTAATAGGTGAATAGGTAAATAGGTTTCTTCTAGGCAAGCGTGCTTCACCGTAGACCACGTCAACGCTTAACATCAGGCGAGATAGTGGTCAAACGCAAGCCTACAGATTATAAAAAAAAAAAACTGGAAAATAATGACATACGGGAAACTTAAGGAAATACCATTTTTTTTAATATAATGTACAGACGAAAAATAAAGTCCTCTGAAACCGTTGGATTTTTATGTTTTTAAACGATTCGGTAAATTTTCCTCCATCGATTTTTAATCAAATAAATATATGCAACGAAAGATCACATTTTTATCTTTAGCCTAAATTTATTTTGGGTAATGTCCGCCACTCTTTGCAAAGCAGGTCAGATTATGCCCAATGAACTTTGCTACCAAATATGTTTTATTTAATTACAAATGCATCGCTCAAAATCAAGAAATTTAACTCTAGATTTGAGTGTGATCTTGTCTAGTCGCACTAATGAAGTTGTTTTTGTTTTGTCTTAGACATCTGTGCCAGCGTTACATAGGTGCGCTCTTTTATCGAGGATTTTTTTTGTCAAGTGTGACACAATCCCTAATTTTGTGCCAAACGAAATATGAGCCGGTTTAGAAATTGAATGTTTAGAAGTTCAGAACGTGTGAAACCATACCTAAATACCAAAGATTGCCCGATGTTCAGGCTAAAATAGAGTTTGACAAATACTCAATTTAATTTTTTTTATTCAAAAATTGGAAGTATATTGAATCAGTGTAAGCACCACTGTGTTACGCTCATTCGTTCGTCCACCCTAAGTTTATTATCTTTTAATCTATCTACAATGTGTGAACAACCTTGACCGGACAATCTCGATCGACCGTGACGGCATGACCACATCGTCTACCGAGTGTATGTATATTGTCTATAATCACCTCGAAGCTGATAGCTTTAATGGGACATAAGCCGTATCAACGAATCATAACAATATCTCTATAACTTAACAGCAGTCTGATGGATTCATGATAATATTATGTTGGATTATATAGGAAGGACATATGCCTCTCCCAAACGTCACCAGATGATCGGTCTTGTGCGTTTCACATCCACCTGATTCCCACAGTTCTGACCAGGTCATGGACGTCTTTCGGCTGAGGTGATGATGATATAAGAAGGACGTAATGTTAGAACCATTTGAGATTCGCAAACGATATAATCCTATTAGAAGAATGCCCCAAGAAATTAGAACACATGATAAAAACCCTAGCGGACAAGAGCAGAGAAGAAGGCTAGAAATGAATGCGAGCAAAACAAAGCTGATGACTAACTCCACAGAAGCAAACATTGAATGAACATTATGTCGTGAAGGCCCAGTGGCTAAGATCTCGCCTCTAGCGCTTGAGGTTGTTGGTTCGAATCCGGGCAAGTAACAATGTGACTTTTTCAATTCATATGTACTTTCCAAGTTTATCTTGGACATCACTGACAACGGTAAAGTAAAGCATTGTGAGGAAACCTGGACTTATATTGAGTTTATTATAAGATTGTGCTCCATTGGTGTAATTGCTGCAAGGCCTATGTGAACTATGTATGTATACTCCTAGGTATACTAATGTTTACCTAGGACAAATTATCTCCCCCCGTGACTCAAGGTTCAAGGAAGTTAGCAAAAGTTATGGCATTATACAAACTAGCAAAATGTCAGAGGGCAATGGAGAGAATCATATGTTAGAGTCATGAAGGAACTCTATATAAAAGTATCGACATCAACCTGGATAGCAAGCTTGGAATTTCAAGTTGCTATGTTCGCGGAGGGATCAAAAAGTAGTGAGAATGAGATAGAATATAATGACTATTGATAACTTAATAATTTATTTTTCTACATAGTTTCCGAGTCTCTGTACACACCGAGTCCAGCGCTTTTCCAAGGCTTCAATCCCTTTCACAAAAAAGTTTTGTCTTGGTCCTGCAAAAAGGTCCTCCTCTCCACGGCATCCATCATCTCGTTATCGTCTTCGTACCATGTTCATAACTCCAGCTTCCTCATATGTGATAGAAAAATTCTATCTATGCCAATAATAAAGGCATAATAGCAGCAATCAAAGTTCCGAGTCTTAATTTAGGTGCCACAAAAACTTCGCTAATATGAGTCGTTTAGTATGTGTTAGCTGGAGTGACGTCACCCCAGCTTCCTCATTCAATACAGGCAAACCAGTGAGGTTAGGGTTTTGGACTATAGTCAAAAAAATAAAGCATAATAGCTGCACATGGAAGGAAAGAACTGAACGATAATACTTAAAAAGTGATGAAACTATGATAAAAAAACGTGTGTGTAAGCTGGAGTGACGTCACCCCAGCTGCCATGTCATATCTGCCGAACAAAAGAAGATATGATTATGTACCATAGCTCAAAAATTGAGGCAGAATAGCAGCCATTGGCAGACAATAATTCAACCCTCTGGTCAAAATACTCTATAAGTTATTAAACCGACAAATATGTGTAAGCTGGAGTGACGGCACCCCAGCTGCTCATGTCATATCTTCCGAACGAAAGAAGATATGATTATGTATTATAGCTTAAAACAAAAGAAATAATAGCTGCCACAGGCAGAAAAAATTTCAAATCTCTAGTTCTTGTAGTTTCCACGTAGTAACCAAAAATATAGTTTCCGCGCCAAAAAGATCAAATTATTACTTCGGAGGAGGTACGGAGCGGCGTTGCCATTCCGTGCGCTACATTATTGCAACCAAGTTTGCACTTAGTAAGCATACCATTAGAAGTCATTTTAACTTGCGCTCAAAATATTTTATTGAAGATATAGACAGAGAGCCGACTGAACTTTAATAGAACTATGAATGTAATATTAAAAAGTGGATTCTTATCAACTTTAGACGGCGAGAGAACTACTTATATTGTTTTTTTTGTGACTTGTTCTCTGTAGTTCGGTTAAGGTGGATGCACAAAGTTAGTCCGCGAAATTAATATTTTGTTACGTTTTTTGCAATTTACAGGTCACGTGGCAACCACAAGAACTAGAGATTTGAATTTTTTTCTGCCTGTGGCAGCTATTATTTCTTATGTTTTAAGCTATAATATATAATCATATCTTCTTTCGTTCGGAAGATATGACATGAGCAGCTGGGGTGCCGTCACTCCAGCTTACACATATTTGTCGGTTTAATAACTTATAGAGTATTTTGACCAGAGGTCTGAATTTTTGTCTGTCAATGGCTGCTATTCTGCCTCAATTTTTGAGCTATGGTACATAATCATATCTTCTTTTGTTCGGAAGATATGACATGGCAGCTGGGGTGACGTCACTCCAGCTTACACACACGTTTTTTTATCATAGTTTCATCACTTTTTAAGTATTATCGTTCAGTTCTTTCCTTCCATGTGCAGCTATTATGCCTTATTTTTTTGACTATAGTCCAAAACCCTAACCTCACTGGTTTGCCTGTATTGAATGAGGAAGCTGGGGTGACGTCACTCCAGCTAACACATACTAAACGACTCATATTAGCGAAGTTTTTGTGGCACCTAAATTAAGACTCGGAACTTTGATTGCTGCTATTATGCCTTTATTATTGGCATAGATAGAATTTTTCTATCACATATGAGGAAGCTGGAGTTATGCACATCTTCGTACCTGTTTCCCCTTAAGTATTTTTTCAATTTAGGAAACTGATAAAAATCGCTAGCTCTGTGATAAGTGGCGTCGTCAAAAAATTCAAAGCAAGCTTGCTAAATGGCAGCCATCGCAACTGCCGACCTATGCGCGGGTGCGTTGTCGTGATGAAACAGCACGCCCCTTCGGAGTTTCCCTCTCCTTTTCTCTTTGATGACATTCCATTCCAACTTGGGAATTAAAGCTGGAAAATATTGGCCTGTAATAGTGGTTCCTCGCTCCAGGTAATTAGTCAATAATATCCCTTCAGAGTCCCAAAATATTGAGGCCATAACCTTGCCAGCCGATGCCACGACACGAAACTTCTTCGGGGTCGGTGATGATGGCCGTTTCCATTGCGAAGATTACTGTTTTGTCGTGGGATCTAAATGATGGATCCATGTTTCGTCCATTGTTACGAAACGAGACAAAAAGTTTTCAGAATCGTCATGAAACTTGTCCAACAATATCTTCGAAATGTCAAGTCGATTTTGTTTCTGACTGTCGGTTAACATTCTCGGCACCCATCTTGCGGAGACTTTTCTCATATTAAAAGATTGTTTCAATATGGATTGAATACTTCCATATGAAATGCCCGTTTCTTGAATTAGGTAAGTATCGGATGGTAACTCTTAAATCGCTCAATACAATTTTCTCGACTTTCGCAACATTTTCTTGGGCGACTGACGTTGATGGACGGCCGCAACGATGATCGTCTTCCGTGCTCGTTCTCCCTACTCGAAATTGAGAAGCCCACCTTGCAGTGGAATACGGCGGAGCAGACTCTCCTAATGTTGCCTCCAAATCACAATGAATCTCTTGCGTCGTTTACTTTTTTAAACAGAGGTATTTAATAACGGCTCGCACTTCGTTTTTCTCAATTTTCGAGAACACGTTCCAAACACGAAGCAAACAAATGACTACATCCAGAAAAAAACAAAAAAGAATCCGAAGATTTTTTTCTTTATTAATATTACAAATATGTATCTGAGCTATGCCTGCCAGTATTTTTCTTTTCTTACCAAAGAGTATGTCGTTCTCACTACTTTTTGATCCCTCCTAGTATGTGATATGTAAGATAAGAGTTTTATAAAGGAAATCACAGAAAGGCAAAACTAGGTATTTATTTCAATTAGGCTTATCAATTAATTCATATTCAAGAGGCTCAGACAGCTTACCACCCATTCGCTAAACTAGTTCTCGTGGAGAAGAAGGGCATGAAACTCAACGGAAGCTCTTCTGTTGTATTTATAGATATCTTTTACGATCATATATAGATCGTTTATTACTATAAGGATCTAATTCTATGATTCACCATTATATGATGAATCTTGTAACATTTCACAATGTTACATAATCAAAACAACAAAGGTAAGTCAAAAAACATGACTAGCCCTTAAATTAATTTAACATCATTAGGAATAAAGGCCATAATATGATACAGATAGAGTTTCAACACAACCATTAGCAATAATCAAGTTATAATACCAAATAACTTACGTGAAGCTTGTGTAGTCCATCTTTCACAAAATATAACAATTCAGGAAAACAACATCATTATCACAATCACAACATAATATCTGGCTTGTAGTACACAACAAAGTAAAATCAACTTACGAATTACACACTATTTATAGTAACGAGTCGACCTGTCTCGATACGTCAAATGTGAGAAAATGGCACGGTATCCCCACCATTTTCTACATTGCTACTCGTATAAATAATCTCACAATTAGGTCAATAATCAATTCTTAAGTAATGAAACCTTTTTAAAACTAATTGTCTCAAAGGACTTATAATAATAAAATAGCAATATAAAATCCAGAATACATCACAATGATCATTACAAATTACTTAATATTTTATAGGAATATCATCACTGTGGCTTAAATGTAAATTTCGAGTTATTTCCTGTACATATAACAATATTTATTTATGTGGGTACTTTAACAATTGTAGGTATTTGACAACATAATAATAATTTAGGTAGGTACTTCGATATTTGTAGGTAGGTGCTAAATAAATATGACAGTTTGTATTTTGTAGCAAATCATTGCGCTTAAAAATTGCCAATTCATAATTAAATAACGTCATACGTGTCGTGCTTCCAATTCTAACACATGCTTTTTTTTTTTTTTTTTTTTTTGGGTGGGAAATCATCCAATGACTTCTCCCGCTCTGGGTGAAGCGGGAGGGCGTGTCAGACTTTTACTGACTAAAACCCACCCGTGTTCCTTCAGTTGCTTGAGCCAGGGCCGCGGTAACTATTTTCAAATTTATCCGCGACCCAGACAGGCATCGGCCCTAGCGGACCCCGTCAATTTTGCTGACATCTCTTTGAGGCGCGCGTGGAACACTACGCGCCGTCGACTCGGGCCTGGTCCTTATCGGGCGGCGAGCTACCCATTACTCGCCGTCCGCAAGCCCGCGCCTACGGTGGCCAGGCATCGGCATGCGACCCCCGACGCCCGGGCGTCTCCTGCGGTGGCTTGGGGCGTGAGGGCGCCTCTGTTGCCTCTCCCTCACGCGTTCTGCCTCCTCCTTCGCGAGCATTACTGCTTCGCAGAAGGAGGTGACAGCTTCCCATGCCCTCTCGCTCCGTACCATGGCCTGAACCAGGGCCGGACGCGAGAGGTCGCCACCGCCGATCGCCTCCACGAGGACACGGCGTTGCTCCGCCCAAGCGGGGCAGACCTCCACCGTATGTTCTACCGTGTCCTCCGGGAGATCCGCACAATGGTGACACCCGGGCGTTTCCTCCCGCCTTATCCTGAACAGGAACCTCCCGAAACAGCCGTGTCCGGTGAGGACCTGCGTCAGGCGGAAGGTGAGGACGCCGTGACGCCTCTCAAGCCACTCCTCAAAGAGGGGCCTAATCGCCACTATTGTGTCGTGCCCAGCGCTGGGTTGCGACAGTCGCCCTCTCCATGTCGCCATGAGATCTTGCCGGAGCTCTGTCCGCCGAGCCGTGATTTGTCGCGGCAGCGGAGTTTCGCCCCGGCATTTCTCCTCCTCGCGCCATTCCCATATTTGCGCGAGGACTTTTGCTTCCAGATCCCATGGCGGCAATCCAGCAAGGAGGCTCGCCGCCTCACCGGAGACCGTGCGGTATCCCCGGACTAGCCGGATGGCCATGACCCTTTGGGACGCGTTCAACCGGCGGGCTGGTCGCCGCCTCAGGGAACGCGCCCATACTGGTGCCCCGTAAAGGGCCATGGAGCGCACGACCCCCGCGTAAAGCCTCCGGCAGGAGGCATTTGGACCCCCTAGATTGGGAAGGAGCCGCTTGAGGGCAGCCCCGGTCCGCTCCAATTTGGGAGCCAAACGTCGGAAATGCTCCACGAAATTCCACCGGCTGTCGAGGACGAGTCCCAGGTACTTCATCGTCGACCCGACGCCGATGTGAACCCCTCCTACCGTTATATGGGAACCCGGCGGTGGCGCGTTCCGAGGACCATGAAAACACATGGCCTCGGACTTGTGCAGGGTCGCAACCCCGCGTGTCGCGTTGTCAGCCGCCGCCTGGTGCGATCTCCCCTGTGCAAGGACTAGCGTGTCGTCAGCGTAGCAAACCACGCTGACGCCACTAGGGAGATCGGCGCGCAGCACCCAGTCGTACCCGATGTCCCACAGATGCGGCCCCAAGACCGATCCCTGTGGGACACCGCACGACATCTCTCGCCGGTTCCACTCTCCCTGGTGACCGGGGTAGATGACGGCCCTATCCGTCATATAGGCCTCGACCACGCGGCAGAGGTAAGGCGGCATCCGGTGATACCGGAGTGCCTCCCCGATGCAGCTCCATGGCAGTGTGTTGAAGGCATTGGCGATGTCTAGAGACACCGCCAAGACGACCCCACCCCTGGCCACTGCGTCCCCCGTCGTGAGGGCTCGCACGCGCATGATGGCGTCCACCGTAGAGCGCCCCCTGCGAAAGCCAAACTGGCTCTCTGCCAGATCCGGCCCCACCCGCACCAGCCGCCCGATGAGACGGTCTGCAATGACTCTTTCAAAGAGCTTGCCCACCTCATCGAGCAGCACGATGGGCCGGTAAGCGGACGGAGAGTCCGCAGGGCGCCCCGGCTTCTTGATGAGGACCAGTTTCCCCGTCTTCCAACGAAGTGGGTACTGGCCCCTCTCCAAACATGCGCTAAAGAGCCCCCTTAGTCGAGGCCCGAGAGCCTCCAAGGCCAGGACCCAGGCTTTTCCAAGTAAGCCGTCTGGTCCTGGGGCGGTATTTTTGGCATTCAGCCTGCGTACCGCCGCTCTCAGCTCTACCTCGGTCACTTCTGAAGCATCGTCGTCGTCAGCAGTGTGGTCTGCATTAGGCACCGCAGGAGGCGGAGCCATGGGCGGAGGACTATATTCCCCTCGCGAAGGGAACAGAGTAGTCACCACGCCCTCTACGAGCTGCGGCCGGAGACTCTGCGTCAGCGGAGGAGCCCATGGGCGGAGTTTATCCCGCACCATTTTGTAGGGGCGTCCCCACGGATCCCTGTTTAGAGTCCCCAGCGACTCCTCGCGGGCTAGACCCTTGGCCCGCTTGATTTCCGCTCGGAGGGTGGTTCTCGCCACTCTGTACCTCTCATATAGCTCCGCCTCAATGGCTTCCGTATCCGGAGGGCGGTTACGGAGCCTGCGGTGTCTGGTGTACCGGCGTCGCGCAGCAACGCACGCCTGCCGCAGAGCCGTAAGCTCCGGCGACCACCAGTACAACTGGCGCCGGGCACGTCCTGGCTGGACCCGGGGCATTGCCACGTCACATATCTCGGACATGGCCTCCCGGAACCACTCCGCCTCGTCGTTAATGTCAGCAGGCCTATCCGGTGATGGCACCCAGGCCTGCACGATCGAGGCTTCCAGGAGGAGCTCCCGGTCCAGCTGCTTCAGCGCCCACCGTGGACCGCTCGAGGTCTGTCGGACCGGCGTGCTCGAGGTCTGGGGGGAGACGTCAAACCGGATATACCGGTGGTCGGAATAGGTCTCCACCTCCTCCATGACGCGCCAGTCGACGACACGTGGTGACAGAGCGGGGCTGGCGAACGAAATGTCTACCACCGATTCGCCCTGCATCCGTACACACGTGGGGACAGAACCCCGGTTTAGGACGACCAGGCCTGTCTCTAAGGCCCAGTCCTCCACCATCCTGCCCCGTGAGTCCGTATACCGGGAACCCCAAGCCACATTTTTGGCATTGAAGTCCCCGAGGACGAGCACAGGGAGGGAGCGGTACTCGACGACGACGATTTTCAACTCCGCAAGGGAGTTGTGGAACTCGGCGAGAGTTCGGTTCGGGGAGAAGTATACCCCCACCACGGCGATCTCCCCGTACCGTGCTGCAACGCAACCCTGTCCCCTCTTGACATCCTCGAGAGACGGGGTACCGGTGGCGACCGACGATATTAAGGTCACTGAGCCGCTCAGGTCCTCCACCCAGTCATCTCTGGGTGGGACAAAGTACGGCTCAGCGACCACGGCGATGTTAATCGACCACTGTGCCATGCTCTGGAGCAATAGGTCCTGAGCAGCGGCACAGTGGTTAATATTCGCCTGGAGGAGGCGTAATGGGGCCATTATTGGCACTCCATTTCGGCCCCCTCCCGAGCCCCTTGTGAAGGTCCTACCGCGGTGATTTCGTTGGCGACGACGGCTATGGGGGCAGCAGCAGCGGCGGAAGTGGTTGAGGCTGCGACGGTGACGGCGGTGGTGGAGGGCTTGCTCCTGCCCCTGGCATTGGCAGGTGGAGCGCAGGTCTTGCTCCCAGCCCGGTGATCGGCCGGCTTGCCAGCTGCTGCACATACGACGCAGTGTGGTGTGGCATTGCACGAGCCGGCCTTGTGACCGGGCTGACCACAGCGGAAGCAGTGGTCGCTGCGGTCCACCTCCGAGGTACATTTAGCTCCCACGTGGTTGCCCACGTGGCAGCGGAAGCACCTCAGAGGCCTGGGTTCCAGCAGTTTCACCTGTGCGGAAACCCAGCCTACCAAGAGCCGTTGGCCCTCTCCAGCTATTTTTTGGGCCGCCGAGACGGGGCAACTTACCGTAACGGCTCGCATCCCCGTAGCGTCAGGACGTATGGTGCCTGCCCTCACCTGCTCGGCAGGGCACCCCCCGGTCCTGGCAACGGCGGTCACCACCTCTTCCTCCATCACAGAGTCGTCCAGACCCAGAATACGCATGTTAGCGCACTTGGTGGGTCTGGACACTCGAGCCTCGTCCGCATTTAGGTACGTCCTGAGCCTTTCGGCTAGGGCGTCAGCGGTCGGGCCGCTGGCCGCACCGGGAACTTCCAGCATCCGGGCTCCAGTCGCGGTGACCCTCACCCGGATGCCCTCGGTGACGCCGAGCTCCTCTAGGTTCACTGCCGCCCTTGCTTTGGCAAGCACTTCGCGGTAGGACACGCCCTTTTTTTCCGCTTCCGGCTGTAGCGTAATCACCACAGCTGCGGACTTCGGGGCGCGTAACCTAGCCGCGACGCTACGCTCCTTACGCCGCTTCCGCCTCTCCTTTCTTTTGGCCGCCCTTGCTGCCTTGCCTGCCTTCCTCTTCTCCCCGGCCACTTGCCATTCGGCATCGGCCGCAGGAGGAGATTGGGGCGGCCAACTCGCCACCTGGGTTGGGGCCCTCGCCGCCTGTCCAGCCGCTGCGCCTTTTTTAGGTGCTGAGTTTCCCGATCTAACCGGGGCTGACCTCGTGGGTTCCGGCATGGCTCCTTGATTGGGCTGTCTCGATGAGCCCGCGGCAGCTGCGGTGGTGGCAAACGAGGCCTCCTTACGCTGCCTCATGGCCGCCCGGCTCACCGTTAGCGGGGGGCGCAGGACGATGGCCTCCAGTGCAGAGAACCTGCTCTGAAAGGCAGCCAGCTCCTGCCGCACCAGGTTCAGAACCTGGTTCTCCGCAGACACGGGCTGGCCTAACCCATGCTGTGCCTCCTCCTGTGGCATCTCTCGGGGGCCGGCTCCGCGAAGCCTGGCCAGGTCCGCTCGGAGCTTCTCGTTTTCCTTTTGGAGAAGCTCCATGTCGGCTTTCAAGCGGGCGATCTCCGCCTGCATCTCTGACATGCCATCCAAAGGAGGCCCAGCACGATTAGCCTCCGCCGCCGCCATAATGGAGGCCGTGGCCGCGGATATGGCCTTGTCTTTAGAGGATTTGTTCCTCTTCAAGGCCACATCCCGGATGGCGGCTCCCACGACCTCTGCGAAACTGGCCGCTCGTTCCAAATTGGAGCCACCAGCGGCGTCCAGCTCGTCGCCAGAAGGCCCCGAGAGGATTGTCCTCTGGCTGGTTGATCCGGGGTGGCGCTCCTCCGCGGCAAGCCTCTCGGCTCGATGGGCAGCCTCCTGAGCGGTGAGCCCCCTACCCGACCCTCTGTCTCGGCCCCCACCCCGTCTGTTGGTGGGGATCTTCCGGGCCGAGGCCAGCTCGTCATCGGAGAACGACCCCAGGCCATCCCCCGATTTGGGGCGCTTCCGGAAGAACCTTAAGTTTTTCGCAGCAGCCCCCTCCACTTCGCGCTCCAAGCTCTGTGGGCCTTTTGCGCTAGATTTGGGGTCGGGCTCCGACTCCGCATCACTCAGCTCTTCATTTAAAAATATCGGTGTCCGTATTTCATGCATGTGGTTGTCGGTTTTGTCTGAGACAGACGGAAGACGTTTGTTGCCCACCCCAGAATACGGAGGGCAGCCCGCCGAAGCGGGGTGGGATTCCCCGACCACAGAGCAGTCGGGACCCACCTGGGGACGTTTTTTACAAAAGTCTTTTTCCATTTTAATATTTTTTTAGTTTTCCTTTAAAGGGTGAGGTCCCTATTTCTCCCTCCTTCTCTACGCCCACTCGACCTACCTTCTGTAAGCAGAGGGGGGAGTAGGCGTCCTGTCACTAGCCCGGTTCCCTTCACAAACCATCAAGGATGATCTGTGATTGGAACCGTGACCCTTCCTCGTGTGTTGAAAATTAGCCGCCAGCCCCAACTGTCCCCCCAAAGCGGGTGGGCAGCTGAAGCCGACGTTGCCTGGGGTGCGCCACGTGGAGGCTTTCAACACGCACCCCAATTCTAACACATGCTTGGAATTAAACTACAGGACAAAATTCAGACATAAGAAGGAGAACTAAAGTCACGGATATATAAACTCGCATCAATCATTTGAAATGGGGCTGGACAGGACACATGATTCGATGTAAAATAAATAAATGGAGCAAACAAGTGACCCTATGGTACCCAAGAGACACAACTAGAAAACAGGGACGTCCAAGGACAAAATGGGAAAACGACATCGGCATAACTTTGGGGCCTTGTTGGACTAGAGTTGCAGAGCACAGAGCAGAATGGAGGGAGTTGGAGGGAGCCAATGCCAACAGGTACGCCAAACTGCGGGACATCCTATAATTAATTACTCTAAACACTTCTTACTAGCAGACAACGTCAATATGTACCCACACTATCTGAAATAAATGGCTTTATTATAAAGTTAGAAGGTCTCTCGCAAGGTGGACCTATAACCTGGTGAAGGATGTGGGCATCCACTGTATACGAGAAGCACAGGACTGGTCGATGTGTAGATGCTTGGAAGAGGCTTGTTTCCAGATGTCTTTTGGCGATTGACAGAAAAACTGCCGAAAAATTAAAGGACTGCACATGAAAATATATGATAAGTTAAAAGACCTACTAAAACCTGCTAGCTTAAAACTCCCTACGACCCTAAGATCTATAAGCCCTACAGCCCTTACCTACCATATACCTAGTATGTGATAAATATATAGATAACTTCAAGATGTCTGCACTATGAGTTCTATGGTTACAGACCGGATAGTGGGAAGGATTTCTAGGTCCAGGAAGAGAACACTCACTGCTAGTCCCGCAGACACACGAGACTGATCAGAGATGGCTAAAAGTGTATGGTTACAGTAAGGGGTAATGAGACAAGAATATAAAAATTCAAATCTGATTTATTAACAATATTTTATAGTTTATATACTGTTTTGTCTTAATATGCACTATTGTGCAAATTTATGTGTCCTATGCGTGTAATATGCAACCAAACAATATTTTAACTAAGCCGCGTGTCAGCCGGGCCGAGTGCTGAGTTAATGTCCAAAGGTAACATTCAACACTGCCATTTGTGACACAAATTGATAACCCAAAATGAGCTTTGTAAAAAAATACATTTGACTCATTTTGACAAGCTCAGGACTCTTGGTCTGTTAGATGTTTGTTAGACGATTTTGGTCAGCAGATAAACCACAGATCAAAAAAGTTACTACGTAACAGATATATTACTCTCCGAGATCAAGTACACAATTTTGAACTCAATATCCGTGACGGTTGGGTTGATCCTTGACGGCTCGTTTCTTGCGAGGCTGCTCGAACTAAGACCCCCGCGCCCACCAACCACGTACTCTCCTTGCACGAGCGAGCTCTGCGCGCGAGTACGGTGACAACCACTGGCGGAGCGGTGCCGGGACCGCGCGATAGTGTAGTGATTAATCGCTGTAAGTACGGTCGAGTGAAAGAGGCCTGCCCCCCTAGCTAACTTGCAAACGTTTCGTATCGAATCTCTTTCTGCAATCGTACACGCCTTCTATTTGTATGGTCTGACCACGTGACTTTACGTTCAGATGTGTCATTCCCATACATTGATTCGTTTTCTACTAGCGTTATCGATTGTAGATTGTCAACTTGGCTACAGGTCCTGAACATATGGTGATACAAAAAGAAATATAAGTGGCTAGCACAGTATGTAAAGCACAGATGATACTCGAAAGCCCATGATTTCCATTCAAAATACTGAAGCTAAAACCGTTCCAGTATCTGCATGCCAGTTCGGGTTTATAACCTGTCACACACTCACCGCATTTTCACTGCAATTTGCACTGTGGTTTATTTTCCTTGCAAATTGCTTTAAACAGTTCTAGGGCTTTCAAAGGCAAATATTGTTTTTACCGCGTACTTTGACCAGTTGGGTTTAATTTGAACGGTAGTAAATTTCATCGGAATCTTTAGCATTTTTGACAAATAAGTCAAAAATGCCTAAGTCTTATTGGGAGATGTTGTGTTATAGTTGTTCTATCTCACGACAGCGGTTTGATTTTAATCGTGTGTGTGCACATGCACATTGTTTCAGTATGCGTAAGTTCGGGAGCGTTCAGTATCACTGATCGTCTTTGTTTCATCTTGGGACATATTGATTATTTATATCATAAGTGCTAAATTATACAAAGATACTCGAAAGGCCTGGGAGTTAAAGGTATCCTCGGACCGAACTGATGAACTATCAACGTTTGAACTTTCATAATTTGAATCCGGAACCAAAACAACTGGCTCTCCAATCAAAAAATGACCAGGTGTTAATATTTCAACCTTATCATGACACTCAACATAGGATAATGGCCTCGAATTGAGGCACGCTTCACAGTAGCTATCTCTTCGTACGTCAGAGTGGTGTTTCCTATGATCCTCTTTAAATGGTACTTGGTAGACATAATTCCTGCCTCCCAAAGACCTCCAAAATTTGGCGCGTGAGGAGGAATAAAGTGTCACTTGGGCCATTCGTAGCAAGATAGTCTGCTAATTACGAGTTAAAATTAGATTTTTCTTCATTATATAAATAAAGCAATTCACGTGCAGCGCCACTAAATTAGTACCATTGTCGCTGTACAACTCAGTGCAACGACCAGTCTTAGTCATGTGTGTAGACACACGACTAAGACCAACCCACCGTCGTGTGATAGAACAACTGTACCTAATACACATTATCATTTCAGCCAAAAGTCGTCCTCTGCTGGACATAGGCTGCCCCCAAAAAGGGGTTTTTGTCGTAATCGCCACGCTTAGCAAGCGGGTTAGCAATCGCAGTTTGTTGTTAAAGCGCACAGAGAACGCTGCTGTCCAATGTCTGGTTCATTCATTGGTGTCCCTTAGTCGCTTCTTACGACACCCACGGAAAGATATGAGATGGTTAAATTGTTTACGTCCGGCACCCTACGGAACTGGTTATTTTCTGTACCAGTTTTAATAAACAAAAATAAACTTCACAGCACTCCAACCAAATAATCCCCTGAAATCGGTTACACCATCGGGTGATTTCATACAAAACCGCAAAACCGATACCGCATGCGGTAACGGAAAAATATTCTACCTTTTAAAAGCATAATGCTACGCGTCATTTATGACCAATAATTAAGATCATTTCGCTGATTACATGTGGTGGACGAAATTGAAATCCAATTGCACGTAACGATAATGCTAGGTTTAAACTGATGGTTTTTATTGATACCGTACGTAAAACCGTTGGTTTAAATAGTAATGGTGAATGTTTTAATATCATAGGTTGTGTTGTGGCCATAATTATCAACATTTCATCATTATCAGCTTTTTAATGTTTCCACTGCTGGGACACAGGCCTCCTCCCTGTGAGAGAGGGAATGGGTCTTCATCCACCACGCGGGCCCAGTGCGGGTTGGTGGATGTTACATGTCTTGTAATTTATGGACATGCCGGTTTCCTCACGATGTTTTCCTTCACCGTTTTAGAGCAGTGGTGATGAAATAATTTATACAAAGTAAAGCGCCTGCCTGGGTTCGAACCCACAACCTACGACACGTAAGTCAAGGCTGTTACCACTGGGCCACCACTGCTCTAGAGAAGTGTTGTGTCCAAAGAAATTTAAAATACTTGAAGAGAAGAGTAGCTTGGATACTGGACAGAGTACATTGCTCAGATCAGATAACGAATGGTCGATGGAGCCGAAAGAGAGATTTTTAAGTAAGCCACCACCACCAGCGTACCAGAAGACGTAGCACTGGAAAGCTTCCCACAAGGTGGACCGATGACACGACCAAGAGAGGCCTGTATGTCATCAAGCACAGGATCGGTCGATCTGGATCTGCTTGGGGGAGGCCTATATTTTTTTTTTTTCTGGTGGGTTTGCTCTTGACTCTAGTCTAGGTCAAAGGTGACAGAGACAGAGTCGACGATGGAGTGAGCTTACCCAGAAGAAGCCTGTTCACTATAACTTTCTCTTTTTTTATATACAGTACTGGAAGGTTTTTGGATAAAATGATGAGGATTTATGGTAAACAAGGCCTGATAATTCGATGTTTTACCACAGCAAATAACAAGGTTTAAGGCTTATGTCACAATAATAATGGTTTCGAGAATTAACCAGTATCCGAATAAAAAAAAAACATAACAAACACAAAACACTAATAAATAATTGCTTTATGAAACAAAAACAAATTCAATTTCATGGTTTAAATATTGGTTATGCGTCATTTATTTAAAATCATGTTATTCGAAATATTCGAAATTCCATAATCTGGTTATTACTATAATTTCGCAGAACTAGATTCAATATGTGTTTAATATTCAATAATTTCCATATATTCAGTGAATTGCATTCACAGAAATATTGATACAAAATAAATTACACTATTATGAATCTAAATTAGAATTTCAATTAATTTTATAGTGATAATAGAACAAGCTTATTAGTAATTGAATCGTAAGTTTTTCTATCAATTTTAACTACGTCATATGTTTAATTTTCAAAATCTGACTTCGAGATAACCTGTAAAGAAATCATCCGAAATCTGAAGGATTTATATGACAATTCTATATCTTGATAAAAACCTAAGCCTACTTACACCTCAAATCACTAAATTCATAGAGTGCGTAACGAAATTTAACCATCGTTCTATTTTCATTGAGTAAGAATTTAAAGTCACGCTTTTTTTCATGGAAGAGGCAGAAATTCGAGAGCGCCACAAAACTAAAATACCTAATATACCACTTTTGCTTCATCATCAGCCTATTAATGTTCCCACTGCTGGGACACAGACCTTCTCTCTGTGAGAGGGAATGGGCCGTAATCCACCACGCGGGTCCTGTGCGGGTTGGTGGATGTCACATGTCTTCGAATTTTTGGTCCTAGGACATGCCGGTTTCCTCACGATGTTTTCCTTCACCGTTTTGAGAGCAGTGGTGATGAAATAATTTACACGAAGCCTGTCTGGGCTCGTGCCCACGACCTACAACTAGTAAGTCGCGGCCGATACCTCTGGGCCACCACTGCTCCTACTGGGCCACCACTGCTCCTACTGGGCCACCACTGCTCCATTTTGCTTCGTTTACGTTATTTCAACACTTTGTGCACTCGACCATTCTGAAGAACATCACAATAAGATCCGTGGATATCTTTCTAGGATCATGTACGCTCCGTCACTTGCCCTTAAGGGCAAGTTTCATTGGTTCGGCATCACCCAGTCGACACCGGCTATAGCTGAAAACTAGCCCTTTGGCTCAGTCTAACACACGAGTCCCATTATTATGCTGAGCGATGGCAGTTTTGCGTGGTTGTGACGCATACTCTTTATGAGTTTCCCTTTGTTTTTTTATGGTACGTGCCTGACGCAAATAAACGTTATTCTTTCGTTCTTTCTAGAATGTCTCTTCCCAGAATTGCCACTCACTTCTGCATTGTACATAAATACGAGGAGATTAAGAGCCGTGTGTTTGTGCTGTGTTTGAAACCAAAACGTTTTGTTGCAACACTGAGTCAACCGGCTGTCATCGATTTTTGACAGTTGTTAGTTGTGTTGACAGGTGTCACTAGACTAGAAAAATTGTGACCGAGCGCATGCGACGCGATACTTCTTCCGCAGAACTGCTTGTGGCGCTGATGATCTACATCCGTCACAACAATATAAAATTCGAGTCAAAACTTAAAATTACCTCCTATTTGTATGTGGCATACATTGTATCATTAATGTGATAACAAATATATTTTTATCTATGTATTTTTATATTTTGTTTGTTTCAGTCCCGTACTAACTCAACAAGTGTCAACTGTATTAAAGTGAAGAATTTCGTTTCTACCTGCAGTCCCTGTTTTAATGATTATTATTTTTTGTTTTTATAAAACATTCTTGCTCTTCCTTTTAACTTTAGACATTGGCAGAATAGTCGACATCGGCTTTGCTTGCCATAAAAAATATAGAATAGAATAGAGTCTAGTTCGAATATAATGTAATTGTAAAATAATCAACACATCTCTGTTCAAAAATACGCCCGCCATTCGCGATTGGTGTTGTGCGGAGCCTGTGCATTTGGTTTTGTGAATATTTCGCTCGCAGCGGGGTATCTTGTGTCGACAACGTGCCTGATGGATGCTGGAGTTTTCGGTATAGAAGACATCGCTTATTCCTTATTATCCTTTATTAGATATATATCCTCCTACCAATAACCCCACACCACCCGACCACACCCACGGATTGAACGACCTTGGCTGTGATCCGCAGGCCTGTACTAAACATGCTGCAAGTGGACCCAAATCCCCTTACGTGAAAAAAATACGTGAATATGTCGTAAAATAAATAATTGTATCATACCACATTTTTTCCATAGCAATATTAACAGTGAAACACAGACCAAGTTAGTAAAGCTCAGCCAGAGTAATTTACAAAAAAACAAAACAAACAAAGAAATAGAGATATCAAAAAAGACTACTAGACTACTCAAACATTCTTGCAAGGCTTCCTAATGACTAGAAGGCCTCCTGTTAGGAGATTGATGGCTCATTTACACTATGTCATTTTGACCGATTCGGTTGCAGCTCATATTCGGTCACCGACTACTGTAAACGGGTTTTCGATTAGCCGTATTCCGCATACCGTATTAGGTGACCGAACCGAAACAGAAAAAGTTGCTGAAACGCGCTACTCATTGTTTACTCTACGCGTCATGTATTGTGTTTGTTTTATTTTTCTTAGCGCGTTTTTGTTTCTTGTCGTAACACAATATTTCTGTCCATAATGATGCTTTCAACACGAGTGTACACAGTTCTGCTGAATGCGGTCGCCGAATACGGTAAACAGACAACTTAAACAAATACAGTCGCTGTATTCGGTGAACGACTTAATGTAAACCACCCAATTCGGGTGGCCCAAAGCGGTTGCCGTGTGGCGGTGACGGTGGCAGACCTAATGCAAACGCATCATAAGGCACAGAATGTTACCCCAAGAAATATTAACCAATGGTTGTCACCGAAAAGGGTTGTCTCAGTAACTACAAATGATTTGAAACTCCAAAATATGGCTGATGAACAAATTGCAGTAGGCTAGGAGAAAAAAATGCAGTGTACAAAAGAAAAACACAAGGCAAAAAACCGTTCATACCACAAAAGCCTATTAATAACTTTGTTTAAAACTTTGTTCAAGAGAAAACTCGGCACGAACCTAATACCAGAACACAATAGCTGCAATAAGGCTAGGAACTAGTGGCCTGTGATCAAAAGAGAGGAAATGTATTGGGGTTGTTGCAGAAAAATAGTTTTTATTACGGAGTAAAATTGAGCGACCTAGCGAAACTAAAGTAGTGCTGATATTTAATGACTTTAAAATGAATAAAATATCTAAATTAGTCATTTTGCGCTATCAAAAGTTAACCCGTATTCAGCTGTTGCTTGAAATGGTGAATTTGGTGTTTTTTCCGTACCAAGCGGAGCTTTGCTCATTAATTTAAGCTAAGCCACCGATCAATAATTTAAAATTAAAAAAACATTTTCCCTAAAAAAACCATAGAGAAGGCTGATGTTGCAAATAACAATCAATATGTCACCAAAAACTTCACAACCGCATGAACTAACAAACTTCTTTCCTTGCACACAGGAGTAACAGAAGCCCCACCGGACCCGCCGCTGTACTCCACCATAGCTCAGCCGAAGAACTCGAATAGCGCACACAGCCTGCCTCGCACTCAGACGCCGGTGACGCCCATATCGTCGCATGCACACTACACTGATATGCAGGTTTATAACTAATTTCTTACTCTTACACTTTTTATTAATACATGGATATTTGTCTAAGCCTGCCTTTGTACCAGAGATGTACTCAGCTGCGTCGCGATGAATTTGTATGATATCAACCAATAGGATGACTTAATTTTCATGGCGAATGTTGCCTTAGCTCACTCTTAGTTTGACGCTACTGACATAGCTCAGCCGAAGAACACCAACAGCGCACACAGCCTGCCTCGCACTCAGATGCCAGTGACGCCAATATCGTTGCATGCGCACAACACTGATATGCAGGTTAATAACTAAAATCCATACTCCTACCCGTGACCTACAGCTGGGCGAAGCCTCAATCTTCCCAGACACTCTTTTCGCCTGCACCGACCCGAACCAGCCTTTGCAGTGCGCACCAGGTCATTTTCCCACCAATTTTTGAGCCGTACTCGGCGATGCCGTCAATCTATTCCAATTTATTTTATGTCAGCATTGCATGTCTTATTCCAAACATTTCTAGTTACCATAATCTGAATAGTCATCTTGTTTCTAGCCAAAACATATTTATATTTTATTTTTGGGATGCAATATAAAATTATTGGTATCAAGAGATGACGCATTAAATACACAAGTTCAAGTGTCTAACAAGCGCTATATAGCGACTGTATTTTGATATACTTTAATTATCAAACGTACATGTTCTAATTAAATAGTAAAACTATTCAGCGGTTAATTAAGATAATGAACTACTTCTTTCTGTATTTTCACTCGTAGTTGTTAGTAAAAAACGAGCGTATAATGCAAACACAAAGTGATACGTATACAAGAATACCGAGATTATAAGTTCTAACATACAGATTTTGCAATGCAAATAGAAAACTTAAAAAAAAACCCTATAATGAAGACCATGACCGAACCATGCTTTGACCAAAAGCTGGCCATCAATTATTTCTATCGGTAGCCGACCGCTTTGACCCCGCTGCATAGTGACCGAACAGCAAGCCGATATTCACATTTAATTTGCGATACAAGGCTTTACTACTAAATAATTGCAGTAATAATTTAGTGTTTATTGGAGAAGTTTCGCCAAAGGGTTTCGGCAAACTATTGGCAGAGTGTAATTGAATATTTCGCTTAGTTAGCAGTACGCAGTGATGTTAGCCCAAAGCCGATACGGTTAATAGCTTTATTTATTTAAGGCTTATTTCATTCAACGTGTTTTGAAGTGTACTGTGGATTTGGCTACAAAACTGTACTTAAAATGTTCAATCAAAAGTCGGGTAATTAGGTGATAATTGGTCATAAATTTAATTTTACAGTGACAAAATGGGTCTCAACCACTTGTAGGTACTAATGTTTTGCTCTTTTATGATTCAGGGCGAAGTTAATATTCTGATTATATACTGACTGAGGTTCTGTCTGACTGCTGCCATTACACATTGACATAAATATTACTTTGAACTACGCTGCTCTATCAAAAATTCAGGATCACATCTACTAAGTTGAATATTTATTATCACTCGTGTATAATAACATTACAAATCTCTGACTCACCTTTTTGGAAATCTAAATGTGTTGTCATATTGTTATACAGCCTATTTGTTTTTGTTGTTTTCCACTCAGTAATCGGCATTTTGTTTAATGTTTTGTTTGTTTTTATTTGGTAATGTCGAAACATATTACGCAAGTAAATTGTCTTTGGCCTCTCACCCACAGATATAACGGTGTATTGCTCTCATCAAGCAAGAGAAAAAAAAAAAATCGTTTTAAATACGAGGCTTTTGGCTAATTTGTACCTATAGTGAATGCCACTCTTTATTTTGTATTGTGCGTTTAGTTTGTGCAGAATAAACATTTTTTCTTTCTTGTTTCTGAATTGTGTGTAAAAAAAATACACAATTTTCTGCCCCTTTCATTTCTAATATTATCTTTCAACCAATGCTAAAAATACTCCTATTTTCACAGAATGATTCCGGTCGAAGTATGATCAACGGTGCAATGAGGTCACATCGAGAAATCGTCACAACGAGGACACCATTGTTAGCAGCTCATCAAGAAAGCTGCGTATAAGCCATACCCAGTTTATTTTATAACATTTTACTTTAAAAAAGTGAAAAATAACCAAAGTTCATTGTTGAAAATAATTCATTTTTATTATTATTATTCGATATTAACAGTAATGCGTTCTAGCAGTTGTAAAATTAAGACAATGACTGATGAACAATTATTAAGTAAAAGATTATTAGAAAATTATTGAAATAACTTGTTCTAATGGTAACTTTAGTTAGATACTCTTTAAGAGAAATGACGGAAGGCTCTAAGCTGTTCTAGTATAAATTTAAGAGAACTAAGGTGAAATTGTAAATAATATAATACCTATTAAAAATTGTGTTTCAAGAATTCACTTACGGAATTTCATTTCGCAATGCACTAATAGACGATTTAAATGTAAATTATTACAATTAAATGTAAAAAAATTAACGTCATAAGTGTCAACAAAATTTAATAATTAAATGTAATACCTGCATTAAATAAACCAGTCCAATTTGGTTTTATTGTTATGAGTACGTTACTTATCTATTTACGTTATTGGAAATTAAGTAGTTTGTCAATTAATATTTATTCATTAGTCTTACCTGTTATCTGTTGATGGTTGGATTCAAAATCGTTTATAAATATTTCTCCTTTTACTTGGGGCAGGCTTGTACCATGCTCTACACTTAAGCCACTTTTCCACCTGCAACCAGCTCACATGAATGTTGCATTACATTGCAAGCTACCCAGGTATAATATGATCGATCGCTCGATCGTGCCCTGTAATGTAATTGAACTTGCATGTGAGTAGCTTGCAGGTGGATTCCGGCCTAACGCACAAATTGTAAAAATATTTATGTTCGAAAGCAATTCGAATTTCGAATTTAGTGCCATGACTATAGTCGAAAGTGTGTACAAGGCTACGAAGACAAATAGAGCCGAGCAAATATGTATTGTTATACAAGGTGTAAACAATGTTTCAAAAACTCTAAATAGATGTGCATTTGAACTACACGACAGCTGCACAACTGTAGATCTTGTGCAGTTGTCATAACTGCATCGAAACTGCCAACCAACTGCGTAGTCCGCTTGCAGTCAGCGTACGATTGAGGCGCAGTTGGCGTGCAGTTGGCGAGCAGTTGGTGTGCTGTTGGCTTTCTGTTCGCATGCAGTTATGATGACAGTCCGATTTGAGCCTTAGTTGAAATCAGTATCTAATCATTAGGTTGAAAATATTACATTGATTTGAAGAAGTAACATAATGTCGTATTCTATAATGACTTTATAATATAAATACGATATAACAAAAATTTACGTGATTGTTATACATAACTTGCCGGAAAAGTTTTAGAATATAGGTACCTATAGATAGATCGTTTTGTAAATAAGTGTAAAATATGAAAAGATAAGTTTATATCATAGTTGAAGTTACCAAAGTTATTTTATACCTTGTATAACAATTCAAAGTTTAATACAATTATTATCAAGTTGTTTTAATGTTCAATGATTTAATATCAAAATGTTTTTGAAATAATTTGAACAAAGACATATCAAATTTAATCGATCATGTAAATACACGAATTAATTATAATTATTATTCAATTAAAATAACAACAATGTTTATTATTTTAACAGTGATAACATTATTAAGTTGCATATGATGAAAATATAATTTTACCATGTTAAACTACTCCGGACTGGTTGTAAATATAATAAATTAAAAACAATAAAAATTTGCTCATTCTAAGGAATATAAAGAATTTAATGTAACAGCACGAGATACGTTAAGTTGGCGGTTATCTAAAACGAATCATTATGGGAAGAGCAGTTTTTTAATACATGTGACTCAATAAAATGTCGAAAATTGATTTTGAGTTTGTTTTTTTTTACTTTCCTAATTTTACCTGAAGGGCTACTCATGCTAAGTTTAAATACTTACCAATTTGATGGTGGATGATATTGTGAATGTTGGGGCACTAATCCAGGCAGGTTGCTTTCGAGAAATCCTGGTGGAAGATACCTATTACAAGATTGTAATTTCTGTAAATGCAAAAAATCAACATTAGGACACTATACGACTCGTATTTGTTTTAAAATTTTCACAATAGTTATTTATACAAATTATTATTATTTATTTATTAAGACGCCTGGGAGGCCTATGTCCAGCAGTGGACGTCTTTCGGCTGAAATAATGATGATGATGATGCAACTGTTGTATAATAAGGGGTATTAAAACACGAATGTGGGTTATCACACTGGTGTTTTAATACTTAATTATGTTCAGTTGCATACAAGACGTGTAGATAAAATCTTAATCTATACTTATAATATTATAAAGAGGAAAGATTTTTTGTTTGTTTGTACCGAATAGGCTCCGAAACTACTGGACCGACTTGAAAAATTCTTTCACCAATAGAAAGCTACATTATTCCTGAGTGACATAGGCTATTTTTTGATCCCGGAATGGGTCCCGTGGGGTGGTCCACGGGAGCGTAGCCGCGGGCAACAGCTAGTAATATTATAAATGCGGAAATTTGGATAGCTGTATTTTTGTTACTCAATCACGTCAGAACGGGTCAACAGATCTGGATGTAATTTGGCACAGAGATTATAGATTATAGTCTGGAAAAGCACATATGCTACTTTTTATCCCGGAAAAACGTACGTATCCCGTGGAAAAACTTTTGATTTTCACTCGGTCGAGGCCGCTGGCGAAATCTAGTAAATCATTTTCATATTATCACTAAACCAAACAAAAAATGTGACAAAGAGATTTTTTCTTATTTTTGCCCGAACTGGTACAACCTAGCCAATCGCTTCATACCCGCTTGACGTTGAGTTTTCGGCCAGGCTGTATAATTAAATAATCCACTTTCACTGGAGTGATATCACGCTATTCAGTTATCCGTTGTGCGGTCACCCAGTATCATCACCAGAACCTAAAATTTACGAATATTAGGAATAAATTAATTTATATTTGCAAATATCTAAGCATGTTTTACATACCGTTATACACGAATGTGACTTTTCAATGATGTACTTTCTAAGTTTATCTTGGATGTAGCGTTGTGGGGGTTCTCAACTGAAAATAGTCGAGTGATACTAAATATCACTATTAGTAAGTTCATAGCCACATCACTAAAAACGCGGTACAACTCTAACTTCCAGAGACGCTAACGCTCTGTCATTTCGTTTTCGCTGGCTGAGCTGAAAAAACCTACATTATATCCTGATCCTCAGGACTATTTGTGCCCCGATCTAGGGGCTCTTCGTACGGGTTGAGGGCTGGACCCCTTGCCTACTGCTGCACACTACTTGCTTCCTGCACACTACTTACGCACGCTGCCCAGGTCTTGGCCTGCCTAACTGCGGCCTACCGCCACGCTAGCCAGTGCCTGCGCAACCCGAGCAACTGCAGTTCCGGCGGCCTATCGCTGAGCCTGTGCTGACAGGCTCTCGCTTGTGCCACGTGCTACCAAGGGACGGTACCCTTCTTATGTACTCGTATTAACCGTGTGTTGTTAATCGGTTCAGAACTATAGTGATTATACTTACCCGCGACCTAGCTGTGGAGTTTTCTAATTATATGTATTAACTTTTCCAGCTGTTTTCTTTGCGTATACATACTTACCTAACAGGTAGCGGCCTGCGCAAGCTTACCCTGCGCAGACCTAGCCGTTACATAGACATCACAGTCAACGGTAAAGGAAAAACATCGTGAGAAAACATGGGACTTATAGTGAGTTTATTATATGATTGTTCTCCATTGGTGTAATTGATGAAAGGCGTTCCATTGCGAGGATAAACTAATAAATGAATACAATCTGATGATTTGCTCACATTACCATCTGGTAATATGAGCAAATCATCAGATTAAGGTAGGTAAGCTTTTCTTTGTTTAATCGTAAAAAACTCAAATATTCTTTCAACAAGTTTATTTCGATTCATACAAATGAAATCAAATTACAGAACATTTTCCATTTTAAATTCTTGGATTTTCAAAAAAAATATTCATTTTTATATAGCCTTGTGTTGACAATAATGTACTGGAAAAAAACGGCCAAATTGGTCAAGCAGTTTCCGTGTCATGATTTTTCTTAAGTGTGATAATTGATTTCTATTACCCGACTACGGCGAAGCCAAAAGGAAGGGTTATGATTTTAGCAGTATATTTATGTATGTATGTATGTTTGTATTTACGTACGTTCCTCCGTAGTGCCTATACTATTCATCCGATTTTGATGGATAAGGTGTCCTTGTCCATCGATTCATTATTATGGCCAGAGTAACATAGGCTACAAAAAAAACCCGGTCAATTGCGAGTCGGACTCGCGCATGAAGGGTTTCGTACCATTACAGCAAAAAAATCACGTTTGTTGTATGGGAGCCCCACTTAAACATTTATTTTATTCTGTTTTTAGTATTTGTTGATATAGTGGCAACAGAAATACTGAAACTGAAAATTTCAACTGTCTAGCTATCACGGTTCATGAGATACAGCCTTGTGACAGATAGATAGGCAGATGGACAGTGAAGTCTTAGTAATAGGGTCCTGTTTTTTCCCTTTGGGTACGGAAACCTAAAAACAAAGTCGGGTTACAGTTATTAAACTTTTTGCTTGTTTTCATACCTATTTGTATGGGTGTAAATAAAATCGATTACCGCATGTATTTATCTAAATAAAAAATAGAGTGTACCTTATTTTTAGCTCCTTATAGTAATTGTACTGACCAAATCACTCACGTGTATAAGACTCATACGTCATACCACATGGATTAGTCATGACATCATTTCTATTTCAGTATACAAATTTCTACATGTAGGACGGGTTACGTCTGTAGCGAAATTGCTACGCGGCGTAGTAAACATGCTACGCCGTAGCAAGTCTACTACGCCGCGTAGCAATTACACGATTACGAACTGAGGTGTGCGATCGATTTTTGACCGAATTAAAATCTGCTGGTATTGCGTGATTGAATTAGAAATTAAGATATTTGCAGTAGGACTAAAGTTACCGATATACATCAAAGAATTGCCAAACTTGAGTAGCTGTGGGCGGGGCACAGTGCTCGTGTTTCTGGAGTGGCCACCGCGTTAACCGAAGATGCTGGATTGGAAGGCCTCCCACTATGTGGTTCAATAACGTGTTTAAGGCAACGGGAATCTGCTGGATGGCGGCAGTGGGCAGGGCACATTGCTTGCAGAACGGATGGCTGATGGGCCTGAAAAGTTTAAATGGCGACTGCGAACCGGAAGACGATGCGTTGGAAGGCCTCCCACTAGGTTGACCGACGACCTGGTTAAGATTGTGGGAATCCGCTGGATGCGAGACGCAAAAGACGGACGATGTGGCGACACTTTGGGTGGACCTATGCTCAGCAGTGGACGTATAATAGCTTAAGTATATAGCTATAGGCCTCCCCTAGGAGTCGCCACATAGACCGTTCTGTGAGGCCTTTAAATGCATCGTCTTCCGGTTCGCAGTCGCCATTTTTTTAAATTATTTTTTTGTAATCTATATGCTCGCGTGATGTTAAGCGATGACGTGGTGTACGGTTAAGCACGCTTGCCTAGAAGAAACCTATTCACTCTTGATTTAAAAGACCCAATGGTAGCTATCAGGGAACAAAGACCCCGGAAGGGAATTCCACTCCTTTTAGCTGTGCGCACAATGAAAGTATTAGCAAAACGCTTTGTGCGTATGGGAGGGATGTCCACCATGTACCGATGGCGCATGGCCGTACGTCTTGTAGTCCAATGGTGGAAAGGGCTAGGCGGAATCAAATTGTGCAGTTCCGTCGCACACTCCCCGAAATGTAACCGATAAAAAACCGACAGGCTGGCAACTCGGCGTCGATGTTCGAGGCTCTGGAGCTTTGAGGCGACCAATGCATCGTTGCCAATAAGCCTTTTGGCCCGCCTGTCGATCGATTCAAGTGCATCAAGCTGGTATTTGGCAGATCCATCCCAGAGGTAAGAGTAGTACTCCATGTATGACCGAACTTGCGCTTTATACAAGCAGCTGTTCAGGCGTGAAGTAACGTCTCACCTTAGCAAGAATCCCCAACTTTTTTGCAGCTAACTTGAGCTTTCGCCTCAATGAACTGACTGAAGTTGAGGGTCGATGTCAACGTAACTCTTGCAAATATCCTCATCTCTGATGCGATCACGCAAGGAAACGAGACGTGACCATAAAATTGAATAAAAATATTACTACATACTTTAGGTGAATAATGATAATGTCGTTAATAAACATCGATAATAAATGTAGTGTCTATTAAATTATAGTTCAAATTCATAACTCTATTACGCCGCATAATTTAGCGTGGTTTAATTTATTAATGTTTATAATGTACACAATATTAATTTTACTACATCAAACTTACCTAACTACATTGAAAGCTTGTCCAAGCCCTGACAGGACCTACTTTTAACAGAATATAATTATAATATATCTAGTAAAGTATCTAGTCTGTTTGTTTATGTTCTACAGCTTCTGACAACCCATATTGAAAAACTTTCCTGTTTATTTTTATCGCAGGCAGACGTACAACCACTGTTAAAAAAAAAGATAAAAAAAAACCCGACTGCTTAAAAAGCGAACTAAAAAGATGTAAACAAGAAGAAATCCATGTTGTGCAGTCAGAGGATCAGATGGTCAGCCAGCTCGCGAATATGTATCCTATCCCACTGCTGGGCCCGTGCGGTCTCCTCCCTGTGAGTGAGAATTTACAACGCGGGCCCAAGTTGAGTTGGTAAATGTTACATGTCTTCGAATTTTTGGTTCTAGGGCGTACCGGTTTCTTCACGATGTTTTACTTCTTCATTTCAATGTGATGGTAATTATAAAATCTATGCAAATTAAAGTGCCTTGTTTAATGTTCCCACTGCTGGGACACAAGCCTCCTCACTGTGAGAGCAGTTAAAGTGCCTGCCTGCGTGGGTATAAATCCGTGACTACAACTGGTGAGACGACTGTTATACCTCTTATTTTTTTTCTTTTATCTTCATCTGCCATATTATTTCTGTACCACCCTTTGTTGTCTCAGGCATTTGTAACCAACCTGTTTGGCGTTGTGTTGCATGTATTTTGAATAAACAAACGGTAACTTTGCCGACTCTACTCCAACAACACACGTAGCTCCTAGGAAACACACCACATCAAAACACCCGATTATAACAATATTTCCAACACCATCCCGACACTAAGATTAAACACCGACTTACCGTTTGATTAATCGACGATAGGAGCGCTTAGAATTGATCGACGATCGCCCAGTCAATGGTTGTGAGATAAATAGCCAGGCACAGCGCGCATTGAATGCGTAACAAATGGTTATATCGCGTCGGCAGCGTGATGCGGGGCACCGTTTTGTGCCACCGACCTGCATCACCGGCACAATGCTTTAGATATCGACCTTTCTTTAGCCGTATAATACACCATTTTATTGATGAGTTCTTTGGATTATAATTTAGGGAAATAGGCTTTGTACTTTTTTGCAAGTTGGGTTTTATTCAGGATTTCGTAATCATTTCTTCTTTTTTTTGTTGGTACTCCTATAGGTTTAACAATTTTTGGATAGGAGGCAGGGTTGGCAGTGGAGCTAACTGCGTCTCATTTAAAATTTCGCAAATAATTAAAAATTAACATTAAAAGCTGGCTATTTACCATGTTTACTGTGTGTTGCGAGTTCTCGATATTTCGGTGCTGTTGCAAGCACCATGATCACGGATAAACTGAAATCATTGCGGGTGGGTGTTTATGAGGAGACAAAACGGTCTACCCTCTTTCTTGTTCGTTTTTTGCACTCAGTACCGCTACCATTGTCACTGACAACTCGATTCTGTTCCCGACACACGAAACTCACTGTGTCCGCTCGCGCGGCTTTTAATGTTAGTGTTAGTGACCATGACAGTTTAAAAAAAAAAAAAGCTGTCAAACTGTCATGGTTTTAATTATATAAGTTTTTAAAAGTTTAAAAACTTATATAATTAAAAATGTTTATGTTTAACCTAATGATTTGGAAAGTGAAAAGAGATGACAGACCTAGGAATAGAGGGAATGTAGCGAGGCGCAACTGTGGGATAGTACTGGCTAGCTATAATAATTTATTTATTCGTGTTTGTACTTTGTCCTAAAATAGTTATTTGGCATGGATCTTAAACTTCTTTTCCTCCTACTTCTATTTTATTTTTAGATGATTTAAATTCAGATTGGTACACGGGTAGACAATAACCTGTATAAGCCATAAAATACTTACTTATAAAAGTTCCCACATACACATCAGTCACATCACCGTCAAATCTTCGATGATAGTTTAGTAAAATTCGTATTGTATCGGACACAAATGTGAGTCACGTTGTGACCGACACGTCTCAGTCATTCACACTTAAATAGTTACATACTAAACATTGACGTGACTGATACAACCATACATAAACTCAGGCCTTTTTCCCATGGGGGTAGGCAGAAACTACCCTGCTACGATCCTATCATACTTCTTTTGCTTCACTTACATTCATACATCTCGTCATACACACACGCCGGGTATGAGTACTGTGCACCTGGCCTTTCTGAAGAACGTCACCTATAAGGTCTATGTATGTCTTTCTAGGGCGTCCCCTCCCGGCGTTTCCATTCACGTCTGCCTTGTAAATACCTTTCGTTAGTCGCCTATCATTCATCCTCTCAACATGGCCAAACCATCTTAACATACTCTTTTCAATTTTAGTCACTACATCTTCTTTTAAACCACAACGTTGTCTTATTACCTCATTTCTCAATCTATCATTTAAAGTTACACCACACATACTTCGCAAGAAACGCATTTCTACTGTATTAATACAATTAATTGACTGATGCAAACCTTTATCTCGATTGAGTGTTCTTGGGACATCGTTTTTGGATTTCCCATACAAAACCAAAAGGTCAACACAGTTTAAAAATCCGGTCAAGTGCAAGCTGGACTCGCGCATCGAGAAGGTGCCGTACAAACAGCTATTTACCAAAATAGTTTGGTAATATTACTGAAGTTCATAAACAATGAAAACAAAGTAAGATTGAGGAACAAAATGAATTATGCCGTTGGAAAACTGTTGTCCCCATACATCGACATAAGTCGCAGTCAGTTTACCCAACTGCAAATGAGTTAATAATCTCTTTTTTCTTTAGATACAAATTTAGGGTTTTTGAATTTCGTTTCCTTTTCTTGTGCTTTAAGACACTGCTTCTTGCCAAATTTCATGATTCTAGGTCAACGGGAAGTATCCTGTAGATTATGATTCCCTTAAGATTCGTCAAATTTGCGACATAAACGGCGGTATCTTTTGATTACGTTGATTTAACAGTATCTAAATAGTTATGTGCCTAGAAAAAACTACAACTGTGCTTCACCCAATGCAACCTGCGAGTTCGAGGCGTTTGGCGAGAAAATTGGTTATGAAACGTTTTTAAATTTTCATCGGCGAAGCCTATATTTGTTAGGGAATTTTAACACTGCGGTATAGAATATTGCAGTTAGGTCAGCGCCGTCTCTTGACCGATAGTGGAACTAATGTAACTTTTGTTGATGATTTCTGAAAAGGTGTGCTATTTAGAGACAACGTTTTAATTTACCTGTAATCTTTAGATAAATTTCTATCACATAATATTTTAAGATCAAAACTTTTGAGTTTTTTTTAAAACCACTTTCCAAAAAGTAGGAGGTTATATGCTCAACTTTATGTTTGTTTTTTTTTTGTGATTGATCACCGATATCTCCGTCAATTGTGGACCGATTTAAAACATTCTTTTATTTATATTTTTGTTAAGATCTTCGGAGATATACAATAGAACTCTTCAATACATGACGGCAAATCTCTCGGGATTGCAGCAATCGCATGTATTATTATTTATTCATTACGTACCATCAAGCTAGTACGCTCTGAAGGAGTACGCAGATGTGTTCACCTTGGTACACTCTAATTTCACCGGTTATGTTCAAGTTTCATGATATTCGGGTAATCTATTCTGGCATTATAGGTACCTTACTAAAGAACCTGCCTATTAGGTACAACTAAAAAGTGAAAAAAAAAACTTTCTTACGAAAAAATACTACCGACTTCCAAATAAAAACACTACAAAGTAAAAAATAACTTTTTAGTCCGTGTCCACAACGAAAACATTTGGTACCTACCGAAGACACTGACTTCCAAAAAGAAAGTTATTCTTCACTTTGTAGTGTTTATATTTTGAAATCGGTAGTATTTTTGTGTAAAAAAGTTTTTTCAGTTAGTATACGATAAAATGCTAATAATATTGTGTGAATATACATTTTGTATATGGTTTAATCATAATCTACATCATTTCAGATGAAAGACGACCCCTGCTGGACATAGATCTCACACCTATGTCCAAGCGTCGGCACATCAACTGGTCCTTTGCTTCTTGCATCCATCTTATGCCCGCGACCTCCAAGTCATCGGTCCATCTCATGTTTGCGATACAGACAGTTGATGATAACGTATGGCGTTGGACGTTGGAAAGTAAAAAGGCACGGACGTCGAACGTAGTACCAAAGCGACGACGATGCAACAACCATATTTCATATAAATTATTTTACAAAATGCGGTACCTACAATCTCCGGTCACAAGACTCACAAGTGTGGTTTTCATTATTTGAGGAAGATGTATTAAAGTAAAATGCCTTTATCATGTACTATTCCTTATATATTTTTTTACCATGTTAACTATTTCGTTTGATATTAAGATCAATGCCTCAAAGGAATAGAATTCTCTGTAGAACTTATTTTTGGGACAACAGAGAACGTTAACGAGTCAATTGGATATATTTATTTTGTTATGTATATCCTTATTCTCTTTTGTGTATAGCACGTTACTTTCCATTAACTATTTTTTGTATGCCATTGATGTTTTAGTTTTCATGTATGACGTCTACGATCGTTGATCACTTTTAAATAAAATAAAATATAAATTGTCATAAAAAGATAGTTTCTTTACTCTTATGGGATACCGAACAGACAAGTGAACAAGCACTTACACAAGAAACAACGACTTAGTGTTGTTTATTTGAAAGCCGGTTGTATTTTTTGTAAAAAAGTTTTTTTAATTTAATTTTTCGTCGAAGGGGACAACTAAGCGACCTAAAAAAATAGTTGGGAAGACGACATCTAAAACTGTTCCAAATTTCAAGTACTTAGAATGCTATCACATTATAAGTTCTTGAGGGTTTCTCAAACCATAAGCGTGCATTCAAACACGACGTGAACCACGCGGGTTCCGCGCGGTTCTATACCCGCGCGGTTCTTATTTACATGAGCATCTTTGTTTTCGTTCAGACATAACCATGCTTTTACCGCATGGTTATCGCACAGTTTCCGCCGTATATGAACAGTCTCTAAGGGTTCCTTTTTACCATTTTGGTACGCAACCCTAAAAACGATGAAATTCGGCAATCACACTCATAACATTAGATTATGTAAGTAAAACAGAACTAGCTAGACAGGTGTAAAAACCCATTAATTCCGGGTAAATACCGAACTCTAATAGCGAAATTGCTTCTTCAGCGTTTAGGGCACATTTGGTCTAATTAAGGCACTAGCGGTATTTAGGGAAATTACATGGATTTACCGGTTAGAAAATGTCGTGAGAATAATTCTGAGTATGAATGTGGAAAGAGCCGACGTATAGACTATATCATCATCATCATCATCTGCCTGCCTGTATCCCATTTTACTTAAGGTCGGCGCAACACGTTTTTTCTGTGTAAAAGATGATAAATGGCTGGAAATGTGGTATCTACTGAGGTTAAGGGAACACTAGTCGTAGGCACGAACTATTTTGTGCGCGGGGTTAAAATGCATTTTATATCAACCGACAACACGTGCGGAAGAGATAGATGCTGTGATGAGCAGTATGAAGCTAGTTTGCGTACATTCGTACACACTTTTGCAAATTTGTAGCGAAATGGATAAGGATTTAGGACGAAACCGAGCGCGCGAAATTTTATAAACAGACCTTTGGCAGTCTAGATATCATGAAAAAACGACTAAATGTAACTGTTCAAAATAAAATTATTTGCATTGTTAAACTACTAATCTATCCATGTATGGTGGCCGTTTTGCAATTTTCCGTCTTCTTATGGTATTTATTTGCGTCCAAAAATGCGTTAAAGTTAGTGTCGAAATATGGAACTTTCGACGCTTCCATACAGGGCTAGATAATGATGAGACAAATTGATATCACTTTTGATTTCGAACGTACATCGTCAAACAGTGGAATAATCCCTATACTACGTTTGTATGGAAGAATTTTCGTCTAGGGTAACCTTAAGTAAAACTAATACAGAAGTCTGAAAAAACACAAAAAATTGCTAACTTTCGTTTCGGATGTCGGTGTCTTTGGTACCACTTGTTTTTATATTATTTCAACACCGATTTCCAAAACAAAGGTTATGTTGCATTTCTTAGTATTTTGCTTTTGAAGTCAGTTTGTTCTTTTGTCAAAAAGTTTTTATTTCTCTCTTTTAAGTTTGAGTGCACCATCACTAAAAATTAACAAATTCTATAGTAAGGTACCTAAAGGATTAACAAAATACCCATAATAACTCAATTTTCAGATTCGTGCTGTTTGTCGCTAGGGAGTTTGGTTGTATGCTCCATATCTTGAAAACTGCTGGACTGATTTTGATGAACCTTAAACTATTCCCTAAGTTGAGAGATACTCAATTTAACATAAAAATAATGATCACGATCGAATAAGTAGTTTCGGTGAAATGCGTGGACAAACATACATACACTTATGAAATTTGGCACACGTGTTTCGAAGCCCACATAGAATAACTTATGGGAATATTTAGCTGTTACAACAATATTACATACATTTACATACGTGTCGAATTGATTCGTAAAAATTATAAAGTGCAAAATAACTTTCATTTCGCGAAAGACACCGTCTTTGGTACCTCTTGTTTTTATCATATTTCTACACCGATTTCCGAAACGATAGTTATTTTTCACTGTGTTTTGAATTTGAAGTCGGTTTACTCTTTTGTCAAAAAGTTATAATTGTTAATTTAAATAATTATATTATCATTTAGTATATTATCATTTAATAATATCATTTAGTTAATCGAAATTGGTTTAATTTACTAATGTTTTTTTTTCTTTTATTGTATCTGGTAATTTATTATACATTTTCATTAGATATAGTAATGTATATCGTGACTCAATATTTTCTCATGTAAAAGTGTTGGTAATTTTACAATGTGAGTCACCTATTTATAGAACATTAATGAATGTTTCATTCTTATTAAAAGAAAAAGCTTTAAGTCCTGAAAATAGAAACTTTATGTTCTGTCTTCCTTTGAGCACCCATTAATTTTACATTTGGTAAAAGCAAACCAAAATAGGTTGACAATAATTGGCTTAGCGTAACTAAGCCAATTATTGTCTTACTTTTTAAGTGTCGTGAGTTCAAATCCGGGCACGTACCTACTGATGTAATTTTTTCATTCATATGTACATTTTAGGTTATGTTGGATATCTAGTTATACGTTTGATAAATACTGACGTTATCGGAAGATATATTTTGCCAAAACCTGCCGAGATTCGTCAAAGTAGCGCAAAACTTTATTGAAAAAGATCTGACCGTTTAAATAATGTATTGGAATGTCTTATTGATGTATTGTATTTTAATGTTTTATATGTATGTTATAACATCGCATTGGAAGCTTCTGTAAAGGTGTTAAAATAATTATTGAGTAAATAAATAAATAAATCTCTGACATCAATGAAGGAAAACATTGCGAGATGTATTTTTTTTATAAATACAGGGTTTTCAACCTGTTATGAAATTATAGCAATTATTTTTAAGAAATAGCCGGATTCAATAACTCAAGCATTGTGCTTCATTCAGCATTACAATAATTTTTATTACGCTTAGAATATTCGCCATTGATTTTTCACGTCATCAAATGCATGATATGAGTCATCGTAGATTTCCTACAAAAAGAAGCATTTAAGTAGTTAAAAATTAGGATTTTCCGCAAGTTTTCCCCATGTCATTACTTCTCCGAAATTTGATCCTTAGCGACACTATCGAATGTTGTATATATATACAACACGCGTTTTTTTTTCAAAATCAGCGGTTTCGTTTAATAGCTAGGAATGTTGATTTTTCAAAATCTAATGTTGCAGTTTTAGTTCTCTTCAAAATTGGAATCCTTTGAGTGTTTTTCGCTATTCCTCATAGTTTCGGATTTGGCCATCCACGCCTACTTAAAAATTTCAGCCTGTATAAGTCTGTGCAAACATGGTGACTCATGTCTTCTCTGTATTAGAAGAAACCTTTACAGTTATATGGGACAATTACAGACTAGTATTATGTTTTGCAATACCTAGATATTTTCATATTAACACCAAACAAAACCAGCTAGACTTGACGCCGTAATACTGTGGTTCGCAATAAAGGCCAAGGCAAAGTTGGTCTCGGAATTACCCGTGGTACTTGCAATATGGCAAGTTAACAACTATCGTAGCAGCTGGTTCGCTGGCTACATATTACTTCGCCAGATACAAATATTTATTCGCCAGCTTTGAATAGATAGGCTGGGCAACAAACGGGTTCGAGTAATAGGGGCTTATGATTTGCGAAATCACTCGGACTGTATCGAATGTAGAAACGATTTTCGTGTAGCGGTAAACGTGCATACTATTTATCCGTGAAAGGAGGTTTGTATTTGATAATACGTTCTATTTTTAAATCTTCACTGAAAAACATAATTGGGTCTTACGGGCTTTTTTCTTACTACATTCTTCAGAAATTTTTGCAGTTTTAGTCACACAGTACGTAAGCGGCGCGGTGCGAAGGAGTCGAAAGCGCTTCTGCTTAGCATGGTTCTGGATTCGTTTTCCGGGTTGAGGCAATTGTTCTTGCAATTTTTCAAAATCAGCCTTACTCCAGGTTGCTTTTCTACATGAGTCTTATACAAGACTGTCGAAATATGGGTATATTATAAGGCTACCTCTGCCAAGGTTGCCATTCTAGCAAATTGGTTTGTGTGCTTTCGGTTATGTAAGTATACTAATTGAAAAAGGTTCTACATTTTCATGTAATTATTTAATCTGCCGAGCCTATTTCCAACAATGTTCGGGTCAGCTTCCAGCCGTTAAAATGGAAGGATACGACTGTAGTGACTGCATATCTGACCTTCACTGGTCTGCGACAGCCTGAGTCGAGTCAATAACCAGTAATGCAATGTAATGTGTCTGTAATGTGTTTTTAATTTTTATATAATATAACAATAAAGGTAAGTCTGTAGTATGCGGTCCATTTATTTCTTATTCTTCTTTTTATAAAAACGTGCATTGCATGAGTGCACACAAATCACAGACTATACATAGGGATGACATCGTATAGTGAGGCAAATTATGGCGACCCGGAGTCTCGCTGCAACATGATGACTACAACCACTCTACAAAGACTGTACCGAAGAAGAAGAAGAAATGCATTTTTCTTTATAATTTATTTCAGCACTTGTATGTGTTGCTATGGTACGTCAAAATATTAGTCCAAGTAACAACTTTATGCTTGCCTATCCTTGTGATAGAACGTGCTTCTAGCGATCTAGATGAGTACAAGAAGATTTTGAAGGTACAGCTGTGAATTTATAAAGGTATCATGTAGGGTTATAATTGTAAAGGGGCGTCTTTCGGCTGAAATAATTATACGTATTTTAACTAGAAGACAATCAAAATGTTTACGTATAGTTACATAGGTTTAACTTGAAACTTGTTATAAAACAAAACAGTATGAAATTTTACTAAAAGATGTTTACAACTATATGAAGCAGTCTATAAATGTATCAACAAAATCATGATTCTGCGACCATTTTTGGCACCATCCAGTCGTGTGTCGCCATTTATTATTTTCACACATCTCACCGCTTCGATCTAACTTCATTCTCTTTGGTCGCTAATCCGAATGAAAGAAGGGTCACTGCGTCCTTTATAAATCATCTAGATTATGTGCTTATGCGACTACCTCGTTGATCTAGAGGCCGCAAGAGAAGTAACGGAGCTAGAGGTCCAAGTTTTGATTCTTGGATCATATTTTTTTTTTGCATTTTGTAACTCAAAGCATTGTCAGCATGGAGTCTAGGTATCAAAAAATGTCAGTAATAATGAACTGAACAACAGAAAAATTGTTTCTAGATAGTCATGTGGAATGTTAATACTTATAGCACAGATAATATAATACATAACAGATGCCTGATCCCATACAAAAAAACCGTGCATGCGTTCCCTAACTAACGTAACTAACTAGCGTTTTTCGTCTGATTAAACTAATTATTCTTTGTACATCGATCGCGTTTGGTTCCACGGCGATAGATAGATGGAGTAAGCAGCGAATTGCAAGTAAAAGGGTTAACTCGGTTTGTGAATATTGTTTTCTTTAAATACGTGACGATTCGTTTTATAGTATTTTTTGCGCGTTTTTACAGTTTCATTGCACCAAAATGTGTTACAATACGAATTTAAACAATCGAGTGGAATGCCTCAGAAATTTATAACCGCACCATCTATTGGCATCAATTTTAAATGATCCGTTCAAATAATCTTTGAAATTGAATTAAGAGCCCAATATTGCATAATTTTTGCTTAGGAAGTTAGGAGAATTCATTAAACAAGAACATCCATTTTTATGTTTATTTCTAGAAAATGTTAATTTTACACACAATTGTATTCAATTACAAATCGGTACACATCGCGCCATGTAGTGTAATTTTTTTGAACCTAATTTTCTTTCTTCGCACTGGGACCCGTGCTTATTAGTATATACTAGCTGTGCCCGCGGCTTCGCTCCCGTCATCTGTCTGCCAACCCTACCCTACTTACCTACCTACCAATATTTTTTCTATAGTCATCATTCTTTCGCGGAGAATCTTAACATCGCCATCTCCATTCAGAAAATGTCTTCAAATGCATAACGCCATCTATCGAATATCGAGTTCAACTGTCCGAGTATCTGAATTGCGTGTGTTTTGATAATTTTACTCCTTGAACACTTTAAATTCATCTAACTTTTGATAGAGTGAACCGATTGCGATGAAACAAAAACTAAGTAATTCTTTAAGTTATGCACAATTTTTATGTATAAAAGTTATTTACGTTGGTTTCGTTCATTTCACGTGATGCGTGCACAAATAAACAGACAAACAGACAAAAATTCCAAAAATGCCGGAAATAGGTTCTGTTGGTTATCCTTTAACACCCTGGCTATTTTTTTTGGAAATATTTTCGATGTACTAAAATTACTTTTCTACAGATTTATTATATGTATTGATGATAACTTAAGAGCGAATTGTTTCATGCTCTATAAAGAAACCCCTTGTTGTTACGAATTTTGAACAGTGCATTATGGCATTTCCACATATTTGCAGTCTTATCACATCAGCCACGAAAACAAAAGTCTTGTCAGCCAATTATCTACGTAAACAAACTTGGAATTTATTAATTAGCGATAAGGCAAATTATTGTTGAGCAAACACGGGTGGGGCGATAGTTTGAATTAGTTCGTATATTTGATCGGTGGCTGCCAACATGCTATGGAGGTACGCATAAAGCGATTGCTAAGACTTTGAAACTCTGATTAGATTTTGATACATTTATTAATTAATTCTCAGGGACTTCATTTGAACTTCTATAATGTACAAGCGTTTTGGCTGAAATTATAATTATCACCATCTTCCTGCCCTTATCCCATGTTACTTGGTATCGGCGCAAAACGTTTTATTCTTCCATGACGTCCTCTCCCCTGTCACGCTATCACTGACTCCCTTTTCTTTCATATTACTTCTCACACAGTCTGTGTTTAGCCTTCCTCTTCTTCTTTATCCATCCACATTTATAATTTAAATTATGAGAAATATTTGGCCCAAAGACACCTTGGCAAAATATAATTTCATGCGCGTTTCTGAAACGCGTAGATATGTTTAGATGACTACGAAACATATATTAAAAAGAATATTTTTTTCTGATGCATGTCAAATGTCTTACGTCCAAAGACATCTCAGTCGAACTTCCCAAGTAGCGTGTACCAATTTCACGCGGAGTTTGTCCAATCGTAGCTACTCGTAGTTGAGGCCGTAATTATGTTCGCAAACACCAAGTTGGATGGCCTATTGCTTACAACTTGCTAGTTCGCTCGTTCATATAATGAACTAACGTGTCGGCCATATCTTCGTTATAACGAATCTGGTGTGACAGGTTTTATATTTGCGTAAGACTGTAATGGAGAGTTTTAGGGTTCCTTTAAAGAAAAAAAAACTTATTAAGATGATTTTGGTCTGCATGTTGAAATTTAAGCTTTGTTGGAATTCTAGTTTAAGCAATATTTTAGAACTTGATAACGCGCATACGGATTATTATTTACCAATCAAATACAGAAAAAAAACTAAAATATAGTTATTGTTACGAAAACCAAATTTTGCAACATTAGATTTTTAGTAAAGTAAAATGTTTCTATTCAACAACAACAACAATGTAAAAAAACAAATGAAAAAGAGTGTACAATTACGTCAATATTCCTCCATCTTTTAAATTAATTATCTGCACTTAAATTCCATGGTTACGCACTTATAGTTCAACCTGAAATACATAAATAATTCACACCGATACTCTTGTATATCGTTATAATATTTCTTTCTTCAATTGTTAGTTTATTAGGAGACTAGCTGTTCCCCGCGGCTTCGCTCCCGTGGAACAACCCCATAGGACCCGTTTTAGGGATTAATAAATAGCCTATGTCACTCAAGAATAATATAGCTTTCTATTGGTGATAGAATTTTTTAAATCGGTCCCGTAGTTTTGGAGCCTATTCTGTACAAACAAACTAACAAATAAACAAAAAAATCTTTCCTCTTTATTATATTAATATAGATAAAGGCTAAGCTGAATACACATCACATCATCAGCCTATTAATGTTTCCACAGCTGGCACACAGGTCTCCTCTCTGTGAGAGGGAATGTGCCGTAATCCACCACGCGGGCCCAGTGCGGGTTGGTGGGTGTCACATGTCTTCGAATTTTTGGTTCTAGGACATGCCGGTTTCCTCACGATGCTGAACGTGTTTTCATATAAATCTATGGATACTATATCCGTAGAATACCAACTATGAAAAAGCGTTGTCATAAATGATAAATGATTTTATTTCTGTAAGTTGGTTTGTACAAACACTTTTACATGTCGTGTAACAAATGAATTTTGTACACACTAGGTATGTTAGCGACATCTGGTTCCCTTTTGCCAAACGAGTTCGATTATTAGTATCACTACTTGATTGTTTGGTAAGTTAGGTACTAGATGGCGCTGACATATGTATGACATTGATGAACGTTTAAATAAAATATATCCTATTTGTGTGAAATCATTTAATTCAATAAACACACAAATTCAACATACAGAATAGTAAATTATTAAATTCTTTTCAAATAAGTTACATAAAAGATACTTTAGAAAATGCGTCTATGGTTTAAAATAAAACGTTCAGGGTCTGTGGTTGACGTGACTGTCAATTCTTTTACATGGGTGCACTTGAGGTCACTAGCACCTGTGAACTTATAATCAGAAAGAAAACCGAAAAAAACATCTTTGATGTCGGGAAGGACAAGGCTGGCTAGCGTCAAAATGAAAGTGAAGAATTCTTAGGTTGGGAGAACTCTGGATGCGGGAACAAATAAAATACGTAGCAACTTATAGGCACAGGTATAATGACTGGTGAAAAGTTACATCAACCGGACTACCTGCAATTCTAAATAATAACAATATCAACTTACCCACTATAACTTATAACTAGATACATACATTACACCTCCCTTCTTATTCTTAGGATACTTAAGTATATTACATACATATTTATATATACTAGACTTATCAGCTACTTATACAATTAATCTATTTCAAATCGCACGACCGGTCTGCGTATTCGTTTGGAGCGCGTCCCTGGTGGTGTCGCCATCAGCTCAGTATCACAACTAGGTGGCTCGATGGTCGGAGGTATCGGAGGTACAATATTAATTTTTGGATCACTACTTCTTTCGCCTTCCATACCATCCTCTTTTGTAATACCAAGGTCGTCTTTTAACAAATGTCTCGACTCCGATGCCTCTACCAATCCATCAGTTCGTAACGGCACAACAGTCTCACTTCGGTCGCCTGGTTCTTTGTTAGTTTCATTTCCTTGACAAGGAACATCTGACAGCCGAGAACGGCGCCTGATTTGGTCAATGTGTCTTTTGAGAATTCGACCGTCACCGCTATCCACTACGTACCTACGAGTACCTTCTACCTCTCTCACAGTTCCTTTCACCCACTTGTCTGACGAACCGTACAGTCTCGCCCAAACCGTATCACCTTCGCACAGAGTTCGTGCCTTATGCTCCTCACTATCTGTCTGGCGCCCCTGTACCTCCCGTACCTTATTTTCTATTGACCGCTGCCCCCGTAACAAGTCGAGCCGAGAACGAAGCGAGCGCCTTTGTAGCATAGACGCAGGTGTCTCGCCTGTAGTGCTGTGCACTGAATTACGGTACGCTAACAGGAATGTTTGTAAAGCAGTATCCACATCAACGCTATCCCTATACGCCTTTTTAATGGCCCGCTTGCAAAGTTTGACCGCGTTTTCTGCCGCACCATTCGATGCTGGGTGGTAGGCAGGTGAGAAGTTTTGGCGTATGCCATTATTTTTTAGGAATGAACATAACTCTGCACCAGTGAACGGAGGTCCTTGATCAGAAACTAACTCCTCGGGTAAACCGAATCTAGCAAATGTGGCTCTTAAGACCTTAATTACGCTTAATGCATTAGTGTGTTTCATTTCAAAAATCTCTATCCACTTTGAACTAGAATCAACCAATACTAAAAATTTTGTACCCTGATATGGCCCTAGGAAATCAATATGCAATCTAGTCCACGGTTGCGCGGTATAAGGCCACGGCTGCGGAGGCGCCCGTGGTGGTGCGTCGGCCTCCGCGGCGCATGTCTCGCACTGCTTACACATTGCTTCTATATCCGCATCTACGTTGGGCCACCAGACATAACTTCGAGCTAGCCCTTTCATCTTCACGATACCCAAATGCCCACTGTGTAACTGTCTTAAGACCAGATTTCTTAATTTTGTGGGTATTACCATTCTGTACCCCCACATAAGGCACCCGAATTCCGAATATAATTCGCGACGTCTATGGAAATATGGTTGTATTTCCGCCATAACTGGACACACATTTGGCCAGCCGGACTGTACGTAAGACATTATTCTGCATAACTCGATATCTTTTTGTGTCGCCTCCTTAACATCAGTGTGCGTGATGGGTAAAAATTCTTCTACAAAATGTACATACGTACTGTCTTTCCTATCCGAGTGTATGTTTGTCGTATTAGGTAGACGTGACAATGCGTCTGCGCAATTTTTTTTTGATCCTACATATTCTATGCTATAATCATATGCGGACAACAGTACTGCCCATCTCTGTAAACGAGATGCAGCCATAATTGGTATTCCTACTTTATTCCCAAAAATATAAGTTAACGGTTTATGGTCCGTTTTCAGCACAAACTTACGACCGTATAAATACTGATGATATTTCCTGACTCCGAAAACTATCGCCAGCGCTTCTCGATCAATCTGTGAATATGATCGCTCGGCTACACTAAGTGACCGCGAGGCGTAAGCTATCGGCCGCTCGCCACTCGGTGTGATATGGGACAGTACGGCGCCGACCCCCACGCTGCTCGCGTCGGTAGTCAGCACGAGTGGCAACTCGACCGAGTAGTGTGTTAGTACCCCACTACTAGCTAACAACGCCTTAACCTTACCAAACGCATGTTTACATGCATCACTCCAATCATATTTCACTCCTAATCTCAATAAATTGTACATTGGGGCTAAAATTGTACTGACATTCTTTATAAACTTAGCATAATACATAACCATGCCTATAAACGCCCTCAGCTCCGATATGTTCGACGGTGCCGGCGTGTTTATAATCGCCTTGACCTTATCCGAACAAGTATGTACACCATCTTTACTGATAACATGCCCCAAGTAAACAACAGATTTAGCAAAGAATGAACATTTGTCCCTCCTCACTCGCAAACCATACTGTTCTAATCGATCAAAAACTTTGCATAAATTAGTCATGTGTTCGGACACTGTGCGCCCCGTTATGATGACGTCATCAAGGAATACGCCTACCTGTGGTAAATCTACAAACATCTGTTCCAGTCGTCTCTGAAATATGGCCGGGCTTGACGCAAGTCCATACACTAATCTATTATATCGGAACAAACCTTTGTGGGTGTTAATAACCGTGTACTTCCGTGAATCGTTTAGTTCAAATTGAGCATAAGCTTGGGAAAGGTCTATCTTACTGTAATGTTCCCCACCGTTTAACCGAACTAGTAAGTCTTCAACCCTAGGTAGCGGATAGCGATCGACTTCTATTACCTTATTTAATGTGAGCTTATAATCGGCACAAATCCTTATGCTGCCGTCCTTCTTTACGACGGGCACTATGGGCGTAGCCCAGTCAGAACGTTCGACCGGAGTGAGAATGTTGTCCCGCACCAACTGGTCCAGCGTGCGCTCCACCGGCTCGCGCAGCGCATATGCAAGCGGGCGCGCACGCATGAACACAGGCCGTGCGCCTGGCCGCAAGTGTATGCCCACCTTACCACCAGTGAATCGCCCCAAACCATCCGCGAACACTTTAGAGTATCTGGAACTAAATACGTTTACATCAAAATTTGCTCCATTACATATATTATTGTTGTTTACATATGCATCATAATGTAATACCGGCAATTGTATTGATAACGCTGCCATCCATTGCCTCCCGAGTAACATTGTTTTACCATTTTTTATCACGTACAAATCTAACTGCAAACATTTGTCTTTATATTTGACTAGAGGTTTAATAACCCCCAGAGGTTTTGTGGTTTCGCCCGTATAATACCTCAAAACAATATTGCTTTTAACAATTGTTAAGTTACTAAATAACTCATTATATGTGCGTTCGTTTATACATGAGATAGCACTACCTGTATCGCACTCAAACTTTATTATTTTTCCTTGAACCTCTAATGGTATAAAAATAGGTTTACACTGCGTTACGGTCAATTCATTAAGTTCAATTATTATTACCTCGTCACTATCCTCGCTGTTCACTACGTCTGCGTCTCGAGGAAGCTCGGCCTCGACAGTATGATGCTGTGTCAGTCGCGGACACATACGCCGCAAATGGCCCGGCTTGTTGCACACCCGGCATACGTAGTGCCCGAACTTGCAGGCGGCCGCCTCATGCGGCCCGCCACACGCTCGACACTCTCGCTGTTGGTGCTCCCGCTCCATCGACATGGACGCCGAAGACGCCGCCCGGCCTGTCTGCGGCCGCCTGCGCTGCACGTGCTCGCCTACCGACGAGCGGCCTCTGCCCGATCTGCCGGCGCCGCTCCGCCGCATACTCATCATCAGCTGACAGTCCACCGGCCCCGCCTCACTTGTTGCACTAACAGAACCTTCCACCACTGCTGCTGCATCTTTCTCTGCCGCCTCCATGCTTACGGCCAGATTATATGCCTTCATAAAATCTAATTTTGGTTCTGCAAACAGTCTTTGTCTGATGATGTCGCTTTTAATCCCGCAAACCAACTGATCTCTTAAACTTTCTTCGAACCACGTTCCGAACTCACACGTTTTTGAAATTTTTTTTAAAACCGCTACATAATCGGATATATTTTCACTGGGTAGTTGTTTGCGATTTCGAAATTTATAACGCTCAGCCAATTCACTCGGTTTCGGCTGAAGATGTTTCTCCATAATAACCGTTATCTGTTCAAATGTTTTTGTCTTCGGTTTCGCCGGAGTACATAAATTCACCAACAACTCGTAGCTAGCTGCACCCATAACGGTGATTAACGTCGGCACTTGTAACTCGCTCGATACCTTATTTACTATAAAGTACTGCTCAAGCCGCTCGACGTATAACCTCCAATCGTCCTTATGTATGTCGAACTCGTTAATTCTACCGAGTGCCTTTTTTTTTTTTTCTGTTTATTTTTTATTTTTTTAACGATGGATCACCTTATGTGTTAGTTTATCCTCGTCGCCACTGAAGAATTCTTAGGTTGGGAGAACTCTGGATGCGGGAACAAATAAAATACGTAGCAACTTATAGGCACAGGTATAATGACTGGTGAAAAGTTACATCAACCGGACTACCTGCAATTCTAAATAATAACAATATCAACTTACCCACTATAACTTATAACTAGATACATACATTACAGAAAGGACTAATTATTTATTATGCGCTGTGAGTATTAGCTTGGATTTGTTTGAATGTCCATATTGGTGACACGTGTCAGTTTGATTTTATCATGCAATTTTCTTTTCCTTGGCAGGGCTCCAAATGTCTCTTTAGGAGCATTCTAGAATTAATATAAATATATAATGGTCAACTAGCCACAGCTACAGCAAGGTTTCGAACACTCCTGATGATATAATTTATCAAAGTTTGAAGACAGCTACACAGGATAACGGTACTGTTTGAGAAATCATATCTCCAGTATTGTGAATTGATGGTAAAATGTGTTCCTTCTGAAAGTGAGTTGTTTATTCCTATATTTAGAACATCTACAAGTGGTGATAACGGACTGTATGCTCGATGAATAAAATTAGTTGACCAAACTGTGTGCCTTTTACTTCAATCGACTTCATGTTAAATAATCCCTGCTCATGCCGAATAATCTCATGCAGAATACCTACCTCTGTGCAAGCCGGTGAGAAAGGGAGAAAATTCTACCTTACAGTCGACCATATTTTTAAAACTAGAAGAGGTTAGCGTTTCCTATCTGACTACACTGAGAAGAAAGGCCGAAACAAACTCAGAGGTCACAGCCTCTTTTAAAGTCCAGAAAAAAATCTTGGTTAGATCATGTGAAGACCATGTAGATTGATGTCTGAAATGGTCTTTTGAGGAAAGAACCAGCCAGATTGAGTGGACCTGTCCAGTCATTGCACGCATTTGTCAATAACCGAGCAGCTCAACACAGAATTTAAGGAGCTCAACGATTCGACAAACAATACCAAAGAAAGGACATTCGGGTAGGCCGCATAAACTACTCAAACTGCCAGACCACGATTAAAAACTAAGATAAATTAAAAATAAAAACAAAAAAAATGGTCCACATAGTCTTCACATTCACTATAATTAAAATAAAATAATATAATACCTTAAAAAGTAAATGTTCTTGCCATTGCAAGAAAACAAAAAAAAAACAAAACAAACAAAATTCACGGTGGAAAATATAAAAAAACCAAAATTATTTTTTAATTGGAGTAGCTCAATCCCAAGCCTTTTATTTTATTTATTTATTTTGGATCACCAACGAGTGGAACAATACAATATCATCCTACACAAAACATTAAAAAAAAATTGTCCTCAACGTAATCTTTAATGGTAAAAAACGCTTTCTGGCACAACTTACGTCTAAACGAGCCACCTATTTTCTTGAGCCTTGTTGTTGGTACTACAAATTTGTGTTTGTTCCTAGTATTTATAATATGGATATCACTGTATTTTTAAACAATTTTATATTTTTATGGGCATACAAAAGATTTTCATAAATATACTTAGAAGGCACAGTCATTACATTAATCTCCTTAAATTTCTCTCTGAGAGAGTGTCTCGGGCTTAATTTATAAATTGAACAAACAGCTCTTTTCTGCAAAACAAAGATAGTCTGGATGTCGGCGGCGTTTCCCCACAACAGAATACCGTACGACATTACACTATAAAAATAGGTAAAGTATACTAAACGGGCTGTCTCTATATCAGTTAAATTACGAATTTTTCTAACAGCATAAGCTGCGGAGCTTAGCTTTTTTGTCAATTTATCTACATGTGGGCCCCACTGAAGCTTAGCATCCAAGGTTAAGTCTAAGAATACTGTGCTATTTTCAGGATTCAATTATTCGCCCTTGATCAACACATCAGTTTTCCCCTGCCTGACGTGAGGTAGGGTAAACTTAATGCATTTGGTTTTTTTTCACTAAGAAGTAAATTGTTAACATTGAACCAGTGAACTACTTTTGAGATCGCACTATTTACATCGTCAGTAACCAGCTGCTGACATTTAAAATTAAACAAAAGTGAAGTATCATCCACAAACAATACTATATCATGGTTATCCTTTATGAGGTAAGGCAAGTCATTAATATAAATAAGAAACAAGAAAGGACCAAGAATTGAGCCCTGTGGGACTCTCATTGTTACTATAGATCCGGGAGATCATTTTCTATTAACGTCAACGCTCTGAATCCTATCACTCAAGTATGACGTAAGAAGATCCAGAGCGCTGCCTCGGATCCCGTAGTGGCGGAGTTTCCTGATTAGCGTTTCATGAAGAACACAATCAAATGCCTTGGACTAATCACAAAAGATTCCCAAGGCATCGCACCTATCTTCCCTTGCATTATAAATATGCCCTAGAAGCTCAACACAAGCTCAACAGTAGTTGAACGACCCCTTGTAAAACCAAACTGTTTGCTATGTAATAATTTACGTTTATTAAAAAATCTTTGCAATTGCTCTAACATTAATTTCTCAAATATTTTACCAAGCGTAGGCAGTACTAAAATAGGTATGTAATTTGTAGGGTCTGATGTACTACCTGATTTAAACAAAGGAATTATTTTACTATTTTTCATTAGGTCAGAAAACTCCCCACAGTCGATACAATTATTCAAGATAATAGCTAAAATAGGTGCGACAATGTCAATAATAGACCTAGCAACTTCTACAGAATGACATCACAGATCTGCAGCCTTTTTAACATTTAAAGTGTGAAAGGTTTTAATTATGTCTCTACCAGTATGTTGTTCAAAAATAAATTCCGAATCGCAAACATTAACATTTTCTTTTAGCAAAGCCTCAGCAACAGAAGGTGATGAGTTTAGGGATTTAGTAGTTGAAATGGGAATATTTGAATATAAATTTTCAAAGGCCACTGCGACTTGTGAGTCTGATTTTATGATGCTGTCATTAATAGACAGGCTGTAGTCAATATTTCGGTTACCAGATCTTCCCGTTTCACTATTAATAATATTCCATGTCGTTTTAATAACATTTCTACTATTTTTAATCTTGGAACTCAAATAACGCGACTTGGACAAACAATACTATTTTAATAATTTTGAATAATTACTAACATATAAATTAAATCCAGCAGTGTTTACATAAGTCCTTTCATCGTACAGCTCATCGTAAGCCGTTTTCTACTTTTATGAATACCAACGGTAGCCCAATCACTAAATGACGCGTTACTATTAACGGAGATAGTCTTGAGAATAACTTTTTACTTTCAAATCTTCCCCTATTTACAAAGACAACGGCTTCCGTTATTCTTTCCCGCAGCTCGGCTAAATTCTCTTGACCAATTATTGAAAACGTAATCTAGCAAGTGTTACACCATTTTTGAATCCTTATTAAATGCGCCAATTTTTCATGTTACTTGCCAAACTAGCGTAGTACATTTTTTTTTCAGTACAGTCAGTTAAAGTTGGGCGAAATAGTAAATTTGAATAATTTGGTTTTGAAAAAGTTTAATTTTCTTCCAAGTAGGAGGAGTTGGCTTTGAATTTTAGGCAAAAATCTACACAAGCATTATTCAAGATTACATAATAATAAAAAAATTACATAAATTATGGGATTTGTAGCAATTGGAGTTAAAGAACCATTACAGGGATTGATTTTTTTAGTAAATTTTTAAAGTGACCATAAATTTTTAAAAACATGAGATAGATTTTTTTTCGTATTTTTCTGAGAACTGTTATAACTTGGTCTATCACCCATTTACGGCTTGACGTCGATTTCTGGGACATCCTGTATACTAAAAAACTCATCATATAGATGATAAGGATCAGCATGAAGACAAAATTGGTAATTTATTAATGAGTTTACCTTTAAAAGCTGCCAAGCGATTATATTCCACACATTGAGCCTTTCTGCGAGACTCTTAACACACACATGATAAACATATTCACAAAACAACAAAAGTTAAACTGCTGTCAAAATTGAGATTTTATTTAGCTTTGTGGTCAAAACACTAGCTTCTTAATGGGGATAATGGCTGAGGTAAACACTTGAGTGCACTTCACCGGGGGAGGCTATTCTCACTTAAAATATTACCCTTTCAGGATCACACGTAACTCTTGTGGTAACTGCGGTCGACTGATGTTTTAAACGTTAATGAGTCTCGGATATCTTTCACGGTTTTAAATAGAGATTGTGGTTTTCAGAGTGTTTGTATAGAGAGGGGTTTCTCGGTGTGTAAAAATTGGCAGTAAATTGTAAGATCTTTAATTGAAAGTTATTAATTTCTTTCTCTTACATTTAATGTAAATGGATTTATTAACATATATACAATTGAATATTCCAAAAAATCAATGCTAAGGGAGACGGAAAAAGGTCATTGTGCATCAAAAAATTCGTCCACATCGATGTCAATGGGAAACGTGCCCAGAACGCTGGCAGCATTGCCACGTTGTATGACAATGCTGATTCTCTGGCCGAAGAAAAGGCCAGCCCTCTGGTCACGTGAAGAGTCGACGAGCTTTGTGCTAATTTCTCGAAAAACTCGAATCGCACTCGGACCCCATGGACCTAATGTTTCAACCCCAAACGGTTCAAACATATAACTTCTAACCCATATGTTGTCTAACGTATTTGTATTCTGAAAACTATTTTTTTATCAGCCCATACTATTCCGTTACTGGGAAAAATGACCCTGTTCACTTCTCATGGTTTTTGCTTGTCTCTCATATATAAACCCTAATCAAAGCGCAGCAATTCGTGTCACCATTTTCGCGGACGAAAACAATTATGACACAAAATATCGTGGTCAAATCAGACCGCCACATCGGTTTTCGTTCGTCACGTCGTTCGTTTAACGCTATCCTCTATGAGTTTCCACAGCCTACGCATTTCAGGAAGCTTGTTTTATGTAATAAATTGAATTCAATTTTTTTTCTGTCGAGTTACGTTAGCAACATCGCCTTTAATTAATCCGAACGCGTTCTTAAAAAGCCGAAATGCTGGAATATCCAACAGTTTCAGTTGTGAACGGAGTAAAATGATGAAAAATTATGATAGCCTGAAAAGCATAATTGCGGTCATGAAATCGTCATTTTGTGTGGTGTCAAATCCCCAAATATAGTCATCACTTGCCTATAAATTCATCATCATCATCATCATATCAGCCGAAAGTCGGACACAGGCCTCCCCCAAGCGTCGCTATATTGACCGGTCCCGTGCGTCCCGCAACCAGCGGATCCCTGCAACCTTCACCAGGTCATCGGTCCACCTGGTGGGAGGCCTTCCAACGCAACGTCTTTCGGTTCGCGGTCGCCACTCCAGAACCTTAAAAAAAACCCCCTATAAATGACCATAAAATAAAAAAATTACTTTAAAAAAATTGCGTCTGGGTACACACAAATCTAAATAACAATCTTATAAACTAGATGAGATTTCTAAAAAAAACTCATCTTCTACAGATTAAACTTAAATATTGAATAACTTAAGTACCACCGATTCTATCATCCAGATTTCCAATATCAGATCTTTGCCGTCTAAGAAATGATATTATTCAATCTCAGAAGAAAAAGTTTCAAATGGAACTTATCGAAAGGCGATGGAGCCTCTTTTCTATTTAAATGAATTTGATTTTGAAAAATCATTGTCTGAAAATAAATATTCTTTTTAGTTTTTACGCGATAGATTTGTATATGCAAACTTAAATGAAATATTCTATCAACGTCGAAATACCGATTATTGTTGTTTGACCAAGAATTGAGCCCTGTGGGACTCTCATTGTTACTATAGATCCGGGAGATCATTTTCTATTAACGTCAACGCTCTGAATCCTATCACTCAAGTATGACGTAAGAAGATCCAGAGCGCTGCCTCGGATCCCGTAGTGGCGGAGTTTCCTGATTAGCGTTTCATGAAGAACACAATCAAATGCCTTGGACTAATCACAAAAGATTCCCAAGGCATCGCACCTATCTTCCCTTGCATTATAAATATGCCCTAGAAGCTCAACACAAGCTCAACAGTAGTTGAACGACCCCTTGTAAAACCAAACTGTTTGCTATGTAATAATTTACGTTTATTAAAAAATCTTTGCAATTGCTCTAACATTAATTTCTCAAATATTTTACCAAGCGTAGGCAGTACTAAAATAGGTATGTAATTTGTAGGGTCTGATGTACTACCTGATTTAAACAAAGGAATTATTTTACTATTTTTCATTAGGTCAGAAAACTCCCCACAGTCGATACAATTATTCAAGATAATAGCTAAAATAGGTGCGACAATGTCAATAATAGACCTAGCAACTTCTACAGAATGACATCACAGATCTGCAGCCTTTTTAACATTTAAAGTGTGAAAGGTTTTAATTATGTCTCTACCAGTATGTTGTTCAAAAATAAATTCCGAATCGCAAACATTAACATTTTCTTTTAGCAAAGCCTCAGCAACAGAAGGTGATGAGTTTAGGGATTTAGTAGTTGAAATGGGAATATTTGAATATAAATTTTCAAAGGCCACTGCGACTTGTGAGTCTGATTTTATGATGCTGTCATTAATAGACAGGCTGTAGTCAATATTTCGGTTACCAGATCTTCCCGTTTCACTATTAATAATATTCCATGTCGTTTTAATAACATTTCTACTATTTTTAATCTTGGAACTCAAATAACGCGACTTGGACAAACAATACTATTTTAATAATTTTGAATAATTACTAACATATAAATTAAATCCAGCAGTGTTTACATAAGTCCTTTCATCGTACAGCTCATCGTAAGCCGTTTTCTACTTTTATGAATACCAACGGTAGCCCAATCACTAAATGACGCGTTACTATTAACGGAGATAGTCTTGAGAATAACTTTTTACTTTCAAATCTTCCCCTATTTACAAAGACAACGGCTTCCGTTATTCTTTCCCGCAGCTCGGCTAAATTCTCTTGACCAATTATTGAAAACGTAATCTAGCAAGTGTTACACCATTTTTGAATCCTTATTAAATGCGCCAATTTTTCATGTTACTTGCCAAACTAGCGTAGTACATTTTTTTTTCAGTACAGTCAGTTAAAGTTGGGCGAAATAGTAAATTTGAATAATTTGGTTTTGAAAAAGTTTAATTTTCTTCCAAGTAGGAGGAGTTGGCTTTGAATTTTAGGCAAAAATCTACACAAGCATTATTCAAGATTACATAATAATAAAAAAATTACATAAATTATGGGATTTGTAGCAATTGGAGTTAAAGAACCATTACAGGGATTGATTTTTTTAGTAAATTTTTAAAGTGACCATAAATTTTTAAAAACATGAGATAGATTTTTTTTCGTATTTTTCTGAGAACTGTTATAACTTGGTCTATCACCCATTTACGGCTTGACGTCGATTTCTGGGACATCCTGTATACTAAAAAACTCATCATATAGATGATAAGGATCAGCATGAAGACAAAATTGGTAATTTATTAATGAGTTTACCTTTAAAAGCTGCCAAGCGATTATATTCCACACATTGAGCCTTTCTGCGAGACTCTTAACACACACATGATAAACATATTCACAAAACAACAAAAGTTAAACTGCTGTCAAAATTGAGATTTTATTTAGCTTTGTGGTCAAAACACTAGCTTCTTAATGGGGATAATGGCTGAGGTAAACACTTGAGTGCACTTCACCGGGGGAGGCTATTCTCACTTAAAATATTACCCTTTCAGGATCACACGTAACTCTTGTGGTAACTGCGGTCGACTGATGTTTTAAACGTTAATGAGTCTCGGATATCTTTCACGGTTTTAAATAGAGATTGTGGTTTTCAGAGTGTTTGTATAGAGAGGGGTTTCTCGGTGTGTAAAAATTGGCAGTAAATTGTAAGATCTTTAATTGAAAGTTATTAATTTCTTTCTCTTACATTTAATGTAAATGGATTTATTAACATATATACAATTGAATATTCCAAAAAATCAATGCTAAGGGAGACGGAAAAAGGTCATTGTGCATCAAAAAATTCGTCCACATCGATGTCAATGGGAAACGTGCCCAGAACGCTGGCAGCATTGCCACGTTGTATGACAATGCTGATTCTCTGGCCGAAGAAAAGGCCAGCCCTCTGGTCACGTGAAGAGTCGACGAGCTTTGTGCTAATTTCTCGAAAAACTCGAATCGCACTCGGACCCCATGGACCTAATGTTTCAACCCCAAACGGTTCAAACATATAACTTCTAACCCATATGTTGTCTAACGTATTTGTATTCTGAAAACTATTTTTTTATCAGCCCATACTATTCCGTTACTGGGAAAAATGACCCTGTTCACTTCTCATGGTTTTTGCTTGTCTCTCATATATAAACCCTAATCAAAGCGCAGCAATTCGTGTCACCATTTTCGCGGACGAAAACAATTATGACACAAAATATCGTGGTCAAATCAGACCGCCACATCGGTTTTCGTTCGTCACGTCGTTCGTTTAACGCTATCCTCTATGAGTTTCCACAGCCTACGCATTTCAGGAAGCTTGTTTTATGTAATAAATTGAATTCAATTTTTTTTCTGTCGAGTTACGTTAGCAACATCGCCTTTAATTAATCCGAACGCGTTCTTAAAAAGCCGAAATGCTGGAATATCCAACAGTTTCAGTTGTGAACGGAGTAAAATGATGAAAAATTATGATAGCCTGAAAAGCATAATTGCGGTCATGAAATCGTCATTTTGTGTGGTGTCAAATCCCCAAATATAGTCATCACTTGCCTATAAATTCATCATCATCATCATCATATCAGCCGAAAGTCGGACACAGGCCTCCCCCAAGCGTCGCTATATTGACCGGTCCCGTGCGTCCCGCAACCAGCGGATCCCTGCAACCTTCACCAGGTCATCGGTCCACCTGGTGGGAGGCCTTCCAACGCAACGTCTTTCGGTTCGCGGTCGCCACTCCAGAACCTTAAAAAAAAACCCCCTATAAATGACCATAAAATAAAAAAATTACTTTAAAAAAATTGCGTCTGGGTACACACAAATCTAAATAACAATCTTATAAACTAGATGAGATTTCTAAAAAAAACTCATCTTCTACAGATTAAACTTAAATATTGAATAACTTAAGTACCACCGATTCTATCATCCAGATTTCCAATATCAGATCTTTGCCGTCTAAGAAATGATATTATTCAATCTCAGAAGAAAAAGTTTCAAATGGAACTTATCGAAAGGCGATGGAGCCTCTTTTCTATTTAAATGAATTTGATTTTGAAAAATCATTGTCTGAAAATAAATATTCTTTTTAGTTTTTACGCGATAGATTTGTATATGCAAACTTAAATGAAATATTCTATCAACGTCGAAATACCGATTATTGTTAAGTCGTGCGTGTCATTCTAAGAAGTCGGATTTGACGGCTATAAAATTGCGTTATATAAGTTAAACGCGTAGCAAAAAAAAAACTAAATCTATGAGTTAAACTATATGCTCATTGTTATAGTGTATGGGTACCAAAGTAATTAATTAGGATTATGAATTTGATTCGTTGAGACGTTCACACAAAGTTATCGCGGCATGTTAAATGAGAAACGTCATGGGACTTGTTAGATTTGGGCGCACGGTTGGCGCAGTGGTTGATCGATTGACTGCTGCGCTGCGTGTCGCGGGTTCGATTCCCGCACGGAAGAATTATTTGTATGATCTACAAATAGTTGTTCCGGCTCTGGGTGTTTGTGTATGTGAATTTATATGTTTGTAAACGCACCCACGATACAGGAGAAATTCCTAGTGTGGGGCAACGTTTTTTTAAAAAAAGAAAAAAAAAGAAAAGATTGTCACAATTATAAAAAGTAACTAAAAACTGTTCCATAAAAAAAACTTTTAAGCGAATAATAACTTCTTTTCCGAAGTCGGTGTCTAAAAACGAAAAACAGTAGTTACCAAAGAAACAGACTTCGGAAAAAAAAGCTATTTTTCGCTTTGTAGTTGTACTTTAGAAGTCGGTTTTATTTTTTTATAAAAACTTTTTTTTATTTTTCACTTTTAGTGGTACATAATGGCTTGTCCATTATGTATCACTACACAACACACTACACATTCTATAGTAAGGTACGTATAATGCCCACAGTGATGCCAGAATATATTGTAACTTGAACATAACCGGTGGAATGAGAGTGTACTAGGGTGAACTGTACACAACTGCGTACCCGTTTAGAGCATAATGGCGTGATGGTATGTTAAGAAAAGGTGTAAACATAAACAGAAATGCGATTGCAGAAATCTCGAGAGATTTGCCGTCAGTTATTGAATAGTCCTCTTGTATATATCCGGAGTTCTTCATCAGATCTTTACCAAACTTAAATGGGACCATTTCGGAGAAAACTTTTTTCGAACAAAAAAGAGTTTTGCAAATTCGTTTATATATGACGGAGTTATGCTCGAACATACATAAAAAAAAACCAAACAGCCGAATTGAAAACCTCCTCCGTTTTGGGAAGTTGGTTAAAATTATATATTTATTACTGCGTTGACGGGAGATTGGTCGGAGAAAACAGCGGGCTGAGAGGAAGGTTATTGGAGACCTTAGCCTAGCAGTGAGACAATAAAGATTAAATCTTTTTTAAAGGTTTTGAGGATTAAATAACATGTATTTATAAGTTTTTAAACTGTCATGGTCACTATCAATAACATTAACATTAGAAGCGGGATATTTACCATCTTTACTGTTTGTTGCGAGATTCCAATATTTCGGTGCTGTTACAAGCACCATGATCACGGGTAAACTGAAGTTATTGCGGGTGGGTGTTTATGGGGAGACAAATCGGTCTACCCACAATAACTTCAGTTTACCCGTGACCATGGTGCTTGTAACAGCACCGAAATATCGGAAACTCGCAACAAACAGTAAACATGGTAAATATCCCGCTTCTAATGTTAATGTTAGTAACACGTATTTGCAGAATATTATGGCACCTTGTCAATAGAAATAAGAAAGAATAAGATATGAAGCATAAAGGCTGTCAGAGATACAAAACATTGACACGATTATGCAAAATGTTATATTTGTAAGACAATTTCTATGAACGCGCGTCACACTACTTGCCGCATTATCTTATCGGAATATTCTGAAATAATGTATACAAAAGAGTTCTTGGACAGTAAAGCGGCCAGTTATTGATATCTCACAAAGAGGTTCACCATAATCACTCTACCTCATTATACATTTATGCATTTCCAAATATTAATCAATTACAATTTAATCAAGATTAACAGAACAATCAAATTAATTATTTACAAATCCATATCAATAATGAATACCTGCAAATTAAGGCAAGGAAATCAAGCAGTTAACAGAGGTAATGAATGTTTGAATGCCAGCTGGCATCACTGCTTAAATGTAAAGTATGGTGATAGTCCTTTGATGCATCAAGTTGTTGTATTATATCCAGTGGCACAGCCATTTGTAGACAAGACAGTTGATTGGATCGTGTAGCCAGCCATTTAGATGTTCAACAATCGGTTACACTGATCAGTTATGTGTGTGCCTAGTTTGCTGTTTGCTTATTCGGTGCTGGTTTGTAGTGCGTGCGTTTAATCAGCATTATGCTGTGTAAATGTTAAGGATTTCGGTTTGTCTGCCTGTCAGGGAGATATTAGAATTGGTTTGGGTTTTAATTTGGTTTAGAAGGCATATGTGCCGATTTCTGGTTTGAGAATTTGACGTTAAGAACGTGTGTGACCCTACTTTATTGCCAAAGGTTTACAGGCTAATTTAAAGTTTGAGAAATACTCAACTTTAAATAATTCAGGAATCGGGGGATACTTTTTGATAGTTGATAACCCAATAAAAATATAGTAATTCTTACCAGATACCATAAAAAAAACCGGATAAGTGCGAGTCCGACTCACACACCGAGGGTTCTGTACAAATCTCAGCTTAGAGGTATAACAGACCTGAGTATTTGATGTGAATACCAATATACCTCTACGCGATTATGAAGAAAGGGGTAGTAAGTTATGAGCATGACATAAGCAGTACCCTAAATTCAATCATTAAATGGCTAGACATTAATAATCTGCAGGCAAACATAGGGAAAACTAAGATAATCCACTTTAATCAGCGTATGAAAGCAATTATGCCACAGATTAACTATAAGGGTGAACCTGTATCTGAAGTACAAACAACAAAATTTCTTGGTCTAAATATAGATAACAAATTAAAATGGAAATCCCAGATTGAAACACTATGCAAAAGAATTAATAAATGAGTATTTGCGCTACATGAATTGAAACAGATTTCAAATATCAACACCTTGTTAACTGCATATCATGGTTTAGTTGCTCCAGTCCTGAGGTATGGTGTAATTTTTTGGGGAAATTCAACTGACACTGACCTAATTTTTAAAGCACAGAAGCGGTGCATAAGGGCTATGTTTGGACTTAAAATGGTTGAGACCTGTAAACCGTATTTCCAGGAGTACAAAATACTTACTCTCCCAAGCATATATATTTATGAGATTTCAATGTTTGTTAAGTTCAATCGTAACTTATTTACATTGGCCTCAGAAGTCAATAATAGGCAACAACGTGACGCTCTTCGCCTCTTTGTGCGCCAAACCCGTACCACATTAATGCAAAAAAGTGTTTCGGATGGCTCCTGAAATTTTCAATAAACTACCTAAAGAAATAAGGGCAATGAATACTGCCTTATTTAAGAAAACTCTAAAGAGCCTTTTAGTTGACAAATGCTACTATAATTTGAATGACTACTTAAACGATAAATTTTCCAAATGCAAGACCTCCCAGTGACATCAAGTTATAGAACAATAATGCATGTATCTAATAATTTATATGTTAATTTATTGTAATTATACTAGGAATGACATTGAAATAATTTGATTATTATTTCCTTATTTGATTATTAGACTCTTTTCTTATTAATTACATTTTTAAATATTTTTACAAAACAAAAATAGAAAAACATTTAAAAATATAAAAAATAGAGGCCCACCGGTATCGGGAACAGGGTCCAAGCTACCAGCGGTCAGGGCTCCAGAGAGAGGAACCTCCTAACAATGCGAGCCGTGTCCAGCAATACTGCTTTCTGGATCAGGCCCTTGATCCAGCCGCCTAACGAGAGCCTCCTAAGGTGTTGGTCGAGGCTCGTGGCTATTAAGCCATTGGCTGACACGACTATCGGTACAATGATCGCTGTGTCCACATCCCACATGTCGACAACCTCGCGAGCCAAGTCAAGATACTTGATTTGCTTATCTTTCTCGGCTTTCACGAGGTTCCCGTCATGCGGAACAGTTATGTCAACAATCATTGCACGCCTCTCGATTCGGTCCACCACCACTATATCAGGCTTATTAGCGATAATAGTCCTGTCAGTGATGATGGACCGATCCCAGTACAATGTGATATTGCCATTTTCGAGAACTGGGTCGGGCACATACCTGTAGTACGACACCTCCGATGCCACAAGAGTTTATTTCAGAGCAAGTTGCTGATGGATAATCCTGGCTACAAGGTTGTGCCTATGCAAATACTCTTCGTTAGCAAGCCGAAAACAACCAGAGATAATGTGGCGGATCGATTCACCCGGGAGGTGACATGCCCGACAGATGTCAACCGTGCCATCCTTCACAATAAATCTACGGTAGTTATTCGTCATGATAACTTCGTCCATAATTGCACAGACAAAACCTTCGGTTTCTCCAAAGAGGTCACCGAAACGCAGCCAGGCTACGGACGCTGATTGGTCTACATCGGACCCATTTAGGGCCCGGAAAAAGCGTCCGTGAAGCTCCTTACTTTGCCATACCCCCCTGCGGTCGTTAGTGTCAAGCACTACAGGCCTGCGCCAGTTCTCATTCGCCAAGGAGAGCGGGGTGAGTCCCTTGTCTACTGCTACTACATCTCGATGCATACCAACGTCTGCGTTTAGAAATTATTCCCTGAGATTGCATAACTCGCGGTTGTGGAGGTTTTTGGCATTTAAAAAGCCTCGGCCTCCACACTTCTGCGGGATATACAATCTCATGACTGACGATCGTGGGTGATGCATTCGATATGCAGTCAGCAGTGTACGGACCCGTCTATCCAGGGCGTCAAGTTCCGTTTGAGTCCATTTGAGTATGCCGAAAGAGTACATCAATACCGGCATGACCCAACCGTTGAAGGCGCGCACCTTGTTTCCGCCCGAAAGAAGGCTATTGAATACCTTCTTCAAACGGCCAAAGAAGCGTTCCTTCAACGATTGCTTCATGTCAGTAGTGCTGATACCTAACGCTTTCGACATACCCAAATACTTATAGGTTTCGTTTGGAGAGAGGGATCTCAGGTTTATGGAATCCGCAAGTTGAATTCCCACGGATTCCATTTTTCATTCCATTTTCCACACCAAACTCCATCCTGATGGCACTACTAAAAGTTTCAGTAACCTTCAGTAGCTCCATCAGCTGAAGATTGTTGGGGGCAAAGAGCTTCATGTCATCCATGTAAAGGAGGTGAGATATAACCTGACCACCTCTCTTCAACCGATAGCCCAGCCCTGAATTCTCCAGCAGCGTGCTTAGAGGATTCCGGGCTTGGCAAAACCAAAGTGGACTCAAACTATCGCCCTGGAAAATACCTCGCTCGATCCGTACAGGTTCGCTATTCCTCTGGATATTTCGACATCCTGGATAGCGAAGGACTGTGCTCCATTGCCCCATACACGACATCAGGAAGGTGCGTAGAGTTATATCTATTTTATACAATTCTAACACCCTCATGAGCCATGTATGAGGCACCGAGTCATAGGCCTTCTTATAATCTATCCAACATGTCGACAGATCCTTTCGGGAACGCCGAACCTGTTGGCTAATGGCCATATCAATAAGGAGTAGCTCCTTAGTACCGCGGGACCCGTTCCTACATCCATTCTGAGAGGCCGACATGATGGAGTTATTATCGACGTGTTTATTAATTTTAACTCTCAAAATGGATTTTAGAACCTTATAGACCGTCGGTAAACATGTTATAGGTCTATAATTTTTGAGTTCCGCGGTATTACCAGCCTTGTGGATCAAGTGGGTTATTCCTGTTGTAAGGAACTTGGGTAGCGAACCAGACTCCAAGGCTGCCTGGTACTGAGATGCCTAACGAGCGTGCGATCTTTGTAGCCACTTGATCCAGAAGTTGTGCAGCCCGTCCGGCCCTGGAGATTTCCAGTTCGGCAACGGACGGACTGCACGGGCTACATCTTGGGGGCTGATCGTGATAACCCCCATTTCTTGTATTGGATCGCACGCTCGTTCGACCTCCCGAGTCCATTCACCTTCGGTGTGACTGACAGGCACCGACCAGATGTTGCGCCAGAATGTACACATAGCGTCATCATCCGGCAGGCGCGTATCAGTCACACCTTGGTCGGGTCGCTCCCAAGCCCGATAAACCCACCTTTCATTACTTTGGAATGTACGATTCTGGGTATATCGCTCCACTCTCCGCCTATACCTACGAATACGGTTTGCCCATGCAAACACTTTTTGCTTCAGGAAGTCGATGCGCTCTGTGACACGGGATATATAGTCTTGGGGGCTGACATCAGTCCTCGAAAACGCCCGTCTCACAAAGCGCATCACTCTTGGCCGATTATTGCCCTCCCTGAAACAAATTATTTTGCCGATGAGTGCTCTGGCCCCACTAATACGACGTTCGATCCTGCACTGCCAAGCTGGTACGGCTGGTTTCGGTCGTGTAGCTCTGTCATCTACAAATTTGACGTGGGCTACACGACATGCCGCTACAGCCGCTCAGTACATGATCGAATGTGTATCAGTGAGGTCTTCGCAGTTATCAAAATAGTTTGACAACTGCGAATCCAGAGCAGCCACCAGTGCCCTATTTTTGTTATGCATGGGCAAACGAGGTAATCGTGGCCTAAGTTCGAGCGGCATGTAGCGATAATCCCGAATAGCACACTCCAAAGCACTCCTCAATTCCTCATTGCCCTGGTTACTTACGTTTGTAACCCTGTCACTACTCTCCTCGTCAGCGTGGTTGGACTGTGGTGGCACCACGGCCTGCGATGATGAGGCAGTGACACGGTTACTCATTTCCGTTCGGAGGCGATCAAGTACAGTATCATCCAACATACGATTACGCTGGATGACCCGCACTTGATCCGAAAGTCGTTGTGCCGAAACGTTGACGGCGGGCTCAAGCACCTGAAACAAAGAGAGCATCCGGACACGGTACGCGGTCAGGTTGTTTCCTCCCTCTGTAGCCCCAAAGTATGAGCGCATGACATTTTCATTAATGGATTGTGTCCATTTCATGCGCTGCACACTTCCGCCGGGTGCTGGGATATCAGAGACCGGTAAGCCTCGAGGTCCTAAGCGGTCCGGCGGCCGGCATCCTCCCCGTCGACGCGCAGGTGGTGGTGTCGTCGGCGGTGAGAAGTATTCGTCGCTCGAGCTCGACGCAACTGCCACGGCCGGCGTCACAGCACTCACGATGGGGCTGGTTTCCGGTGGCGGCGAGGCGGAGCTGGGTGACGAGGCCGGAGGTGTTAGGCGTGTGTTTTTGGCTCGGGCCTGGCTTCTTGTCAACATTTCTGCTTAGGTTGAAATTGTGTTGGTTGGATCATGCCGAAAAATGATGATGAATTATTATTATTATTATTGAATAAATTAAATAAATGACTATTAAAAAATCTATATTAATTTAATTTTAAGGATGACATTACATTAATTTAATATCTTAAAATATTTTTATCTAGTTTTACGTTTCAATGTCAATCTTGATCTTGATTTTAATAAACCATGATTGTACAATCTTGGTTTATTTATTTTGCATGCCTTCCGGTCGATTCACTTGAAACATGTACCATTCAATAACACCATTGTAACAGTGTGTTCTGCATAAATAAATAATTTGATTTGATTTGAAAGTTTAAAATTATTAAATATATTTTAATTTTATGATGTAACTAAAAATATACGGATTTCGCAATTTTTCCCTTATCTGTCCTATAAGACATTGCTTCGTACCAAATTTCAACATTCTGAGTTCACGGGAAGGTCCTTGTAGGTTTTGATTCCCTTGCGAGTGTCGCAATTTGCGGCATAAACAGCTGTATCTTTTGATTGCGTTGTCTTAGAAGTTCGATTTTTTTCACAGCTTTAAGGGACAGTAGACCTGAGTATTTGATATAAATTTCAGCTTGATACCTCCACGCGTTACTGGGAAAAAGGGTCTTGACAGACAGACGGACGGACAACAAAATGATCCCATAAGGGTTTCGGTTCCCTTTCTAGGTACGGAACCCTAAAAAAAGAGCTATGTTCCATAATTGGTAAGCGGTCTTTAAATGACATAATACGAGTATCATATAGGGATTATATTATTCATTAATTACCATACAACATGTTTTTTTTTATACAATTGAATATTGTTAAAACCTATATACAAATATAAAAAGGAGACGGAAAAGAGCTCATCATCATCATTCATCATCATTTCAGCCGAAAGACGTCCACTGCTGGACATAGGCCTCCCCCAGGCGTCGCCACATTGACCGATCCCGTGCGTCTCACATCCAGCGCCTTCCCGCAACCTTAACCAGATCATCGGTCCACCTAGTGGGCGGCCTTCCAACGTATCGTCTTCCGGTTCGCGGTCGCCATTCCAGAACTTTTCGGCCCCATCGGCATGAAAAGAGCTCATTGTGCATCAAAAAATTCGTATATTATATATTATATTATAATGATATTCATATAGGTAAGAAACTAAACCAGCCTTTCATAGAAGAATATTTTTTCATAGTTGGGTACATCACCAATATTTTTGTTGAGTTTTAGATTTTCAAGACAATAATCACACTATATATAATATTATATAGGCGAAAGTTTGTTAGTGTGTTTTTTACTTCTTCACGCCAGAGCGGCTGAACGGATCTGGATGAAACTTTGCACAGAGATAGATCACAGTCAGGAATACACATATAATACTTTATATCTCGGGAATATGTTCCCTCGGATAATGCTCGACTTTCACGATAGTTTATTTCATAAAAACAGCTAATCCTGCCGCACATGTTAATTCAATCTAAGTCATAACATCAATTCAAACGCCAACATAGTCACAGTAATTTTACACCGGATCACAATAGGGTGACATTACGTAAACGCTCGCGTTCCCCGTTAAATTCATCAATGCCCAGATTGAATAATCGTGCCGGTCACCTGCCAATTACCCCAACCAGTTCGGACGCAATTTATTGTAAAAGCCCACGGCACATCTATTATACGCCTCTTTTTCCAATATGAAGAATTTTGCGCTTCAATGGAGGTCCGGGCACGTTTAATTTCAGTGTTGAATTTTTCCGCCGAAATATATTGAAGGGAGAGTGATGGAACATTGACTTAGGCACGAGTGATCGTGTAAATAAATATAGGTAGGTGGTAAAGGAAATACGATGTAAATGGTTGATTGTTCATTTGATAGATCTGCTGCTGTATTTTAGCTTATTTGATAGTGTATTTTTTGGTACTTGTCTATAAAACTGCCGTTTCTTTGGCAGATTCTTTAGAGCTTGCGAAACTGCAAAATAAGAGCTATAATATTTCCAATAAATAAATAAACTTTTTTAAACATGCTTTTTAGCGAACCGTGCATTTTCATCCAAACCAAACGTGTAGGCAAAATTTGATCTGACTAGACTGAAGAAAATGCAGTTGCAAGATTTGACCCGAACACACATAGGTACATTGCAAGTTAATAAAAAGCTTGTAAAAAGTGTTAGGCCCTTTCCTGATGGCACACGATAGGTGATATCGCGCACGTATTTTCTAACAAAAATTCAAGTGCGTATTGGTCGAATTGCACCGCATTGCGTTCATGTGAACATACGTATTACAAAACCTCTCATTTTATGTTTGTTTTTCAGTATTACCATGGGTGAATCACTAGCCCCAAAAAACATTATCAGGCCTAGTTTGGGTCTTAGCGTCATCATGTTACGTATTAACTTTTGTGTCAAATAAACATTTTTATTATTTTTATTTTACTTGGAATTTTGCTTAGTAAAAATCGCTTATCGGTGTGATATTTATATCATACCAATAAGCGATGTCTTTAGCGATTTTTTTTGCGATTTTTTTGTATCGCAGGGAACAGGACGGTGCGGCAGAAGAAAACATGTTGCGCCGACCCCCATTAACATGGGATAGGGTAGGAAGATGATATGATCGAGCCATCAGGAAAGGGCCTAAGATTTCGACCGCCATGACGCGGCGCATTTTATGGACTTGCATGTTTGTTGTGTATTGAAAGAATAAGTATTTATTGTCACAGACTCTAAATTGCCTGTAAATTATGCTTAAACTAAACCTAAGTAACAGTGCCCTTTACAAATATATTTGGTTTATGTGAAATGAACTTCTTTCCAATCGAGTGTCCCACGAAACTTGTTCTGCGATCCAGTCGTCGGAGTGGCTCACAAACGAAAATTAAGAGCACAAACTTTTTGCAGAGCAGAGAGAGAAACGGCAACATTACTAACATACAATCCCATGGTTAGACTCATAAAATCTTTTAGTCACACCCACGGGATAGCACGAGTTAAGACGACGACTAACGCCAACGACCTTGAGGGAACAAAACGCGCACTCGTTTCACACCCGCGCGACCCAAAATTTTGTAGTTTTTTGTACTTTACATATTATACCAAGACTTTAAAAAAAAGCCTCAGATCAAAAAGTAGATAACATTAGATGTAGATAACATTAGATTAAATTATCTTTGAGATGGTGTTGATTTCATTAAAATACACCCAGCGGTTTTGGTGTGATTGTCGAATTTTTGTCCGTTTTAGACATAACTTTACAAATTAATTACACTACGTTATACAAATAAAACTCAAAATTTGCTTAGATCAAATTATTAAGAAAATAGTCTAATATAACATATATTTTTTCCAAAACATTACGACTAGCCGTTTAGACGTGATTCTCATTTAAAAATCAGCTACTCAAGGGAATCGGCGCCTTAAGCGCAGGCCACACCGCCAGCTAGCGGGCGGGCGGGCTAGGCGGGTGAACATCGTTTCACCTCTTTACATACTTCGGTTCACATCGCGAGCTACCGACTAACCTAACGAGCTAAGCTAACGAAATATCCGATGATTCCAGCGAAGCTACTCGTTCACCTCGTTGGCGCGCCCACGCTTCGCTAGCTTAGCTCGCCCGCCAGCCCGCTCGCCCGGTTCGTTCGCCCGTCCTCCCCGTTTCAAGTAGACTTTTTCGCTCTCCCATCCGCGCCCCCCGCTTCGCCCGCTTAGCCCGCTTCGCCCGCTCCGCGCGCTCCGCCCGTCGCTCGTCTGTCCGCAGTTTTCGATGTGAACTCCATAGTTTAGCTCGCCAATATTTCGCGTAGTTTGTATAATTTCCTTCGTTCGCTTCGCCCACCCGCCTAGCCCGCCCACCCGCTAGCTGGCGGTGTGGCTTGCGCTTTAGCGTGTTTCAACCGCGTACCGAGATCCTCCTAACTACACTGTAGTGAGATAACATCCAATCTATGAATCCTGTTACGAAGGAAAAACATGATAGATATTTTTTCTAACAGACCACTGCTTATGAGAATCTTCCTTATTTTATTAGTTGCCCGTCATATTCGACTCAAGGGGCCAAAATTTAATCTTATACGGCAACTTTGCCTGGATCGATTTCAAAGTTTACAAGTTTCTAGGGCGAAAACTATTGAGCTACTTTGCGATATTCACCCTAGTTTTGCATAAACATACGGTTGGTCCCGAAGACTTACTGAATCGGTATTGAACGGAATTTATGTTGACATAAAAAGTTAGGCTTTCAAAAGGAATGGAATGAAAAAAGTTAATTAAAATAATTTAAAAAACCCGACTGCTTAAGAAGTGGACTAAAAATACGAAAACAAGAAGAAAATGATTCTGTGCCGTCCTCGCAAATATTTGCGAGCTGGCAGACCAAAAACAGATGTATCCTCCGACTGCACAGCATGATTTTCTTCTTATTTAAGTCTTTTTAGTTAACTTCTTAAACAGTCGGTTTTTTTTTTATTAATAACTTTTTAGATAAGTAAATTTTTTTGTTCGAATCGGGTAAATGCATTTAAACATATGTTATATATTTTTGAAATTACCTATTAAAATCCTTTATTTTGATACCCCACATGATGGGTTTGGAAAACAAAATAAATGGGCCTACACAATAATATGGTGCCCAAAATCTGCCAATTTTTTATTTTCCAATTTTAATGTAACGAGTGACATTTGCAAGTTTAAGAGGAATCGATTTATCTAAGAATCATCAAAATCGGCCAACGCGTTTGATCTCTAGAAAGCCACATAAGAACAAACATACATACTACATACATACATAGACTAATAAACTCATTACCCTCCTTCGGTAGTTGTTTAAAAATACTAAGTAATTTCGGTGCTTTTACGAGTTCATACTACAGGCTTGCAAAATAATAAACCAATTATGTATGTATAACAAAACAATGTAATGGTGGAAGCGTGCAAAATAGTTTGATGTTATTTTTCCATTAATTATCATTGTTACACAACAACGGCGGCGTTTCCTTGCGTGATCGAATCATAATTGAGATCCGTAAGAGAACCAGGGTAACCAACAAAGCCCGAAGAATTTCCAAACTTAAGTGGCAGTGGGCAGGGCAAATTGCTCGCAGAACGGATCGCCCATCGGCCGATGGGGCGGAAAGGTTCTGGAGTGGTGACTGCGAACCGGAAGACGTTGCGTTGGAAGGCTTCCCACCAGGTGGACCGATGACCTGGTGAAGGTTGCAGGGATCCGATGGTTGCGGGACGCATGGGACCGGTCAATGTGGCGACGCTTGGGGGAGACCTATGTCCAGCAGTGGACGTCTTTCGGCTGATATGATGATGATGATGATGACACAACAAAACACGGTAAAATTTGCCTATGCTTGGTTGTAATTTTAGTGTTCTTGTAATTTTAACACTATACATATAAGGGTGCATTAGGAATACAAGTGGCCAGGGATTAAAAGGTGCACCAAAACTCTCGGTCCACTTTCCATATCCTATCTCTTCTCCAGCTACCATCTTTAGGGTTCCGAAGTCAACAAGGAACCATTATAGTTTCGCTATGTCCATCTGTCCGTCCGCAGCTTGGCTCAGAGGCTCTTAATCCTAGTAAGCTATTAATTTGGTTACCTCCTATAGACGTAAAGTAATTTTTTTCCTCGTCTGTCCCATGGTGTGGGGTATTGGGTATCATTGGATAGGCCATTCAAAAATATTACGGGTCTGTAAAACCATGTTTCGATACAGTGATCCGTTTGCATAAAATTAAGCTTTAAATTGCAAATTTTTGTTAGAGTGAAGTGCCCTCCCCCCCTTCCCTGCCAGTGAAATGGTTGCTTTTGGTAATGTGAAAAAATTCACGGCAATAGTTTATGTAACGAAATTAAAAGAAAACTATCACAGCTAAGTAGGCTTTACAAGTTTACGAGTAATAGTCGACCAACTGTTAACATATAAAGCATTGGAAAATGTAGTGGGTAGTATATTTGTTAAGTCATATGTTTAAGACTATTTGTATATTTTTATACTACTGTTAGTTTTCCCTATAATAGTAAATAAACTTATCAAATGTACTTGTATCAGTAAAAATTTTGCACAAATGCCGTTTTTAGTCGTTGTGAGCGGCTGAAACCGTTTTAATGTTCATGTAACAACAAAAACTCTATTTTTAGTCCGCATTATTATGCAACTACGGAAACCAAATAATGCGCGTGGCCCGTCACGCGCTTGGCGAGTTTTCGAAATTCCTCGTTACACCTAGCTGGGGAAGTCCCTAAGTGGCTACGCATCGATACGCGATATCCGTTCCAGGACATTATTATACTCCATCAGCTGTAAGTCTTTCTACGACCGTGGGCAGTCCTCCTCCACTTCAGTTTCCTAACCCACCAAATAGACAGCAGTAAGTAAGTAAGTAAATGCGGGCTGGTGCTTTTATAATATGAGTAGTGATACTCAAAAACAAAGGAAAGTCACCAAAAACCATGTTATTCTATTGCATTTATTCGCTCTAACATCGCAATAACTCTATCTCATCGGTTTGGTGCGATGTGCCACCGGATAAAGAAAGAGAAAGAAAGAAAATAAATTTATTTAGCACAGACTAAAAGACACACAACATAATATTATACATCAGATAAAATACAAATAAATAAAAAAGTGTAAAGTCTGACGTAAGAAGTTAGCAGAAAAGTGTGCCTCACGGCTGCGCCGAAAAGGTTGGCCTGACGCCTGACGCTGGTTTTCAACTGGACCTGATAAGACTTTGTTCTTTCGCCGCCGTCATAAACTTGCTAACGTACGTAATCATAAGTTATTTTATGATAAAATAAGGGCTAAATAGAATAGAATAGAAAAGATTTATTTGACACAGACACAACACAACAATAGTGTATCTATAAGTGTCATTTGTAGAATATACTTTTAGTTTTATGTTTTTCAGGTGATTCATTTGCTTGTGATGTATAAACTATAACTTTTAACGTACAAACTCAAGATTATTTCAGTCAAGAATTTTGAATATCGGCTGTGACTATGGTCTTAAATATAGGCCAGCATATTTAGATACATTTGTTTCGACTATTTTTTCAGTTTATCACCCTTCACTATCAAATTAATTATGAAAAAATTGGGATGAAGAACAAATGGTTACAACATAGTAAAAGTGGTTGGCGACAATGGGTACCTTAAATGTTGATATTTGATTTTTGCAAGAAAATAACTAATTTCTTACACCCACCGCATTAATTTGAGTACACAAGATAAACATTTATTATTGTTATTTTCTTAAAAGATAATGAAGTATTTGTAATTAATATATATAGTCGATATTTGGAGGTTCTTTTCTATATTTGGCGTCTATTCAACAATATTGTTTAATGCTCAATTTTCAGATTATAGTTTGTTAATTAAAATATAAGACTGTTACTTGCCTTTGTAAATATACAATAATCAGACAATATATGCCTGATGTTATTACATTAATTTGAAAAACATTTCAAAATCGTTTTTTTTTTTCGACCCAAATACAAAATAGTAGGCCGTACTTTCCTCTAATGTTGGTGCCTCCAATTCCCTAACCTTGGCGAGTAAATATTTGTCGGGTTTATAATAGTACGGACGTAAAGTCAAATCACAAGCACGCCCCTAGCGGTAAACAAGAGCAACTACGCATTGGCACGCTTATTATAAGCACTCGTGGTGCGGAATATGGCAGTTGAGTACTGACAGCCGTAGAGCTTAGACGTCGTAGAATCAGTGTCGATCCGTAATATTAGTAAGCAAGAATGTAACTTGTGACTATTTGAATATACTCTATGTGTCTACCACACACGATGTCTTAACCTAAGGGAATACATCCTGACTTCCCGATGGTTTGCTTCTATCGGCCAGCCTTGATGCGACATATTCGAATCTTCAATCTGACCTATTATTTTTTATTATAATGATCAAAATTACAAACACATGCTTACTGCAATATCACTAAAGAAGAAGACTAAAACAAAGCCGAAAATTTTCAAAACCCCAGACTGTAGTCACCTACAAAAGATAATCCCCTCCACATTCATCTTACGGACTTACTCTTATATTTATCACAGGATTTAACAAAGGAAAATCCCTAGTCACGGATTCACATACTACCGTCGCTCGCCTTGATAATGAAGAGTAATTATTATATAAGAGAAGTCGTACCGTAAATGATAATACGGGAAAAATTCTACCTGGATTTATGAAAGTTCCGGATAATAACATTTCGTGGCTGGTTGGACGTGAGAACGAATTTGTTGCTCCTACTTATTTTCAATTTCGCGCTGTTTTTGACTTTCATTTTCTGTTAAGATATTGCTTTATTTTTGAGAATTGCTGGGAAACTGTTTTCGGATTGGTGATTGCTTTTAAAGCTTCTTATTATTTTGTGGTCGTATTAGTAGATATTACGAGTAAATTTTTTGTAATTATAAACAGAAGGATGTTGATGGCTGTATCAAATTTTTAAGCGAATTGGTGATTGGTTGTTTAATTTCATAAAAGTCAGTCAAGTCAGATAAGTAGGTTACAAATAAAAGATTCTGATTCTTTTAGTGGCAATAACTGGTACCTTTTGGTAACCTAGTTTTGGTATTTTTGATAATCACTGATGGTAAGCGATGATGTGGTCGTCGGTGAAGCAGCACGCTTGCCTAGAAGTAAACTCTTCCCTTTTTTTCATCGCCACTAGTAACATAAATATCATAGAAAACATTGTATTTAAACATTTTTTTAAGCCCTAAATTGCATTCGTTTTTTTTTAAATATCCACAATTTTATAATTTTTGTCTCTCATTTAATTTAAACCACTTTACGTCGGAATAAGTTTACAGAATAATCTTTAGATGGAACTTTATGGATACAAATTAGTCACAACTGGTTAATTATTTAAAGCAGAATATTTAAACATAATAGCAAACTTCAGAACTTCGTAGGTAGCTGATGGTTAGTTACAAGAAGAACATATTAAATTCAACGCCTACACGAGCACTAAACTACTTCCTCTATTAACACATACTGTGATAGAACTATTCGGTAAGTTTGGTAGAACTTATCTTGTAGTTAATGTAATTAATATTTCAGGTATTGAGTTCGCAGTAAAGGTTTTATTCTAAAACTGTGCTTGTGTATAAAGACTTCAATAGAGACTAGAGGTTAACAGTTTTATAATATTTTATTTTTCTAATTATTGAATACGTCTTCATACACATAAGCTTAGTCAGCATTTCAACGTTCCCACTGCTGTGACACAGGCGTCCTCTCTTAGAGAAGATATGAGCCTTATTCCACCACGTGGGCCCAGTGCCGGTTGACAAAGACACAAGTGTCCCAATTTTTGGTATCCGTTTAAAAAAAAAGTTGAAAGGCAGACTTTTCGAGCGAGACCTATATATCTTGTAGATAGAAAATGTGCATGGTTTCCTCGCAAAGTTATAAAATAACAATATCTACTAGTTTCCTGCCATGGTTTTTCTCTCGTAGCGTATTCCGCGGCAACCGAACAATATCTGAGATAAAAAATAACTTATAAATAATTTTCGTTACTGTACTAACTAGCACTTCCAGAAAGTCTACCTTTTATCAATTTCTTTTTCCTTTTTTATATATAAGTTTAGATAGATTAAGATGGCCAAAATAAATGTTAGCCAACCGTAGGTAGTATTATTTTTGACGGTTCATAGTAAGGTCTAATTTTGGTGAAGGAATTTTCCGAGCTTATTCCAAGATAGTGTAGGCAGTAGACGATTCAAGGGCGCCGAAATATAATTACTTGGGCTACTCATTATTTCATTACCGAATTAATCATCATAGGAAGCCTCTTAAAACGAGGAATATTAATTTCGCATTTCCAATTGCCCTAGGGAGAATTAGGAACAGTTTTCTCCTGCTAAATAATTCAATCTTCAAGGGTTGTATATTTGTACAGAGAATAGATATCTGAGCCGATAATTGAAAATAATGAATATCCTTTTTTACGCTGTGTCAGTACTTAATTTGCTAATTAAACTGGAACATTCAACGTCACCTTTGTTTTCCGGCTCATTAGTTACGAAAAAGTTTGATTAATTATCGATTTTACAAGATTCTAAATTATAGCCTTGAAACTCGAAAATTACGAAAGATTAAGCAGCGTAACTTTTCTTGCTTATAATTACATCGTATTCTCTCGAGAGAAACCGCGGCAAAGAGCAATAGCGTCATAAATTATTCGAGGGCCTGAAATCTGGGCCGGCGCCAATTAGACCAAGTATTTCGTTGCACTTCTGGTAAAACCCGTCAAAAGTAGAAACTAAATCGATGAGAACTTCCTTCTTCGTTTGGCTTGCTACGCTCCGAATTGAGGAAATAACTAGGCCGGAAAACTGTCTCGAGAATATCTAAACTTGTTCGATTTACCTGATTGCTTAAAGTTTAAACCGAAAAATCAAAAGTCAGACACTCGACTTTTGCCTCACCGAAAATGGTCATTGTGTTTAATTGAAATAGGGTAATATAACATTTAAAGCAAATCTTAACACTAGTTTTTACAATGAAAAGATAATAAAAGGAATCCGTAACACGATTTCCCTCAGAAATTCCTTCAGAATTCTGGTCCTTCTTTATTGCTGTTGTAAAAAAGCTGCCTATCGCTTCGACACATTTATTCCAATCTGTCACGGCTCATAAAAACGTTGAGAATACTCGTTTACATAGTCGAAAATCGTACAATACGTGTTCACCTTCCGCATATTTAAAACCGAAACGTGATACGAAATTCAACTCTATTGCGATGACGGAAAAAAATCGTGTCTAGAGTCACCCCGATCAGATAAAACGTCATTTGGAAGCAGCAATAAAAACTTGTAAAATTGTCAGTCTGGATATCGTCAGAACCAAATGTTCTCGATACACCGAGACACGATTCGATTCGAATAATCGTTCCCTTGGGCAGATCCGTCATCAATATTTCAGGGGGTATCGAATGCGAGCTCCCGATTTGCTCGTTCCTTCCTTGCCCCGAATGTGCGGAGCTGATTGGTTTGGTCTTTCACTCATTTGAGCGAGAGAAACTTTGAGGCAATCCCTTTTTTCCGGAAAACTTTATGAGGAATGTTCGGCAGTTATCGTTAGTTTTTTACAAATTCGTGATTTGATAACATGTCCCAAAACATTACTTCTGGCAATCGTATCGTACTTCAAACTAAAATGCTCATAGAAATATGTACTGCAGTTTATATTCGAGTAAATTCAAGGCGTACTTTATTACGACATAAGCTGCTTATCTTCCAGAGCAAGCTGCAAGAGACAACTGAGGTCATTAGTCAATATAATGTCAGTAAACAGGGACCAGTAACTTGTCCGTATTTATGCTAATCTACACATTCAGCGATATAACTGCTGAACATAACTTAAACTTTACTGTTTGGATCTTTGCATAGTCTTAAAACTTACGTTGCATAGTTCGCTAAGTTGGTTTTATTGGTGTTTATTTAAGAAACAAATAAATTTTTTCTCAATGGTGTGTTGGTATACTTTTAAACTTTAAACTTCTTAACTCATTATTTTGGGAAAAGTGCATTATTAAAACTCTTCAAGAGGACTACAATTTGTTTTATTTTATTTCGTAAGAAATGTTGTTTATGAATGAGGTTCATGCATAAATGGTCTGAGATAAATAATAATCTTGTTCGGCACTTTTTTTACATCAGATGGTGCAAGAAATAATAATAATTTCACGTTCAAATATTTTTCTATCGCTATGTGTTATAACACTGAATATTTATAACAGAAATATAAGAAATATCTCCCACCAAAAGCGTCATGCAGTTGCAGTTCTTTTTAATAAAACTGAAATGGACTTGATTTATACGTGTTTTGTCTGGTTGAAACAAGATGGCGTCGGTAATATCTGCATGAAACTGGTTAGATCCGGTTTCCGAGCGCAATTTTTCGCTTTTTCCCACTATCTAGCAGTTTGAAGCAAGCAGTTAGAGAGAAAGAATGATTTTTATTAAAGGCCGCTGGCTGTGCAATTTTGAGATATATTATTTTTATTTTAAACTAGTTTTCATTCTAGGTTCCGCTCGTGTGGTTTTCTGGGCGCGACAGATTAAACTAATAATTAAATAAGATTTTAAAATAATAATGCAACCATGATAGAGGTTGTACTTAGTTTGAGACAAAGTTATCTCATAGTTTTGAGTCCACAATTTAGGAACATTTTTACTATATCTCTCAAAAAAAGGAAAGACTATTTTTTAGTATCGTAACTTCTATACTTATAATTCGTTAAATGAAAGGGAAGCTGATACCAATTCAACTTGAGTAAAATAATTATTCTCATGTTTTGCAAAAAAAATAACAGTATATAAAATATTTATTTGACACACACACAACACAACAGCAACAGTTATTACAAAGTAATAGAGAAAAATCGAGCAAACTATTAAGTGTCTATTCTAGTCACACAAGCCAACATGTTTGTCTAGTGTCAACACAAGCTCCTACTTCTCAATTGACAAGCCTTTAATGAACTATATGAACTAATAATTCACGACATAAAAGGCAAGCTAAAACCAATTCAACTAAATTGCTAAATATAAAAAAAAAATTGAACCTTCATATCCAATATTTCTATAAAGAAATCGCGACTATTTGCCAGTATCGTATCTTCTACCAGTTTATGTAAACATGCACACAATAATTATGTTTGTCTAGTGTCAAAACGAGTCACCCATTTCTTCCCTGACAAGCACTCCGTATGTACTGCTGCTGGTGGACCACTTATAAATTATTATAATTCTTGGTTGATCCGATTTTCAATATACGTTTTGAATCCAAATTATTGCGACATTTTTACATTTCGTAAAGAAAGCAAGACTATTTATCAATACCTTATCATCTATACTTAATACTTAATAATATATAATATAATATTATAAAGAGGTAAAATTTGTAAGTTTGTACGTTTGTATGTAGGGGGTAATCTCTGGAACTAATGATCCAATTCTAAAAATTTTTTCACTGGTAGAAAGCTACATTATTCCTGAGTGCTATAGGCTATATAACATCACGCTACCACCAATAGGAGCGGAGCATAAATGAAAAACGTTGCAAAAACGGGAAAGAATATTACTTTTTGAGGGCTTCCGTTGCGTACGCTGCGTAAACGGTTTCAGTTATGCAATCATGTATGTAGGGTAGGTAGGGTAGGTGTAGGGGAGGTGTAGGGTAGGTGTAGGGTAGGTGTAGGGTAGGTGTAGGGTAGGTGTAGGGTAGGTGTAGGGTAGGTGTAGGGTATGTGTAGGGTAGGTGTAGGGTAGGGTAGGTAGGATAGGGTAGGTACGTAGCCAGTTGACGGGAGCGAAGCCGCGTGGGACAGCTAGTGTAAAATAAACAAGCAAATGTTTTTCTAGTGTCAAGCTGTCACTTGTTCCTTCACACATCACATCATCAGCCTATTAATGTTCCCACTGCTGGGACACAGGCCTCCTCTCTGTGAGAGGGAATGGCCCGTAATCCATCACGCGGGCCCAGTGCGGGTTGGTGGATGTCACATGTCTTGGGGATGTCAGTGGGAACATTAAAAAGGCTGATGATGATGAATTTGCTAGATAAAAGAGAAGCAGCAGAACTTTTCTATACAGTGTCGCTACATATTTGAGTGGAAAACTATATATAGCTCTGTATGTACTGCTGTTGGTGTACAACCTATAAATTATTATAATTCTTGAATTACATGATTTTCAATACACGTTTTGAATCCACAATATAGCAACATTTTTATTATATCGCGTAAAAAAAGCGAGACTACTTTCACTTCTACCAGTTTTTGCAAACAAGGCCACATTTACCTAGTGTCAAAACCAGGCCCCACTCTTTACTTGACAAGCTCTTAATTAACTTTATGAACTAATAATGCGCTAGATAAAAGGAACTCCGACTGAAACTAACTTGAGGTACATATTGTAAAGAAAATCAAGCAGACTTTGTAGTAATTCCACAGTAAAATGGAAAGCCTATATTTCAAAACACTATAAAGTAAGGTAAACAAGGCCACATGTTTGTCTAGTGTCAAAACAAGCTCCCACTTCTTCCTTGACAAGCACTTAATGAACTATATGAACTAATAATTCGCTAGATAAAAGGGAAGCTGCTCTACTGAGCAGAACTTTTCAATACCGTGTCGCTACATATTTTAGTGGAAGACGGTAACTTGTCGAACTTATCTCGGGTGGGGATAGAGAAGGGAGACTGTTTATGACGATATCGATAGCGTTGTGCATTTTTTATTTCATTTTTTTTGAATGAATGAATGCTTTATTTGTAAACATAGGTCAAATTACAACAGTGTGCGAAATGTTACAAATAGGTAGATCCTCTATGTTTTGCACGAAGGCGTACAAATATATTACAATTAACATCGATTTTAAAATACAATCAATTTCAAATAGTTAAAATTATATAAAAATGTCAAATAGATTAAGTTAAATGTCTTAATAATGCTAATGTCAAACAGATTAAAATCAATTTCAAATAGTTAAAATTATATTAAAATGTCAAATTGATTAAGTTACATGTCTTAATAATGGTAATGTCAAACAGATTAAAATCAGATTCAAATAAAATTATATATATATGTTTCCATGGTCATTGAAGAACACTTGTCTTTATTACCTTTAGAAATTTCAAGTTGGTCATTATAAACTTTCTTTGCTATTCGTAATAATAATTTAATGCTTGTATAGTAGATATTTGTGTTAATATACAAAAAAGGTGATAAAGAAATTTTCTAATGGAATTAAAATTATGTGATTCATGTAGATTTCGTGAAGGCATAGATTCAGTCCAGCGAGCAAAAACAGAAATTCTATAAGCTACGATCAGTAAAAAAATACGGAATTCAACGCCTGTCGGGTATCTATTGGAGAGCACCATAATTCTATTATTTTTGGTATTTTTTTCATATCGACAGGACGGTAATCCCTACCCACAGCCGCCACCTATGTATCTCACCCGTTTAGTACGTACGGAACTTCGGTCCAAATCTTCGGAAATAAACTCTACTTATCCAGAGTGTACTTGAGAACGAAATTTATGTGACAATCTTCTGACCTTTTTCAATCTCTGCTACCAGCCTTTTTATATTGAGTCTCATCTATTCATATTGACCCTTGCTGACCCTGTAGATACGGTCAGGAGGTACCCCAAAATCAGTATTGGTTATGATGGTTATCGATAAAATCAGGGCTGCTCCTCAATGGTATAGAGAAGGGATGTTAAGGTGATTCTTAACCGTAATCGAAACCATCGGATATCCGAAATTAAATTCTATCCGTAACCGTTATTGAATCCGATATAAATGTTTCGGATAGTTTAAGATAGGGGCGGCGTCTAAATGAGAACACGTTATGACAGGTTTTTCTGCTCGGCCGATCCGACAACGAAACACTAAAACTAACTACTAGTGTAGGGCATATCAATAACCGTATCCGATGCGGTACAATATTTTTTCTATATCCGTAACCGTATCAAAATCCGAATTTTCATATCCATAACATGCCTGGTATTGAATCAAATATTAGTATTGATCGCGATGCAGGTCCGAGCAAAGTTCCTCTCTAAAGTTGCTCCAGTTGTTCGAATAATTTGGACGGGCGATAAAAAGTTTGTCGTTTTTAATGTCTTGATTTTATAATTGCTTGAAAATTGGTCCTTGTGAACGCTCTCTGTTTTATTATTTGTAAATAAATCACAGTTAGAGTTATTGTGTTTTGTAATAGGAATTGTTCAAATTATTGTTAAAATCACTGATTTTGTACAATAGTAAAACGATAAACCTGCGCATAATATCGTAACAAACTAAATCACAGATTCCATCATAACTGAATTACATATCATTAATGTTTAAAAACCTCTCTCATAGAGAGGATGCCTGAGTCCCAGCACTGGGAAGATTATAAAGATGATTAAGACGAATGTTTAAAAATTCGACTCCTCGTAAAAGTGTGTACCTCATACGTAAAAGAAAACTTACTGTTGAATTGACAAGGAAAGGGATTACGATCGACAAAGTAAATTTTTGAGTAATGTATTTACCCCGCTGATCAGCAGCACCCTAATAGGGATGTTAACTGGATTATTAAATAATAAAAAAATATTAGAAACGCGTTTTTACTTTTGATACTTAAACATAAAATGACGACGATATAAAGCGTTGAAATATTGTGTGACGTCACGCCGTAAGTACACTTTATACTGACATAGTGACGTCACAAGCCCCCACTCCTGAACTTTGATGCGCTTGATCTTTGTATTTTTTTATTGATTTGGTAATGCAAAACAACGTGTCCAATATTATTTGATAATCTCACTGACAAACTAAATAGAATAATAATTTTTCTACCTAGGAAACATCAACACTGTATTTTGCTAATTCAACAGTTTTTATTGCATCTTTTACGCAGTCAAGTAGACGGATTTTTAGACACGAAGCAATGAATGCTAGCAAACAACACGCGCGCGCGTTCTATGTAAACGCTGAAGTTTTTTTGGTAACGTTCTTTACTTGATTGGCAACGAAAAACTAATGATAATCATAAATTAAGTGGCTTTTCAGTTAAGAATTAAATCAAAAGAAGGGTAGGGACGGGGGATAAATGTTTTAACATATTAATTATGCAAAGAACGTCGTGAAATTAATCAACACTTTAATATTATTCAAATCAGACACCGAAAAGTACAGCCTGCAATACGCATAATTAAGCCACTGAAATTGAATCCAAACAAAACAGGAAATAAATGTTAATTTAGCTGACATTTTAATTATTCAGGTTTTATAATGAAAACCAATAAATTTTGTTGTTTTATAGAAATTGAATTGGCGTGATTCTTTACTGTGGAGCCCAAATTTCAGGGAACGATAGAGCCACACAAAGGCTGGCTTAATCGCTGCAGATCTGGAAAACGGGGAAGGAGTGAAAGCAGTTTCTCAGCCTGCAGCGCCTCAGTTTTGGCTCAGAATAATAATATCACATTATCGTTAGGAGGTTCCTCTCTCAGGAGCCCTGACCACCGGTAGCTTGGACCCTGTTCCCGATACCGGTGGGCTACTATTTTTTATATTTTTCTTTTTTGTATGTATTTTGTAAAAATATGTAAAAATTTAAGAAATAAGAAAGAAAATGAAAAAAAGGATATAACATCATTTATATATTCTCCAAATAGTAGGGTACTAGTAGGTGTACTTTGAACAAATGCACATTTAGCCAATAGGGTAGTTGACAAAATATATATATTTAGTCCATCACTTAGACAACCCAAACATATTGGACACGTATTTTTGTTTTTGCCACGAAACCAAAAAATATAATTTCGTCGTATACGATACAGTGCGTTGAAATATCGTGTGACGTCACAGTGTGTTTTATCTTTGTAAATTTTTATTTACTTAAATAAAAATTAACTAATGACTAAATAGAATTATATTTTTTCTACCCAGAAAATATCCCTATTGCTTTCAGCCGTGCACAAATCCAAATTCCGGGCTTCTACTGACAAATTCTAGATTTAAAACCTTATAACACTGTTTGACCCGGGAATCAAACCCTGGACTCAGCAGAACCGCCTGCGAGCACTAGACCACCGAAGAATGAGAACCCTTTTCATTAAAGCAAAAACACGTTGAGCCAAGGAATTAGAAAAATACGTTCAAAAATAACTTTTAGAACTCTCCTAAATACACATCGAACCTTAAACTTGACCTGCCTTTGTAACTGAAAATCTATTGGCAGATCTTGTTAACCCACCTGATAAAGATCAACACTCTTTAACCTTTATCTAACCTTTGCCAATTCATTGAATTTTTCTTACTTTTTCATAGTTCCTTACCTTAAAATAACTCGAATCAAAATAAAATTATAGGTAACCAGCTTATTTCTACGACTTTGCCCGCGTGGTCTATCCTTACACTTTCTCTGATAAACAACCTATATATAAAATCGTATTCCTGTCATTATTTCCAGAGATTTATTTATTAGTTTATCCTCGCACAGGAACGCCTTGCAATTACACCAAATGGAGCTCAAACTTAAAATTTAAGAAGCAATGAATTTACCTGTAATGGCCAAAACCGTTCTTTCTAGAAAGGCCAGTTTAAAAAAATGTTTTTACATAAAAATACTGACTCCCAAAAAAAACTTGTAAAGAAGTTTTTATTTTTCAGTTTTCAGTCGTGGTACATAACGAGTAACATATAATAATGTACAAAATTATGCTAGAATATATGACCCGAATAACATAAAACTTGAACATAACTGGTAAAATGAGAGTGTACCAGGGTGAGAGTGTACATCAGCGCACCTCTTTAGAACGTACTGGCGTGATTTTATTTTGTGAAATGGTGTAAACAATAAAAAGACACGCAAATCAGCAATCCCGAGAGATTTGCTGTTGTTTATTGAAGAGTTATGCACCTGACTACCAATAAAACTGTTCGTATTCAAAAAGATTTTTAAAACCAGCATTTGGCTTATACCACAGATCATCATAGGCTTAAAGATGATACCAGTCACCATAGAATTTTCCTCATCATCATGCCGTATCTCAACTGTGTTGTTTCCAGCTTTAAATGATGCAGCTGACTACCAATAAAACTGTTCGTATTCAAAAAGATTCTTCAAATAAGCATTTGGTTTATACCACAGATCACCTTAGGCTTCAAGATTATACCAGTCTCCATAAAATTTTCCTCATCATCAAGCCTTATCCCAACTATGTTGTTTTCAGCTTAAAATGATACATCTGAATACCAGTCCTTATTTTACAAATGATATGACTAGACTACCTATATGGCTAGTGTAACATTAACATTAAAAACGGAATATTTACCACGTGATCACGGTTTATCCGTGATCATGGTGCTTGTAACAGCACCGAAATATCGGGAACTCGCAACAAACAGTAAACATGGTAAATATCCCGTTTTTAATGTTAATGTTAGTGTTAGTGACCATGACAGTTTAAAAACTTATATGGCTAGTGTAAGTCTGAAATAGCCAAGCCAATTCTGTGGGGTTCTCAGAGGCGGCTATATTAACTCTGACACCAGCGATGGCCACATCCTCACACGAAATAGAAGAAGACTAGATTGTAAGAAGGCGGTCCGCAACAAACATACGCAAATGACAATCAAGACGAAGTTGTCAGTTTGAAAGATCTTATTTCAAATTATTATCTTTCCCAGAACTGAAAGCCAAGAAAAGCTGCTAAAAACAATGAATACCCAATTATGATACTTTCAAGACGGCCACTGAAAGAGTTGAAATTCATAAAGTAAAAGGAAGCGAATTGTTTTCCGTCCGATGTCACACCAAAAAAGTGAATTCACAACCGTCGCTGAATACCAAAACGGAAACAATTTGCAATCACAGTTCCCTTCAGTGAATAAATTAGAAGTTGCCAGCATTAAATTAGAGGTTTTCGAATAATTGAGATTGTTACCAACAAGGTGGTTGGACGTGCCATTAAATTGTGGAAACAAAAAAACAAAAGGTTGCTTTTTACGGTTGTAACTGAAAAGTTTTGGATGAAATGTGTGGTTGGGGCTCGGGTAAAAATTATTCGTTCCTGAATTTTATAAGACCGGAAATATTACACAATACAGTAGGCTACACGTCAGTTACAAGTTCAGTACTTGTACTAGTACTAAACTGGCCGAATTTCATTAAACCTCCGTCCTACGCTAGACCACCATATCAAAGTTTTACAATTCCGGTAAAATTATTGATTATTTCTAAGCCCTGTGAATACTTGATAGAATTTTGAGTGAGGTGAAAATAAAGTTAAAAATCTTATAGCTAAGTATTTTTCATTTAAACTTGATGATAAATTTTTCATTACTATCACATTCAGACATACATCTGCCATCAGGCCTATGTCAGCAGTGGACGTCTATCGGTTGAAAAGATGATGATTAATGATGATACATGTGCCTGAATTGCTTCATATAGTCAGGAATATAAGTTACATTTAATCTAAAAACGCCATCTTTATGATCTTTCTAAAATAAGTAACAAACAAGCTGCATGATTGCAAGTTCTTGGTTTTCAGTCGGTTTGGGTAGTAGTAGTAGGAATTTCTAGTACGTGACGGTAGATGCCACTGCAATAAATTTGTACGTAATTACTGAAATTTTAATTATTAGGAAACACATCTTGGTCTCTTTTATATCTGGTATCTAATATTTTTCTTTTTTTTTGATATCTTATATTGAGATAAAAATAACCGAAATAGTGAATATTGAAAGCCCTTACAATATTACCTACTTGTAGAATAATTTATTTTCAGACATTTTTGGTGATAGCGCCATCTAGTAATGTTTGTTAGAACTACAAAATCCGAAGGTTCGCTTACTAAGGACTAAATCCGCTTCAGTACTGGTACACTTCTGCCATCTAGCGGCAAAATTCACATTTATATCAAGGGAGGAATGTTATACACTCCGAGGGTTTAAAGCCCTCTGCTGGAACCCGTTGCCTATTAGTTCCTGTAACTTCCGAAAGATGCATCTGTTGTCAATTTTAACCTTGTATTTAATACTTAGTAGTAAATCTAAACCTATATTTTCCTGATAGAACTGAAACATTGTCATCTTTTTTGTTTAAAAATAAATAATATTGCAGGCATCTCGTTGTTGGGTTTAAGTCCTATTGTGCATTAGGTCTTGGGTTCGATTCCCAAGTCGGGCAAAGATGTATGCCGTATTTCTATCTAGAATAGCTCAGTAAAAGCCTAGAGTTTTTATTTGTACCCGGGTGTTGTTATGTTATGATAGCATCTATAGTAAGGTAAATACCTATTTAGGTGGATCCGTTTTTCAGTGATCATAGAACCTTTTGAACCAATTTAGATTCCACATTTTTTTATTTCGATACTATTCTCTACTATAACGGCAAAAAATAAATAAGACTCGATAATTTTTACAACAAATATATGGCCACAATATTTTATACAAACGTCGGTACCAAAAAGTTTCAAGTTACATAGTTTAAGTCACAAACGACTAATTTCCGGCAGCACTTCAACTGATCTCCGCAAACGCTTACCACGTTCAAGAAATATTGCACGAGGAAAGCAAATAAATGTTTCCTCAGTATAAGCACCTAAGTATATAATTTCATATATTATACATACATAAACACATGCCTTTTGCCCGTGGGGGTTGGCAGAAACTACAGAACACCACCTGCTACGATCATGGAAATATTTTCGATGTACAATATTTTCTTTTCTTTTCAATGTGGTGAAGCAGTCGACCGCCTCGGACACCATGGCCTATCCTGCAGTAGGAGCGCTGGTCGGATAGCACGGCACGCCAGCATTAATGACATCATACGTCGAGCTCTTGTCACCGCCGGGGTGCCAGCTGTTTTAGAACCCAATGGGTTGGCACGCGACGATGGGAAGAGACCGGACGGGATGACCATAATGCCTTGGAAGTTGGGTAGGCCTTTGGTGTGGGATGCAACATGTGTCGATACCCTTGCGCCATCCCATCTTCTTAGCACGGCGGGCTGTGCTGGGGTAGCTGCTGCTGGTGCAGAAAACCTCAAACGGCGCAAATATAACAACCTTATTGGCAGTTATATGTTTGAGCCGTTTGGGGTTGAGACATTAGGTCCATGGGGTCCGAGTGCTCATCGAGTGTTTCGAGACATTAGTAAACGGTTAGTCGACTGTTCTCGTGACCAGAGGGCTGGCCTTTTCTTCAGCCAGAGAATCAGCATTGCCATTCAACGTGGCAATATAATAAGCCAAATCGGTCAAGCCGTTTTCATGTTATGTCGTGACAACGGAAAACGGGTTTCATTTTTATATACATATATAGATTGATATTTATGATGATATTGATAGCGCGAGTAACTCGCAATAACATCTGTGTCCTTGTTTTCGATGGGTGATAGTGTGACTAAAAGAAATTTGTCATCACAAGGCAATAACTACGACTTTTTATTAATTGCCTTCGAAGGAGCATGGCTTTCCATGGTCATCCCACCTTACTTACAGTACACCCACATTTCGAAAGTTATTTTTAATTCCCATGTAATTGTATTGTCATCAACCGAGCACAAACCCAGAATCCGGGTTCTTATTAAGAAATTTAATAATACCCGGGAAACGAACCAGTAACGCTTGCTAACACTAGACCATATGGCAGTACCAATCAAATCGTACAAAAAATCAAGAATCATTTTAGTTAGTAGAGTTAAGGTTACACTAGTCGATAGTTCTTCCATACAAACGTAGTTAAGGGATTATTCCACTGTTCAAAATAAAAAGTGATATCAATTTGTCTCATCATTATCTAGCCCTGTATGGAAGCAAAAAAGTAAAAAAAGAAAATATTTGAAAGTTATGAGCGTCGAAAGTTCCACATTTCGACACTAATTTTAACGCATTTTTGCGCGCAAATAAATACCGTAAGAAGACAGAAAATTGCAAAACGACTACCATACAAGGATAGATTAGTAGTGCAACAATGCAAATAATTTTATTTTGAATAGATACGTTTAGTCGTATTTTCATGATATCCAGATTCCCAAAGGTCTGTTCATAAAATTTTGCGCACTCGGTTTCGTCCTAAATCATTAAACATTTCACTACACATTTTCAAAAGTGTGTATTCGTACGCGAACTAGCTTCCTACTGCTCATCACAGCATTTATCCCTTCCGCACGTGTTGTCGGTTGATATAAAATGCATTTTAACCCCGCGCACAAAATAGTTCGTGCCGTCGACTAGTGTACCCTTGATAGACTACTGGGTTAAAGCCTCCACACAAAATAATACACACTAGGCCTGGACTGAAACCACTAGAAGTTAGTAACTACGAGTAGAAGCCTATATACAACATAAAAATAAATAATCTAATACCTAGTATAAAAAAACCACAAATATATATTTACATAAAACTATAAACTACTACAGACGCTCGACCCACCCATTTTATCTGGCGTCCGATGTGTCAACACTTGAACGGTGTCCAAGTGCTCAGGTTTGGCAACGAAACACGTGGTTTCATTTCCTGTGACCTCGTTGGGATCCTGGCAAAGCGGATGATTAGTCGGTGGGGCCTCTGAATTGTTTACGCGCGTTTTGACTTACATTTACTGAAGGGTGGACAGTTATTGTGTTAGGTCCTTTATCGGTCGGTTTTGTTTAGTTTTGTGACGTTCTGCTTGATTTAACAGGAGGGTTCTGTTTAATGTGTCGCGTAGTCCCAGTTGTCGTGTCACTTGAGTTGCTTACACGTTTAACGATCTATCTCTTAGCGACCTTCGTGTTCGCTCAACGCGATTCGCTTAACGTCATACGAGTACTATAGGCGATTAAGTTTATGAATGTTTAATATTTAATTTTATAATTGTATAATTTGAATTAAATTTAATTTTAAGTTTAAAATTGTTTAATTTTATTAAAATTCTATTTTAATTTTATGAATGTACAGGTTAATTGATAATTTAATTTAAATTTACGAATATATAATTAAGTATTTTTTTTGTTATTTTTTTTATTATATATTTTATAATGCATGTACTCAATACTCAATACATTTATTGCTTCCACATGTGAACTTAGATGGTAGGTACAAATTTAGACCATTGTGGACCCTGTCGGGCACTGCAAAAGTAGGAGAGAGGAAGAGGGCTTTTATTTGACAAAGTATAAATGTATTTAGTAGATTAAAATTAAATTGAAAATTTGTTATTTAAATTTTCACTAACATAATATAATAAATAGCATTTAGTTAACCGTTTTTTATTTATTTGTTATTTTAATTTTCCAATTTTTATTTTTATTTATTTATTAGATTGCAATTATTGAAATTTAGAATTTATCATTTAAATATTCATTTACGTTGTAATAGCATTTAGCTAATAGATATTGTTTTAATTTATTAATGAATGAATTTAATTTTTGTTCTCCTTAATTATTTCTGGTAATTTATTATATATTTTCATTGACATTACTAATGTACTTGTTGAGTGCATTTTTAGCCTAAAGCTTGGTAGATTTAACCTATTTTTATGGCGTGTACTAATTGATGATTGGGAATAAATGGGCTTTGATTTGATATGATGAATAGGTGATTTAAATTTCAAGTACGTTGCATGGACACAACGTAATGCAATTCGACCATTTTGAATTGCATATGAAATAAATACGTATACGCGATATTCGACCGATATTAGCAATGCAATTTAAAACTCGTCGCACCATCGGTATAGGGAAGGAGGAATATTTCAGAAGCCATTAGTGATACTTTTTTCATTTACGGCACGGTTGGCACAATTGAGCGATTGGCTGCTGCGCTGCGTTCGATTTCTACAATGAAAAATATTTGTATGACCTACAGATATTTGTTTCGGGTCTGTCTGTTTGTCTATGTGAATTTTAATGCATGTAAAGGCACCCTGAGAAATTCCTAGTAAAGATTAAACAAAAAATGCTTGATGTTATATTAGCTCCATGTTTGTGTAATGATCAGGATTAAGTTGAGTGTGGGTCTTCGTTTTATACCAGTTGTTCACCATCATCATTCCAGCGAAAATACCACAACTGGACAAAGGCCTCGCCCAAGCGTCTCCACATCAACCAGTCCTGTCACTGACTCTGGCAGCCTTCACAAAGTCATCAATCCACGTCAGTAAGAAATGATATATAGGAACATAATAATAAGAGTTCTACTTATTTTTTATCTCTGGCTGCTGTTAATGACAGTACCATTCTTTACTGGACCAGGAAAAGACATGTAAGTAAGTTAAGTTATTTTTTAACGGGTGACTTTCATAATATAAGATAGAAAGAGACAAAAGAAAGATTTTTATTTGTGGCTTGCACGTTTTATTTTATTTTTTATACTCGTATAATTTAATTTGTTTTCAATTCGAGTATAAAAAAAAACAAATTACGATGCCAAAAAGACTAGAAAATCATGGCTCATTTAAAATTGTATTTTCAAATATTTGTACCATGAGTATAATCTAGCCAGGCAAAAAGAAATCAAAACATAAACTGAATGAATTAATGGTTCTTAAGATTTAAGAACAATAACCGATCGCCAAACAAAAGCACGTTGTGTTTAAAAAAAGTAAACAAAAAATTCGCATCGACTCTGATCTTTATACTTTTGACCATACATTTAATAAAATAAATAAAATCTTTGCAACAAAGAGAAAATCTTGGAGCTATGTCAAGTGCAATGTTTTCTTGAAGAAGCTTTTTGTTTTTATTCTTTTTGCAAAATAATCACTAAGACTTATTGTAGATACATTATTTTTACAGATCGTCTGAGTCGGTACAAAGGTAAGAAAATATTTCAGTAGATATCTATCAAAAATGGAAAATATCATACTTATGTGTACTGTGGGGACTTAGCTCAGAGAGCTCAAATGATAAGCAACTGGAACTTTAAACTACTATTTATTACGTCAACGTGACTTGTCTAAGGCGGCTCTTACCGAAATCACCAGAAAAACTAAACAAAAATACCTTCAAATATTTTCTAGCGTTTGAAATTATGATTCATCTTCCAAAGCCAAATATCAGTTGCAAGATTTAAATAGGTAAGCACGTCCTTACAGTACCTACTTATATCAATGCAGTACCGCAGGCTTATTACGTAAGAAACAGCAATCAGCAATCATCGCGCGATCAAACGCTTTAAGTATTTAAAGTCGGAACTACCTATAGAGTAGGTATAGTAGGTCCTACACAATCGTTTGCTAATCGCTCGCTGTTTGTCAAATGCACTTATTTCTATAAAACTGCACAATCACTCTAAAACTTCTGTATTGAAGAGCAATTATTGTGCAAAAATTGCTATCGTTTTGCTCTTGCTAGATACGTAATAAGCCTGCCGATTCTCAAAATCTTAATGCTGAACCAATTTGAATTACATTTGATACACAAATAGACCTTTATTGGGACCTTTATGTAGGTATACTTTTTAACCTTGGTATCACGTTCCAATGTGAAAATTTTCGACCGAAACCGCTGGCAAATGCCAGTTTAATAACAACTCTCGCATTACCTGCAAAGACTAACAAACTACCCACGAGACATCCAATTCTTTACAACTATAATCCCTACATCTACACCCACTATGATTAACAGCGTCATTCTTCACTCAGAGAAGCTAATGACGTCATTCTTTGTTACACTATAGCTAGCCTGTTGAAAACGGTCATAATTTACGGCCGTATCGCCCCAGTCCACTCGCCTTGATCCCGCTAACGTATCGGCCGCTATTCACTCTTACGAGCTCATTTACCATACTAGCCGGGTATTGTGATAAGAATTTAAAGTATAACTGTTAAGCTTTGTATGAAATACTGTATTTTTTTAAGAAAAGACAAATATCGAAGGGGAGAGTAGTAATAGTACCTACATTACTGCAACGGCCAGCAAAAGAGGCATTGATGGATGAACGTGTAAATGTCCCACAGGTACACGTTCGTCGTCACATATACGTAAGTCCATCAATGCCTAGTTGTGGCCAAGGCTTGTCTGTGGCTTGAGAAAAGTACTATTACTTTTCTCAAATAATGCGCGGAAATTAAAACTAATTAGTACCTAGAACTCATTTTCAAAATCAATGACGAACAACGAACAACAACAATTTTTCCCGCGTGGCCCAGGCTTAGCACGCATTGCGATTTTTATTCGCGCGATTTTTTTTCGCCCATTCTACGGCCTATGGAATTGTATGAAGCTGCATGCATTGCGGTAAATAAATCGCGCGGGAATTGTACTAGAAAAATCGCAATGCGCCTTAAAGTGTTCATCTGTTTTTTTTTTTCAATAAACAGCTTTATATTTGCAAGCCAGTTTGAAATTTAAAAAAAAACCTTTGATAAGTTACCTCCTTGGTTGCCATGTTTCGGAGTAAAAGATCGTTCCATTTTTAAATTACACGACAGATATGAGTTTACTATGTAATTATTTGTCCGCTAGACACTACAGATATGGATTTGCATCCAACTTTTGCCGGCCGCTGCTCGCATGTATTTGGCCAGTACAGCAATTTCGATTTATCTCGAAGGTTGTCAAAATAATGCTCAAATTTCCAAGCATGTTTGAGAAAATGATATTTTAATATTTAAAAAAGTAAAATATAACTTCTTTTGAGAGCTTGTGGCTAAATAACATCTTTCTGTTACAAACGCTTCCTGAAGTTGGTCGACGTTTGACCGTCTTAATATACCGAAATTCCTGGCGCAGATACTCCTAAGTAACTGATTTTAAAATGAGAATCTCGTCTATACGGCTAGTCGCAATTTTGGGAAAAAATATATGTTACATAAGACCATTTTCTTAATAATTTGATATAAGACAATTTTAAGTTTTATTCGTATAACATAGTGTAATTAATTTCTAAAGCTATGTCTTAAAACGGACAAAAAACCGACTATCGCACCAAAACCGATGCACCGGGGCACCATCTCAAATTATCTTTATTTTGATCTAAGGCTTTTTTTACAGTCATAGAATAATAAGGAAAGTACAAAACACTACTAAATTTTGGGTCGCACGGGTATGAAACGAGTGCGCGTTTTATTACCTCAAGGTCGTTGGCGACTATCGTCGACATCCCGGCTGTCATTCGATAGATAGATAATTATATTTATAAGATCATTGACCATCGTTAGGGTTAGTCGAAAGCCAGGAAATCTGATATCAGTAATGCTATGAAGAGGTCAGACAGGCAGGCGCACCATGGTGAATAATGGTTCTCAACAACATCCAGTTAGACTGAAGATTGACCCTTACATAACTTTTCACCCTAGATATTAGTACGCTTCATCCTCATGTCTAAATCAGGACTTCAAGTTGGTTTAAAAAAAAATGACATAAAAATACAACCGACTTCCAAATAAAAACACTAAAAAGTGAAAAATAACTTCAATTTCGGCAGTCGATGTTCCTGTTTTCGTTTCTTCGTTTTTTGAGATTGAATTTCGAAATTTAAGTTATTTTTTACTTTTTTATTGGTTTTAAAAAGTGAAAAATAAAAACTGTTTTACAAAAAAATACAATCGTCTTCCAAAAAAAAACAATAAAAAAGTGAAATATAACTTAAATTTCGAAAGTTGGTGTCAAAAAACGAAGAAACGAAACCACGAACATCAACTTCCGAAATTGAAGTTATTTTTCATTTTGTAGTGTTTTTTTTTTGGAAGACGATTGTATGTTTTTGTAAAACAGTTTTTATTTTTCACTTTTTAGTTGTGGCCAGTTCTATAAGCTAGGTGCCCATAATGCCCAAAGTGATGCCAGAATAGACTAACCCAATAACATGAAACTCAAATAAAACAGGTGTTATGAGAGTATTCAAGGGTGAACTGTTCACACCTGTGTACCCCTTTAGAGCATACCAGTGTGATGTTATGTTATGAAATGGTGGAAACAATAAACAGACATGCGATTGCAGCTATCCCGAGTGATATGCCGTCATTTATTGAAGACTTCTTATTTATATCTCCGAAGTTCTTCATCAGATCTTGAACACACTTGGAACCACATGACAAGCACCAGCTTTGAAATAAAAAAATAATCATCAAAATCGGTTCACCTAGTAAAAATTTCTGAGGTATGTTAAAAGAATATCTGCTCCTGTATTAAATAATCTTACAATTCTTTTCATACCACAAGTTATGTAAAACAAGCGTAAGGTTAAAGACGTGCGGTGCCATGTCTAGCGAGGGTGACATCTAAACATGCTCTTTGAGGAACGACGGTCATGCCTTATGCATAATCAGTGATCTATTCAACCCTAAAGCTTTACACATATACATACATGGTTCTATGTATAAGGGTGATGGAAGGATTATGTGGCGTTTTGAATGAAATTTTATCTTTTTCCTTCATGGCCTTTGAACAGTGTAGGCTGAATACTAAAACAAATGTAGATATATATTTGCATATGGCCTGTTTTTGTTACGTCATCATCATCATTTCAGCCGAAAAATAGGCACTAGGACATAGGCAATTGGTAACATTATGTAATTGATTGCCAGGAAAAGTGGTTGACAGTTTTTCACAAATAATTACCGACTTCAAAAAAATGGAGGTAATCAATTCGACATGTATGTAAGTAAAATTGTTGGAATTGCACATTATTTACAAATGTTACTCTGTATGGGTTTCTAAACACGTGTTCCATTTTTCATAAGTGTATGTATGTATGTTTCTTTGTATGTATATGTATGTTTGTCTACGCATTTCTCCGAAACTACGTATCGGATCGTGATCATTCCTTTTTTGTTGGATTACGTATCTCTCAACTTCATGAACAGAGCAAGTTTTATCAAAATCGGTTCAGCAGTTTTCAATATATGGAACATACAACCGAACTCCGTATCGACAAAGAGCACGAATGTTTAAATTTACTTATTAAGGGTATTTTGTCAATTAAGTGTTAATTTTTTCAATAAACAGCTTTCTATTTGCAAGCCAGTTCGAAATTAAAAAAAAAAACCTTTGATAAGTTACCTCCTTATAATTTATAAATACATACAAATAGCCTTAAAAGAAATGGGTCACGACACTTTGAACATATGGAACATGAAACAGAGAATAACAAAAAAAGCTCTGCACATGTTCATCGTAGAACTGGCACCAAAAAGCAACAACAAACAAATATATGATGTCAAAAGTCTCCTTAACTGTCGGATAAAAGTTGAGCCACCGAGACCAGTACGCAACATACCACAATGCGCTAACTGCCAACAGTATGGGCACACAAAATCGTATTGCCGCCGTTCACCAAAGTGCATTAAATGTGCTGGAAATCACTTATCCACCGACTGTTATCGCAAAGAACGATCTGACTCCGTCAAATGCATTTTATGCAGTGGGAATCACCCCGCAAACTATAAGGGATGTCAAGTATACAAGGAACTGCAGAAGCAAAAATACCCACCCCTGCGAAACAAAAAAATAGTAGACCAGCCCAATCTTCAAAACACTAATACATCTTCTATACCTAGTGAGAAAACCAACCAACAAAATAAAAAAACCTATGCAGATACCCTAAAATCAAATAAAAACGATGCAAATATCCTTTCTACCATAAATCTTGATCAATCGAACGACATGAAACAGCTAATAGAAATGTTCAAACAAATAATGAATCAGATGTGCACAATGACAAACTTGCTTACAAACCTAATGACAATAATGTCTAAAAATTCAACCAATTAAAATTAGTAATTTGGAATGCCAATGGCTTGTCACAACACTTCTTAGAAGTAAAAATGTTCCTAGAGACTAACGAGGTAGATGTATTACTGGTGTCAGAAACGCATTTTACCAATAGAACTTACTTTAGCATCCCGAAATACAAAATGTATCACACCATGCACCCGGACGGTACTGCACATGGGGGCTCGGCTATACTAGTTAAAGAAAACATTAGGCATTATACTGTTGAGTCTTACTGCACAGAGAAAATACAAGCCACTAACATAATGATTGAAGATCCCAAAGGCCAATTATTGTTATCAGCCATATACATCCCTCCTAAACATAACATGAAACAAGAGGATTACACTACCTTCTTTAAAACTCTTGGCCATCGATTCATAGTTGGAGGAGATTATAATGCAAAACACACTGAATGGGGCTCAAGACTCGTGACTTCCAAAGGACGTGAACTGTTGGAAACAGTAAGGGTTCTCCAACTTAGTGTAGCGTCATCAGGAGAACCAACATACTGGCCTAGTGATATCAATAAAAAACCTGATTTGGTAGACTTTATTATAAGTAAGGGATTGCCCCGTTCCTCCATACAGTGTAGCTCTTGCTTTGAAATGACGTCAGACCACTCTCCTGTAGTGACACTCGTTGGGTTTCATGTCAAAAAAGAAGCTAAAACATGCAGGCTTCACACCAAAAAGACAAACTGGCCATATTTCCAGGAACTAATAGAGAAATCACTGGACTGTCAGATACCCCTTAAATCAGACGAAGATATTATCCATGCTGTAGAACTCTTTAATAAGACAGTACAGGAAGCTGCATGGACTGCAACCCCATGCCAACCCGATAATAACAACTCTAACTCGTATTACCCGAAGTCAATCATAGAGTTAGTAAATAAAAAACGTAGCGCCAGAAAACTGTGGCAGGTAACAAAATATCCTGAACATAAGACCAAGTTTAATAAACTAGCACGTGAACTCAAAGAAGCCCTCACAATCCACAGAAATAATGGCATGGAACTCTATCTCAGAAGCCTAGACGCAACACCAAATACGGATTATTCTCTCTGGAAAGCCACCAAACAACTTAAGAATCCAATAACGCACAGATCCCCTATTAAAAAACCTGATGGTTCTTGGGCGAAAAGTGATGAAGAAAAGGACAAGATATTTGCTCATCACTTGACAGGTGTCTTTACAGCAAATGATGACAACGGCTCCACCAAAATTGACGAAATACAATCTGTACTGGACCAGCCGCACCAGATGGAGCTACCCATTAAGAAATTTACCAAAAGGGAAGTTCTGAACGCCATCAAAAAACTTAACATTCATAAGGCACCTGGGTATGATTTGATTACGGCCGGCATCCTGATGGAGTTACCGGATGTTGGCCTCTCATTCCTTACTCAAATTTTTAATGCATGTCTGCATAGAAATTTCATACCACCGCAATGGAAGGTTGCAGAGATAATATTGATTCCAAAGCCTGGCAAGGATCCTAGCGACGTTAAATCACACCGCCCAATCAGTCTCCTCCCAATTCCATCCAAGGTTCTGGAAATGCTTGTACTCAGTCGCATGGTTCCGGAAATCGCAGAAGCTAAGCTAATACCAGAGCACCAATTTGGCTTTAGACAGGCACATGGAACAATTGAGCAGGTGCATAGACTAGTGGAAAAAATCAACTACGCCTTCGAACATAAATTGTACTGCTCCGCTGCCTTTCTGGACATCTCACAGGCATTCGATCGAGTTTGGCATGACGGGCTCCTATACAAAATTCACAAAAACTTGCCCCTAAATTACTATCTCTTCATAAAGGCCTATCTTAGTGAAAGACATTTTTACGTTAAATACGGCGATGGCTACTCGGGGCTCTGTGATATAAAAGCAGGTGTCCCACAAGGTAGTGTGATGGGTCCAATGCTCTATCTACTATACACCTCAGATCTGCCAAATACGATAGAAGTACTTACAGGGACTTTCGCTGACGATACCGCCTTGCTTGCAATTGATGAAACTGCTGAAGGCGCTTCTACAAAACTGCAAAACAACCTGAATCACATCACAAAATGGTTAAAAGATTGGCGCATAAAAGCAAACGAAACCAAATCAGTTCATGTCACTTTTTCCTTGAAACGGGATACCTGCCCAGAAGTAGAACTAAACCATGTAAAGATACCGCAGTCGGATGATGTTCGATATTTGGGCGTTTATCTGGATAGGCGACTTACCTGGAAAAAGCATATATCCACCAAAAGAAAGGCTCTTGACCAGCAATTAAGAAAGCTACATTGGCTTATGGGACGCAAGTCTCAGCTAACTCTGGAAAACAAACTGTTGTTGTACAAGAGTATCCTTAAACCTATCTGGACTTATGGCTTGCAACTGTGGGGCACAGCATCCACATCAAACATAGAAATCCTACAACGTTTACAGTCAAAAACTCTACGTATGATAACTGGAGCCCCATGGTACATGACCAATAATCGAATTCACCACGATCTAAAGATAAAAACTGTAAGAGAAGAAATCAAGGACTCACTACTGACGTATACAAAACGAATCCATAAACATCCCAACCAACTAGCAAGAAGCTTAATGGAAGAACAACCAACAAAAACGTTTAAAAGACTTAAAAGACGTGCCCCACAGGATCTTCTTTAAATCAAGGAATGAACTGATATATATGGATGTATCACTGGATATTGTACCATGCACGACAGAGATCTAACTACATAACTCCAGCTTAATGTCGACAAGACAGCTTGCAGGGAAAAGAAGAGATAAAAAAAATAAAAAATAAAGTTACCTCCTTGGTTGCCATGTTTCGGAGTAAAAGATCGTTCCATTTTTAAATTACACGACGGATATGAGTTTTCTATGTAATTTATTTGGCCGCTAGACACAACAGATATGGATTTTCATACAACTTTTGCCTTCCTTAATCCTTTAGTTATCTTACTATAGAACTTGCTCACTTTTTAATGTTAGGATACTTAAAGTAAAAAGAGAGAATAAAAACCTGTTTACAAAAAATAAACCGACTTCTAAAAAGTGCAAAAATAACTTTCGTTTCGGAAGTCGGTGTTAAAAAAACAATAAATACAAGAGGTACCAAAGACCCAACCAAGACTTAACCAAATAGTGGTGCCGGAAAGACATGAGAGAAGATGCGGTATATCTAATCATGGAGTTCAACACTCACACTGTCTCTGTGAGATGGGTCGATAATTTTGGCCTGGCCAGCACTTTAACGGGGCTGCATTACTGTCAAAAAGTACTATTGAATTGTCATGAGCTTAATCCGTTTTGGACTTTTGAGTATAGTGATCGGTAATAGAATGTCGCCTTAGAGACTCTAAACAAGCCTTTAGGCTTTAAGTGCATCCGGTTTAGTGCCGTAAAACGGTAACTTTCTAAAGCCTTAGTAACGGCTAAGTTAAAAAGGTTTGAATAAAATATCTATTTAGTATTGATTCATGTACATAATTTTAAACACAAAGTTTTTTCATGTAACTAATAAATTTGCTTTAAAAAAATAATTGACAACAAGTGTTGTTAATTATTTTTTTTAAAGCAAAGTTATATATCTAAGTAGATATTTTCCCAACTTTTGGAAACTCCTCCAAAACGCCTTGGATGTTTAGAAATATTTTTACACAGAAAAAATTATGGCTGGAATTTCTTCATATCTAACATAGCATATGTAAATCAAATAATATTTTGCAAACAAAACTGTTCAAAAGGTGGTTCGATGTTGATATTTTGGCATCGATCGGGCACTCTACGGCTGTATTGCGTTAACATTGGGGCGTATATATTGCCTCTTTCTGAGATCGCTACAGCATTATCAACTTTTACATAACAAGACCGCAGATTCTACCAAACAAAGCAGAAAGAACATAAACCAAACCACTTTATGACCGCAATTTTCATTTTAATACGAGAAAACCTAGAATTAAGTGCTTATTAACAATCAGTGGGTCATAAAACAGAATTAGTGCAGTATACGTTGGCTTTGACTGTAGTTGCAGCACAATGAATAATAGCGAAAGAAGATTCACTCTAAAGGTGAGTATAGATAGACTAGAACATTTACTTATAACAAAACATCGAGCATTCGCGGTTTTAAAATTTACTCGAACCACTACTTACGAGTATCACAATTTATTTTTTTATACTCGCACTGGAACCCCTTGCAGCAAAAACACCAATGGCGCTTATAATAAAATAGCTTTAAGTCCAGGTTTCCTCACGATGTATTCCTTCACCGTTGTCAGCGATTTCAAAGATAATTCATAACCATTTATTTGCTAATATGGGTAATTACATAAAGTTGTTAAAAATATAGCACAGTCCAACCATATAACACCTTAAGGCATGCAAATCACAAGCTTGATAACACACATTTACTTGTAAATATAATTTATAATTAACAACACAATCTATTTTGCCTTTTCAATTTCACCGCGTGGCAAATAACAATGAAACAAAAAATGAATCAATCAATAATGTCACTAGAAAAATTAAATTTAAAATGTCATATATTAAATGAAAATGTCAAGATAATGTATATAATAATTTAATTCGTGCATTAGTTTGGTAATTTCACCACGGCAAATAATACTGAAACACAACAATCAAGAAAGAAATGGTAATATCACCAGATTAATTAAAATTTAAATGTCAGGCATAAAATGAGAATGTCAAGATAATAATATATAATAATTAAATTAGTGCATTATTTGGTAATTTCACCACGGCAATAATAACAAAACACAACAATCATGAACCAAATAACAATGTCACTAGATCAATTAATAATTAAATGTCAGGTATTAAATGAGAATGTCAAGATATATTTGTAAATAAATGTAAAAGTAAAATCAAAGTAATAATATTAATAATAAAATTTGTAACAGTTAACCAGTCATATTGTTGATGATATGTCCTTACATCCATAAACTTAGAAAGTACATATAGTTTGAAAAAGTCACATTGGTACTTGCCCGGATTTGAACCCACGACCTCATCGAGCACGAAAGGCGAGGTCTATGCCACTTGGCCACCACGACTTGACGACAACACACTTCGAACATGACGCTCGATATTTATTTACAACCTTATTTTAAAAACCAACGAGCGGTTTGGTGTAACATTTTGTCGAGCAAAGGCACGAGCGTGGGTGACGTGGAGTGAGATCAATAATCAACGCAAGGTACAAATAAATGTTACAGGTAAAGGCTCACTCGCCGTGAGAATTGCAAGAGAAAAGCAAGTTACGTTACAAGGACCTGCTTTAGGAAACTGAGCATTTGTCTGTATTGTACCATTCGTAGGAATGTTACAATACATTGTAATGCTCGCGAAATTGCTCTAGTGTATACTCACTTTTAGGCTTTATCTAAGGGATCGTATCCGGAACGAAAGTTGTCGATGAAGGGGCAATGCGCCGCCCATATTAGCTGTCTAACCGATGACAGTTGAGGTAGACGTGTTCTTGAATGGAGACCATAAATGGGTAAACGTAAGGTGGGACGCGCTCAAGCCACGGTGGAGTGACGATCTTCGCAGGGTAGCTGGATGAGAGCTGCCAAAAATCGAGACATATGGCCTGCGATTGCAGAGGCCGCAGGCCGCAGGCAGCAGTAGACTGCTATAAAGGTTTATGAGATTTACTACAAAAATGCTAAACTAGCTTTTGCAAGCGGTTTTGCCGGCGCACAGACGGGTATTTGACCCTAAAACGCGGCCATAAGTCAATTTTAAAAAGGTCCCGCTTCCTAGTAATTAGCTTTATCTACTGATTCCCAAGCGACAAAGGAACAATGGGCGGCCATATTTTTTACCGAATTCTTGTCAGAACACATGTACTCAGACGAGTTTCAACTGCGCTGTTGGTTGCACGTTTATTTTTGTAGTGAGTATTTGCAAACTTTCGAGTTTTCATCAATTGATAAAATTAATAAATTGAGTTTCTAGCGAATATTTTCAATATGGATAATGCAGAACCAGGTATGTTTTATTCAAATAAATTGTTATTTCCAAAATAGGTTGTTTTTATGTAGAGTTATAGTGTTTTTGTATAACTGCATCATTTTTCACTAATCATTCTCACAAACAAATTTAGAAAAAGCTTAAAGTAAGATAATCGGGCGTTATTGGATTATATCTAGTTTATTGTTTTGTAGGACATATATTTGTGATATATTATATAGAAAGAAAAATTGCCACTTTTTGCCTCTTAAATGGATTTCTCTTATTTTTATGTTTTAAGATCCCCATAAAACAAAGTTTGTTTTGCGGTTGTGATTTTATTTTTTGATTTTAATTGTTGTAGGAACGTCAGGGGCTCGAATGTTGACGCGAATGGATATTTACAACATGATCCATAATACTTCTGATGGATTTACGATTAAAAAAACTTGATGAACTTGAAGGAGAGTTAACAAATGACTCTTCTTTTGATGTTGAAAAAAAAGCTTTTCGTCGTAAATTTGCGACATTTAAGCATGATTTTAAGTCAAGATGGCAAGCAGCAAACAGGACTAAACAGATTTTTTTTTAAAACAACAAACAATGGCTTCAATGTAATCTTGAAATACCTCGGAAAAGACTTTCTAGCGGTAGTGCAGGGCGCCCAGAAAAAAACTTTGACTATTTGTCTGAACGAAGCAAACGCAGAAAAACTAAGAATCTTCGTGGAAGCCACAAAGCTATATGTCGGACAAATGGCACTTCGAGAGCGTGGAGATACTGATGGAGCAAATTTTGTAAAGGAAATTATAGAAACATCGACACGTGGCCGTGGACATGAGTACCGCCTTGCGCAAACGTGACACGCCATCATTACCAGCAACACCAATTGCAGCCTTATCCATGTTCGTTGAAGCTAATTTAACAAGGGGACAGTACGATATAGTACGTGAGACAAATAAAAAGTTCTATCCTTGATACACCATCCTCCAAAAAGAAAAAAAGCAATGCTATCCAGATCCTGAAAGCATTACCATATCTGAGACCTGTGCTGAAATAAAACTGCAAGCATTGCTGGACCACACAGCTAAGCGATTGATACTTTATTTAGAGGAAGTTATTTCTATTTTATCAGTAGAGGAGTTGTCAACACTTGAACTTATATATAAGTGGGGATGTGATGGATCACAACAAGCTGAATATAAGCAAAAGTTTGAAAATTCAAGCAATACAGATGCTAATATATTTCAGTCAAAATTGTTCCCTGTTCAATTAGTTTGCAAGCGCAATAATGACCCTAGCTCAGATAAGACAAATGCAAATGTCATTTGGCGCAGCAACTCTCCATCTTCACACAGATTTTGCAGGCCCATGAGGATAAGATTTATCAAAGAAACGCCCGAAATAACGAAAGAAGAAATTAAACAATTTGAAGACCAAATTAAAGATTTGGATACTACCAAATAAACAAGTGCTGGACTCGAAGTTTCTGTCAAACACACCTTATTTATAGAAGATTAGGAGTATATAACATACCGTTTTATAGTTGTTTTTTATGTTTAATAAAATAAAAATGTAAGAATTTGACATATTTTTTCTTTTGCTTTTTCCAAACACCTTGATTCCTTTCCAATTGATATTTTGCCATCAACTGGGTTTTCAATCATGATTTTTTAATAAATTAGGCTATTTAAGCACCAAAATATTCTTAAAATATTGTTAAATAATTTTGGCCACGTTTTAGGGTCTAATACCCCTCTGTGCGGCGTGCAGGTCGACAATTATGCCATGGGAACGTTTTTTTTTTAAATAAGCCAGTTAGTCCAGACTACTTTCTAACTACTGTGCTACTATTAAATAAGTAAGAATATGGAAGTGTTTTTTTGTGTTTTTTTCTACTATTTAAGGTTCCTTAACCGAAGGGTCCACACGGAACCCTATTGCTCTCAGTCTCGTGCCCGTCTGTCCGTCCCTCGTCTATCACACGGGTTTTACAGCCAAACAGTTGGAGCTACAGTCTTCAAATTTTCACATTTTAAGTATCTTGTTGACCCAATATATTGATAAATCAGATTTTTATTTGAAATTCCCTTAATTTTTCCTATAACAACCAACTTAATTTTGTGGTCTGGTACGAAACCCCTTAATGTGCGAAGTCCGACACGCACTTCGCCGGTTTTGATTATTTTGGGTCTGTTTCTTTGGATGTATGTTAATCATTCAAAATGGCTTGCTAGCTAGGTTAGATTAACGAATTAAAAAGGACAACGATTTAGATGTTGGAACACGTATAGATTCAAGGCTTGAATTAGGATATAAGATAGAATAGATAATACTTTATTGTACAACACAATCGTTAGTAAGGTATTTCTGTCTCAGTATATGTACATTCCCGTGGGAGAACTGTCGACTTTCCGTAGTGGGCTAAAACGGGCAACGGATTTAGATGTTGGAACATGTGTAGATTCAAGGCTTGAATTAGGATACAAGATAGAATAGATAAAACTTTATTAACACCACAATCGTTAGTAAGGTATTTCTGTCTCAGTATTACATTCCCGTGGGAGAACTGTCGACTTTCCATAGTGGACTAAAACGAGCAACGGATTTAGATGTTAGAATATGTGTAGATTCAAGGCTTGAATTAAGATATAAGATAGAATAGATAATAGTTTACTAACACCACAACCGTTAGTAAAGTATTTCTGCCTCAGTATTACATTCCCGTGAGAGAACTGTCGACTTTCCGTAGTGGGCTTACTTACTTTTCTCTATTACAAATTAAAGCTAGGTTGAGGTCGTAAAATATAGAATTAACGAAGAGGTTGTTAAACTTAAGTGTGTATTGTATTCATTATTAATTCGGAATTATGAGTATTATAAAGTATCCTACTTTAATAACAGTTTGGTCTAGAAATAAATTGGCTTTCTTAACAATGAAGGAAATAAAAGTTTTTAGCAGAATTTTAGCCTACTTTTTAGTACGCTCTAGCAATAAAATGGCGTGTTTGTCAATTGTCTGTATTTAATTAAAGTTAATAAAAAAATCAGGGAGTAGTACAAATTACTCGCAGATTAGCTGACCGATGATGGGGTTGGAGATATCTGAAGTGACAACCACGTATCGGAAGGTGCTGTGTTGGTAGGCCTATTTGGTAGGTTGATCTGTTGATGGTCGCGGGAATCTATTGAATGCGAGAAATAACCCAGTTGTTGTGTTAAACTTAAGGGTCCCTACAAGTTTCACGAGCTAAAAACAGAAAACAGCTACTTTTTCAGTGCAAATTTCTTAATAACTACAAGATATATATGCGGTCGTGAGAAAGTATTTTAGGTTGCGATGAGAAACCACACAATTGGGACTAGACCTGGAGATGGTCAAGGCGATAAACGAAGACGATTGATCCACGAAATAAAGCAGTAACAAACTATAATACGTGTACGTACCTTAATTTGCTATATCTGCTTTCGCTGCCCGCCTTTCGTTGATATTTCACCACAGTTGAGTTTAGGATGATGGTCACGAGCTGCTTAGGTAGATATCAAGCAGCTGATCCGGATTAATCTCTCTGCCGAAGAGATCGCGAGATATGCGCGTGCGTTCAGAGAGACGTAAAAGTGACAGACGTTTTTTTTTTCTTTTTCTTTGCGGTTGTGACGTCACGTATGACAACTGTAAAGACAGTTGCGATTGTCACTGCATAAATCGATTGGAACTTCGGGTGTTGCCCGAAAAGAGATAAATTACGCTATACGATGACGAAACAATATATGATAAATCTTTCAATGCAAATTTATGCGTCACATAGTTATCTCAAAATTTTCAAAATTCAAAAGTCACTTATTCAAACTAGGCTGAGAATCAGCACTTTCCGAACGTCAAAATTACATAAGACAGTCCCCCAAAAACGCCCGCCCTTCACCACTTCCTAGTGCTTTTGCTGGGAAGAAGAAGTAGCGCAACAAACTCCCCAGCAGCACAGCTGTCTGTTCAGTTAGAAAAAAACAAAAACTTGATTCTATACAATAGTATGCAAATAATTTACATTACTCAAAACAAAAAATTAAAATAAAATATGTTTGCCATAATGACAGCTAGCACACGCCAATATACCAACAAAAACATCGAAATCTAAACTCAAGCGAAAATAAAAACTAATAATAAAAACGTAAACGGAACTTAGTACCCGAATTATAAAGCCTCCAGGCATAAAGGGCGTGCCCGCCTACATACAGCTAATACAGCTGTAACTCGAAGTCACATAATTATGATAAACTAGGACCATCGAAGTAAAAAATAAATCAACAGTTAGGCAAGAATAATATATTATGATCCACTGTCGAGTGGGCTGAGTGGTATGAGCTAATCACATATTGCAATACAACTCATTAAAAAATAAAAAACATTGTAGTGAGTCGATTATGTCAATAATAAGACAATTAAATTTAAAAAAATTGACTTATACTGTCAAAATAAAAAAAATAAAACAGTTACATAACTCATATAACCTGTCAGTAGGTAAGCTAATTCTGGAGAAAGAACACAAACATTGTCTTGAGTTAATCACAGCGACCAACTATTTTTATCGATTAAGTAGTCGTTAATAGAATAGTATGCCTTTGAACAAAGGTTTGATTTTACTAAACGCATTAAAAGGCAAATCTAGAAGAGCAGAGGGTAGCTTGTTCTAAAAGGTTATACCAAGCCCAACAAATGAGTTATGAACCTTATGAAGCCGGTGAAAAAGAGCTCGTAATTTGTCGTTATTTCGGGTTGGTTATTGTGAATATCACTGTTTTTAGTGTAAAAGTGTATATTTTGCCTAATATATAAGATATTGGCGAATATGAATTGTGATGCCACTGTGAGAATACCAATATCTTTAAAAATATCTCTTAGAGAAACTCTAGAAACTCTAGCGCACCTAGCTGGTAAATTGCTCGAACTGCTCGTTTTTGAAGAACAAATATATTTTGAATGTCAGCGGCTTTGCCCCACAGCAGAATGCCATAGGACATAACGCTATGGAAATAACTAAAATAGACTAATCGAGCAGTATCAACGTCAGTGTATTGTCTTACTTTCCTGACAGCGTAGGCGGCCGAGCTAAGCCTTCCCGCTAGACTTGAAATATGTGGGCCCCATTGAAGTTTGGCATCTACTGTTATGCCCAGAAAAACTGCCGAGCCCACAGTTTCAAGCACCTCTTTATCTAACTATCTACTATCTAGTAATAGTACATTACTGCAGAATCCAGTAAGTAAGCCTTCCTGGCCAAGTATGAGTTAAGCGGACCGTACCGCAGGTGAGGTCCGGTTATATACGAGGCCTGGCTTTCTTACTGGTTGAGGCTTGTATAATGCTTTTCTCAAAAATGAAAGAAAGTTTAACAACAAATTCGTTTAATTAATATTTAAGGTTACATTCATATTAGGGCAATCACTGATAGATATTATGATCGATTTACCGGGGGCATTTATATTTGTTTGTTGTAAATCTTGATTAACGGACTCAAAAATATATCTTTCTCATAAAATGTCATACCAAAAAGAGAGATAGATATATATTTGGAGCCTCCCTCCTATAACCATGTTATAATGGCTAAACTCTAATCTGTGTCTGGCTGGTACTATGTTTGTTTGTCTAGAGATGGGCGTTTTCGGTTTTTTGCACTAACGGTTATGTAACTGATATACAGTTTTCATATCGATATCGAAAACTGTTTTCAGATATCGATATCATTTAGTACAGTTTGTATAAGTTAAAATGTTATTTAGATGAGCAAACTAACAACGAACGCGAAATAATACTTAGAAAGAAAGGTAGCGCATATGGTTTATCGTTTGTGAAGTTTGCGTTTTGTTCGTAGTTCGTACGTTTTCGCATTGTTACGGTTTTAAGTTTTGACTTATTCGTTCTCGCACGTTAGTAAGGTTTTTATTAGATACAGTTTTTGTAATATCGGTTATTAAGGTTACACTAGTCGACGGCACGAACTATTTTGTGCGCGGGGTTAAAATGCATTTTATGTCAACCGACAACACGTGCGGAAGAGATAGATGCTGTGATGAGCAGTAGGAAGCTAGTTCGCGTACGAATACACACTTTTGCAAATTTGTAGCGAAATGGATAATGATTTAGGACGAAACCGAAACGCGTAATTTTATAAACAGAATTTTGGGAGTCGTGGATATCATGAAAAAACGACTAAAATTATTTGCATTGTTGAACTACTAATCTATCCATGTATGGTGGCCCTTTAGCAATTTTCCGTCTTATTATGGCATTTATTTGCGCCCAAAAATGCGTTAAAATTAGTGTCGAAATGTGGAACTTTCGACGTTCATATATTTCAAATGTTTTCTTTTTTACTTTTTTGCTTCCATACAGGGCTAGATAATGATGAGACAAATTGATAGAATTTTTTATTTTGAACGTACATTGTCAAACAGTGGAATAATCCCAAAACTACGTTTGTCTGGAAGAATTTTCGACTAGTGTACCCTTTAGATATAGATATCGATATGATATCTAACACATATCCGATATAAGTTACCTTTTGATTTATCGGGCCAATCCCTACTACTGCCCAGTAAGTAAATTACATACTTACTTACTGGACAGTAGGAGATGCCAAATTTAAAATCTCGCTTCTTACTGGACATTTGTGAATATTCTCCGGTAGAGTTCACTTTCTGGATACTTTTTAGAGATGTTATGACAACATTACATACCATTTTTGAGAAAATGTACATTACATACTTTTGATAACTGCTCAATAAAATAATAAAAATTAAATTCCTAACACACGTTTTTACGAAATTCAGAAACACCAAGTTTTCAATTACTTTTTCAGCTTACTGGTGGCGAATATTAATCTGCAAAAAATGTTATTGACTGGGCATATAGTATACTAGTAAGCCACCAATTTTGTTTTTCAAAGTTTATTGTATTTGTACTTAAAAAAAATGTTGTCCACGCGGAAAAAAGGCAATTTTATCATGTGCGAAAGCGGCGTCTACGCGTAAGAATATGTTGAATATAAAAATTACAGGTAAATAATTTGAAGTTTGAGGTGTTTATCAATCGAATCCAATTTTTATATTATATATTTAAGTATTTATTTTATTGTAATCAATTGTACAAATAATGCCTTATAAACCGTTGCGATCACGCGAGGCATTCAGTCTCGCTCATAGAGGACTTTTTTATATGGTCTCGCTCAAGGGCTTGTAGACGACGGACCTGTGTCGTTTTTATTGTTGTCATTATGTTGTTTATCATATATATTGTAGTTATTGAATAAAATTTGCTGAAAAACTAGCTGTTTTCTGTTTTTGGCTCGTGAAACTTGGAGTAAGATAGGTCATCATCGTCAGACTTTTAATTTTCCCGCAGCTTGGACAAAGGCCTCCTCCCTCTGTGGGATAGGTAGATAGAATATATTTTACTTTACACAAAAATAGTCACATACCTCGTTTTCAAGGAGGGACTGACCTTGATGCTTCAAGGCCAAGGGGTTTTTTCAAGGTATAAATTGGACATACAATGAACGACGACAGAAATTATTATGCAGTAAACATATACAATTATGTACAATAATATGTAAATGAGAGCAGTGGTGGCCCAGTGGTATTGGCCGTGACTTCCAAGTTGTAGGTCGTGGGTTCGAGCCCAGGCAGGCGCTTTACTTTGTGTAAATAATTTCATCACCACTGCACTCAAAACGGTGAATGAAAACATCGTGAGGAAACCGGCATGTCCTAGGACCAAAAATTCGAAGACATATGACATCCACCAACACGCACCGGGCCCGCGTGGTGGATTACGGCCCATTCCCTCTCACAGGGAGGAGGCCTATATCCCAGCAGTGGGAACATTAATAGGCTGGTGATGATGATGATGATGATATGTTTATACATTAAAAAATAACGTAAAAGCAAATATAAAATGTTTGACAGTTGATTAGGTATTAATTTGCCTTGAACTTTACAATATGCCTGAGAAACAAGTAGGTTTAATTTATTCAGTATCCTATCTAAACTAATTGGTGCTGGATGGCGATCCATTAATTTTAAATAATTGAATCGAGGCCAACACTTTAGCGGCAGTGAAGGGTTAACCAACTTTCTACTTTAGCTCCTGAAGTCAGTTTTTAGTTTTATGTAATTTGGAGTTAAAATAATTATGTATCGAAGTTTAGGGTTCAATTAACTTCCGATACGATTTTCCACGTGATTTGTTTTAGTAAAGAATATAACTTTTGCAAACGAGTAGGGAAAAAATATGCGTAACTAATGATTGATACATTTGTTTGGTACATGTGGTTGGCGTAGTGGTTGAGCGGCTGCTGCACTGCGTGTCGCGGGTTCGATTCCCGCACGTAACAAAATGTATTTGTATGACCTACAGATAGTTGTGCCGGATCTGGGTGTCTTGTGTATGTGAGTTTAAATGTCTGTTAACGCACCCACGGTACAGTAAGAAATTCCTAGTGTTAGTATTTTGGCATAGAGATCGGATAGACTTTGGGAAGAAGAGACTACATTTTCTCTTGTTTAATTCGATAATATGATTCCTTGGAATAATTTTAGAATTTCACGCAGGCGGAGCCGCTGGCAGAAGCAAGTATTTTTATTAATTAGTGGTATTTTACTATTCATAAAAACGTCCTTTGTGCTTTTGAAATTTATTTCATTTACCCATTACCGTACCTATATTTAGACAGGAAACGTCAAAACCGATTCACAACATACTCTTTCGCGTAACTTCGTTTCCTGCCATCACTGTCCAAACTCTCTCGAGAGGAGACCGGCCCGAAATGACACCATCTCGACTCGGCGTTCGCAAATTGAAACGGAAGGTGTCCAATAAATTCCACATTCCCCTACAAGGAATTTGGCCGACAAGTCCCTTTCGTTGTGTATGTGAATATTTTATCAAAGTTATTTTAGCATTCCGTGTGGGTTGACTATACGTTTTCTTATAGTTCAGTAAAAGGTTTGATTAAAGCTATCACTCGTGTGTGACATAGAAATGAGTTGATAAATGGCTTTTTTAAGATAATTTATTAATACTGTTTTATCTAAAGCAAAAACAATATTGAGTGGTTAAAAGTGGGAAAAGGATGCTTGCGATCTCACCTTCGCGGTACTTCACGCCAGAACAGCTGCTTAAGCTGCAACAAGCGCAAGTTCGATCATGCATGGAGTACTGTTCTCATCTACCAAATAACAGCTTGATGCACTAGAGTCGATTGAAAAACGGGCCAAGAAGCTCATCGGCAATGGGGCACCGGTTGAATCAAAGCTCCAGCCTTGAACGACTCGGCAACAACAACATTGTCGTCGAGTTGCCAGCTTGTCGGTTTTTATTGGTGCATTTAGGGGAGTGTGCGATGGAATTTCATAATGTAAGTAATTCTGCCTAGCCCATTTCATCACCGCACTACAAGACGTGCGGCGATGTGCCATCGGTACATGATGGACAACCCACCCATACCACTTAACGTTTTGGAAATACTTGAATTATGCGTACAGCTTAAGAGTGGCACTGCCTGCCGGAGACTGTGTTTCCTGATAGCTACAACCTAGGAGTATTTAATTAAAAAATTTATATATTAATTCTAGGCAAGCGTGCTCTACCACATCATCGCTTACCATCAGGTAGGTTAGTGGTCAAGCGTGAGGCTATTTATTATTAAATATCAAATCACTTTTACGACAACTCTGAAATATGAAATCAAAATCAATTGTCCAGAGGCTCTACATAAGTGAAATTTTGTAAAAGAAACCGTCGCGTAGAGGTTGGAACAACTTAGGAAATGTATGGTATTGTCAAACGCTATCGAAACGTGAGCAATCCGTTTCATTTTAGCATTTCGGATGGATTGCAATCGATAACATCGAATAACACTTTGACTTGTAGTCTTATATCATCATCATTTCGTATAAATCTACAAAATGTAGGTAGCAGTTCAGGGGCTCACCACTCGCACACCACTTTTCACCATTTTGCGCAATAGGGGGCGAGCCTATTCCCAATAATCAGGCACAATTCTGACTTCTAGCTGCTAATGAGATATTTCAGATGAAAAACCCAATAACCCATTGTCCGGGAATCAAACCTTGTGTTCAGCAGTAGCACTTGCAATCAAGCAGTATAATTTAATACAAACAATTGAAATAAACACCAAAGCCAGTTCAAACTGGTTAACGATTGATAGGTTTGTGTTTACTAAACTCGTTTGAAAGCGGAAATCATTTAGTCGAGTAATTATATTGATTTTACTGATTTTGGCTACCATAGCGATTAAATTATTGTTTCACAAAACTGATAAATGAAAGAAACGGTACTTTTTCTTCGTATCGCTAGCACGACAGTCAAAACGAATCAATGTATGGGAATGACGTGCACATTTGAACGTTAAGTCACGTGCTCAGACCCTACAATTAGAAGGCGTTAACGATTGTAGAAAGAGATTTGCTACGAAACGTTTGTAACTTGGCTAGGGCTGATCGCGTATATCAGGTAAACGATATTAATTTTATTATAAAATCAAATATTTGTAAAGGCAAAACAGCAAAATCGAAAACTCCTAATATGAAGATGAAAATTTGCCGCTGTTAGTTCTTTGAAAATATCACTCAGATTATGACCATTCTTCATAAGTATCAGAATGAAGACAACTTCTGTTGCAAGCTCGAAAATTTTAGCGTCTCGCCTCTGAGATACATTTTCTGTTGACCATTCATACTACTAGTTTTGGCGAGGCCCAGGGAGGGGCAATTGCCTCCGTTATACCCTCCTGTATCCGCGCCTGATCCGTTTGCACCCTAAAGGTAGTAAAGACAAAAAAAATACAAGTTTGTTTTTCAAAAAGGCAGAAAAATGCAGTTCAGGTTTTCTTAAGTAATAGTTAGGTATACCCTTTTTTTTTTTTTGGGTGGTTAATCATGACTTCTCCCGCACTGGGTGAGGCGGGAGGGCGTGTCAGACTTTTAATGACTAAAACCCACCCGTGTTCCTTCAGTTGCTTGAGCCAGGGCCGCGGTAACTCTTTTTCAAATTTATCCGCGACCCAGACAGGTATCGGTCCTCGCGGACCCCGTCAGTTCTGCTGACATCTCTAAGAGGCGCGCGGGGAACACAACGCGCCGTCGGCTCGGTTAGGTATACCCTTACCTGCTCTATGAATAATGCCAATCGTAGAAACGCCTCGTATGTTGTTTTGATTAGAGTCTTGATTATACATAGTTACTGCAGTCTGCAAGAGATTTTTTATCCACAAGAATACACTGTACGCCGTGACCACCTCAGGGACCAAATTAGCACATGGGTGCCAGACGACCCCGTGTATGGCACCCTTGGTCCCACTGTGACGGGTCAAGGTCAATGGCCCCGCCACCTACCATTTTGCGGCCGCAGGAGATAGGGAGAGCGGCTAACGCTATACCGACACTCCTCTTCCCCTGCGGCCCCACCGCGTCCGCCATCAGACGGTGGCGACCCCGTGTAGGCCGCGGAAGGTAGGGAGAGCGGCACACCGCAATACCGGCACTCCTCTCCCGCCGCGGCCTCTAACCCTTAGCCGCGATATCGTATGGAACCTGGAAATCTCCATAAGACATCGCCGCTCGCCTCAGTTGCGATGTCGCCTGTTACCAAGCGGCTCCGCAACCTACTAGTTGCCCGCTACGTCGTCGGCTTAATCGGCAAAAACCCAGACGTGCGGCCCCTCCTTGGGTTCCTCTTCGCTTCACCGTGGGTGACCAAACCACGGTTACTGAGCCCCCCGCATCGACTATGCGGAAACCCACCGGGGTGGACAAATGTGACACCAAACACCATACACTCTAATCCCAACTGACGAAAAAATGCAAAATTTTGCAAAAGATTCAATTTGCCTGTACTCTTTCAATGCACCAGACAAACGATCAATGGGATATACGTAAACTAAATCTTCTTTAAGTATCAAATATTTGTGAAGCAATTATAGTGTTATTATTTTGAAGATTACTAATATTAAGGTTCCCCTAGTCAACGGCACGAACTATTTTGTGCGCGAGGTTAAAATGCATGCCATCTCATCCGACAACACGTGCGAAAGTGATAGATGCTGTGATGACACCTCACACACAGGATCACCTTGGCGGACACCTCTTTCTATTTTTATCTCCTGGCCCTCTGTCTCTAATTTTAGTCAGAAACTAAAGTTTAATTTAACCGTAAATCCTAGCAAAGCATCCATATTTTCTTCAATTCATTCATTCCATTCAATTTCCATCCATTTGTGTTTTCATCTGAATATAGGGACAAAAATGCCCCAGAGAAACGCGTGTGTTCAAGATCACTCTATACAAGAGCCTAGTTTTGATTGGTTTATGAAGGATCATCTTATTTGGTTCAGATTCTTTGGTATTCTTTGTAATTTGATCAGTGCCTTTTTACAAATGTATAAACACACTAACTAACGATTTTACTTCCGTATAATATTAGTTTAACACTACATTTATCTTGAATTGCTTCTTACAGATGAACGTGACCGCAGTGGATTGCAAAATTTTCAGCGACTATTACAGTACCGTGCTTTATGCTTTACAATTTTGCGGATTGAACCGCTTAGCGTTAACCTGATGCTCAGCTGTTGCTCCTTCTTTATCATCAGTTGCATTTCTGTTATGCAAATCAAAAGCTTTTATGGGTAGATGAGCTAGCAAGAAGTTTACACGAGTGACTATAATGTTCTTTCGCGAAACTGGTCGACCAGTTTTCGCTTTTGTGCCTTTTTATTTTGAAGAGTCGTTGTCGCTCATAGAATTTTACTTTATTAAGTTTTCTTAAAAACAGCTTGAGCTCATACACCTATGCAATGTACGATATAAGAAACATACTAAGATACTTTTTTAAGTTTGTTTTTATAAAATAAAAATGTATTCTTATATTATTTATGCCTTGCACCTGTATGTATATATTTAAAATACAAGGTACGATTTTACCTTGTATTTTAATATAGCACTAAGGTGTATTAAAACAATACTGTTTTCTTTTCTACTTTAAAACCTTTTTAAACATGTTTCTAGATAGTGATCAAGTACGTGAGTGTACTATCGTAATATTTCTTTATTATCCGTCCCTGTAGTGTGGCTACTTTATAAGCTCTTAGTGAAATATTGTCTTTCGATAAGCGAACGGTAAGATAGATAGGTTAGAGTTATCGAGGTTTTATTTAACAATTTGTTTGTTCTAAAAGTTTCTTTTTTTTATTTACTATAGGCTCGCGCTTGACCACTATCTCACCTGTTGATAAGCGATGATGTGGTCGACGGTTATACACGCTTGCCTAGGAATAACCTATTCATTCTTGACTTAAGACTCGCAGATTGTAATATATGTATCTTTCAAGCATGGTAACAGTGTGGCAATATGTTTATTTATTGCACTTTGATTAATATATTTTTAACCGACTTCCAAAAAGGAGGAGGTTCTATGTTCGACATAATGTATGTTTTGTGTATGTTCACCGATATCTCCGTCAATTGTGGTCCGATTTCTAAAATTCTTTTTTTGTTTGAATGAGTATGTTCCGAAATTGGTCCCATTTTAATTTGGTGGAGGACTGACGAAGAAATTCGAAGATATACAACAGAACTCTTCAATAAACAATGGCAAATCTCTCGGGATTGCTGCAATCGCATGTCTGTTTGTTGTTTATACTATTTCATAACATAACATCACGCCAGTATGCTCTTAAGGGGTACGCAGATCTCTCATTTCACCGGTTATGTTCAAGTTTCATGATATTTTGGTAATATATTCTGGCGTTATACGAGTAGGTAACTTACTAAACAACTTGCCTATTAGGTAGGTACAACTATAAAGAGAAAAATAAAAAAAAAATACAAAAAAATACTACCGACTTCCAAATAAAACTACAAAGTAAAAAATAACTTTATTTTTGGAAGTCGGTGTCCATAACGCAATAAATTGGTACCTACGAAAGACACCGACTTCCAAAAATAAAGTTATTTTTCACTTTGTAGTTTTATTTGGAAGTCGGTAGTATTTTTTTGTAAAAAGTTTTTTTTCGTAGGAACAATTAACCAAGTTTTGTTTTTTTAAATTTTAAAAATGTTTTAAGATCACGATCGAATACAATAAAGAACTCCTTTATCTTTGTAACGTTTTCCGAAATTAAGTATGTCAATTTTATTAATACAATGTAACTTCGTATTAATGTAACTAAAACGAAACATGTATACTATATATTTATATATGTCATATATTAGTTATGGCAGAAAATAAGGATTTTTACCAGTAATTTAAAATTAATAGAGCGCTTATCAACATTATCAAGATATGTTTGGTAGATGATTTCATAGGAAGAAGACTCCTAATGAGGATAGTGATCAATAGTACATTATGGTACAAGTGTGCAATGTTGGTGATTACCGCTGAAGCGCCATTGAGACCCGAGCCGTAGGTGAGGGTCTTAAGAGAGCCGAGGACGGTAATCATCAATACACACGTGTATCATACGACGTTTTTCAACACACTTGTGAAGAAAATAATACAAAAAAATAATATTCATCAGTTAAAACAAGTTGTATTTTTATTACACAATGGCGGGCAAAATTAATCAGGTTTCCTATGCGCGAACATTTAACAATGGCGATCGGCCATAGACTAAAAGAATGAGGTTTCTTTTTTTTTGGCTTTTCGTGGATAGTGTTTTAGCCACGTACAAAATAGGGAATTACAATTTTTCTTAAGTACAGAGCAAATAAAATTTATATTTAAGTGAAAGTTGTATTTATTAAGCACGTACAAGTTGAAATTATCTTTTTAAATACGAAGTTGCATGAAATGAACAAGCAAAAGGTACATTAATTTGTTTGTACTATTCAGCACGATCTTTTTTGTATCGAAACTTTTTTAAGAACAAAGCAACTCAACCAATAAATAAAAAAAAAATAACTCTATAACTCACTTGTGAATAATAGCAATGAAAAAGTCACAGTTTGATAACAGGTATCATTATGAGCCTAATTGCGGTAAATTAGAGCCACTTTATGAGCAAGTGTGTTGAAAAGGTTTTTAATTGTTAAAGATTATTTCCTATAGCCTTTGATATCCTCACATACGAGCCGAGCCAATGCAAGAGATGTATTTAACTAGTTTCTACATAGTTTAGTAAAGTTCAATCCTAAAATTATGTAATGTAGTATATTATACCATCATATATAGACTCCATTGTTCCTCGTTTCTCGTTAGTTCATAGTTAAAAGCACTCTATTGTATCATCGGGCTCGAAATATTTAAGTTTTAACCAAGCTATTGTCAAATGTGACCTTTAGAATTTCAGAAGGTGAGGTAAATTAAATATGAGGCGTTGGCAACTACGATTAGGGATGGGAAAACTAATGTCTTTTACATCTCATATAGTTATATATGTAGGAGGAAGGTATAATTACTAGTAATCTAGAACGGAGAAGTATGACGCATGTGAACTTATTAATTCGGTTTTGTTTAATTGGCAACATTTAGCCTACGATTCAATCTCAGTTCGATTTTATTCGATTGACAACACTTTATTTGGCTTATGTCAAAATACTCGATTTTGATTGGATGTTAAAAGCTGTGAACTTTGCCCGAGGTGTTCTTAAACCAATGAAAGCAGGGGAGCCAAGATGGCGACCTGAGCGAAGTCGCCCGCCATATTTGGTCGGAAAAAGATAGAAAAAGGAACGCGCGGGAGCGCGTTTGCAAAAAAAGGTTGAAACAGAGTTGTGAGAGAAATAATGGAGAAGTAGCCTAAAGTGTGGCGTTATAAACTTGAAAGTGTGTTTTGTTGAGAGAAAGCGAAACGAATAGGTGGCCGAATTCGCTGCTTTGATAAGATTGGAACAAGGACTATCTCCAAATCGGCATAAGTTACCTGCTTTGTAGCATGCATATACCCACGAAAGCCCACAAGATCGAGTGTTTATCCAAGATAGCCTCCCTATTTGCGACATCAGAAGTCCGGGATCAGTGCAAGCACAAAGCGATAATGGAGAACGGACCAAATGAGACGAGTAATGGCTGGCGCGCTCTCTTTGGTGCGCAAGAAAATGGCATGGAAGTAGCTAGAGCTACCTACTTATAGAGACGTTTCGCAACTCGTCGGCTACTGGCGACAGGAATTCATGTTGCCCGAATTCAACCGTATAGTGTGGCCTATACTAGACAATGTGCGAAGTCGGGCTGCAGATAATGTTGATGATGACATCGATGCCCAATCCTGACTAGATACTGAGGAAACGCAACTGTGGTGGTGATGTTCAGGGAAGTATAAACTTAAGTATTCTGGTAATAATAAGTACCTACCTAATGTCTTATGAAGTTTAGCCGCAATATTGTTAGTTTTTCTTGGTGTAAAGTGGCTAAAATTTAAAATAAAATTCTATTTTCGTTATGATGCTAAATGAAACTCAGTCAGTTTCATACCGTCAGCGGAGTTTGCAAGAGATTAAGACGACTTGTGCAAATACAATGCAAGATAGCAAACATCCTAAGCTACAGCTTGATTTAGCAAAACATTATGATTATGCTTGTGGAACACTTATTCATAGACATTAATTTTTCAGCCGTTTGCACAACATGCAACAGATAACAGGGACGTCTGGGCCCTTAAACATGGCTGTGGATACCACAAGACCTGTTGTGACCAGCTGCGTGTGGTGAAACAAGTGCGGAGCTCGGGTTCCAATTCAAGAGGCAACACACAAACTGCAACCTACAGCGCTATGAATAAGGAAATTTTGCGGTGTTATACATGCCACTGCGGTGATCAATCAATTTGATATTTTCTGAAAGCAGCTAGGAGTCTGGACAAGTGCATGGTCAGTGACAAAATTTTGCTTTTGTGCCTGGTGTACTAAGCGCTGCTGCCTGACCTTCCCGTGAGTACAGGCTTAAAGGTATGTGACTTTGATCTGCATTCAACTAACTGTGCATCGGCATACATTTGTGGCAGCCGAAGTATGTATTGGGTTTGGAAGTACCTATCTTATCTTATGGAGGGGCCGAGAAATAGCTCGGGACACTTCGACCCATTGGGATCTTATGTGGTTTGGAAGTACCTAAGTTTTATAATTAATTGTTGTTTTCATTGCAATTTATAATTATTGCATTATTTTATTTCATGGAAATGTGTAAGGTAAGTTACATGAAAAGAGTAGAAAATTCAAACAGCGCCATCTATGTAATGGTATTGATACTGTGTTTCTTCCAATAATCATCGAAATAAGCTTCGGGACCCCATTTTGCCATAATATGCTGCTTGGAGGAACTTATTGAATAGGTGCATGAATTTTTTTATGATCAATTTAAAAACGAACATATTATTTTTACATAAACAGAATGAGAAGTTGGTGCATGTCACGCCATCTATTTAAATCTATGTTGTGTTCGAGCTTTGAAATATTTTGCTACAAGTATTTTAATCGTTATGTTCACCAACAAAACAAAGAACGAAACGATTTTCGCAATATTATCTTTATAATGTATCCGGAGCATTGAAACGTGAGTACAAAACGCATAGGAAACAAATTTCATTATGTTATGTTGCATGATGTTAGAACAATATACGGTTTTGTGACCACTAGTGCTGTTACAATCGTACATACAGATTATTAAATAGGTTGTTAGTTTGCTGAAAATCGAGAAGTGAAGATATTAGCAATCCGTTTTTTTTTTTACATGTTTGAACACTAGCAATTTCAGCCATGCATTATTTTTTTATCAATAGGTGTCACAGATTTCCCGTAAATACTACTACCACTGAGTTTGTTGTTGATTTGATCACCAAGGTAATTTGTGAATATGCTTTTCTTTGAAATTAACGTACTTTCTAACTATTCGCGTTGGTATTTTTTTAATGCAAGTGTGAATACAGTTACGGAACGCAAAAAGGAAAATCGAAATAATAGTCGATCTTTTAACATCTTTGCCGGATCAGGGTTGTTTTCACAACTAAATTAAAGTATCAGGTATAAGGGAAAGATATTTATTTTGTTTACATTGAATTCACTGAAGTTTGTGTAATACATTAAATTATTCTTAAATAATATTTTGGTTCATATCATAACAGAAAAATCTAATCTCGATTTTCTAGGGTGAAATGTCGATTCGCTGGATCGATTCAGTACTAAATATCGATTGGAAAATTGTTTATATTTTTTTTTGTCGTTTAAATCGATTCGTCGATTAATCGATAACAGATCGCCATCCCTTGCCCATCTCTATCGGAGAGTGACATTAACTGTCAACATTGAAAAAAGTTTGACGAAACAAAACAAATAACTTGAACTATTTTTAACTTATAAGTTACTAGTTATAGACTAGATTATTAATAAATCGATACAAGGTGTGAGTCAATGTGAGGATTAAACTTTTGTTTTGTTCCAAAGACTTGCGATAACTTTCAGTTAATAGTTATATTGTGATCAAAATTATTTTCAAACCGGTGTTTAAGTTTAGTGAAATAGTTTGTTGTTAGACTCGATTTGCAATCTTAACCCGAATATATCACGAGGATTAACGTGACTATAGCCTAGAGAGTTGGCGTTTAGTTTTGTTGCTACCAACGGTTGAATAAAGGTAAAGTTAATGTCTGTAGTTGTTATATACCGCATTGTAGAGAACTAACCAAATAATAACATGTCATTCTAACGATACCTACAAAAAATAATGATTTAAATTGACTACGGCGAATGAAAGTGCAACTAGACATTTAGATGGTGTCTAGCAGACGTATTTAGGTATTATGAGATGCCCGAGGGCCAATAACTGTTGAAGTTGTGGCTGAAGATGAGATAAATGTTCAATTGGCAACATTTTAATTTACATAGAACAGTTTCTTAGTTTCATGGGTCAGAGAGCTGACGGTGTCAAGAGTTGATTCGGCAATTAAGTTGAAAGTGCATTCTGTGTAGTGAGTTAATTCTAAGTTATTGTGGATTGTGGACACTTGGGTTTTATTTTATTTACTTGGTACAGGAGTCATTTTTTGGAGGAAACTTGGAATGGTTTTCTTGTTCTGCGTTGTTCAACGATGCTTGGCCTCGGTAATCCTGAACATTGTTCAAAAGTTTTAATAATTGTAACATCTCTTTAAAATAAAGGTGTGAATTTGTGAATTGTGTGATTGTGTGGTGTCATGTAGGAAGTCTAGTACCTACCTAACTTGAATAATAAATGTGGAATTTAAAGTGTCAGTAATGGTTGTGGTGTTCTAACTTTTTGAATGTTCTGTGCTGGTCATTGTGAACATACCTAACGTAATTTTGTGTTATTTGCTATCTGACCAAGCTGGATAAGATAATGTTAACACAGATGTAAAGTCGGTGACATGCAATGCATGATTTAATTTTCTTTTTATTTTGCAAAATTGGTAATGTTTGATGATGGTAGCTAGTTGGTAGATTATACCTATCGCACTGAGGGTTTGGTATGAAATCATGAACATAAAATGGAGTTCTTGAAAATGCTTTTGGCTGGGTAAGAAATCCTGAATGTGAGGTTGCTGTTGTATTTTGTACTGAGAATAAAGTATGAAATAACAAATTTTGTTATGGTTTAAAGGTGCTGTTTATGGTTATTGGAGTTCTGAATGGTGGCAACTATGTGTTGAATTAAAGGCTTTGTTTGGTTTATGATGAGTTAGAGAAAAGCTGAAAGAAAAAGTACCCTTTGGCGTAACTGAATGTACTATGTTGAAGACTGATTCAAATCAATCTGGCAATGGTGAGGTCGGTGTGTACGGTCAAAGGACTGACTGTACGGTGAGGTGTGTACGGTCAAAGGACTGACTGTACGGTGATGAGTAGTCACTGCGGTGACTGCTGTAACCAAGGAGGGTTACGAGGTGTGAGTGGTCAAAGATGACTGCTGTAACCGAGGAGGGTTACGAGGTGAGTGGTCAAAGATGACTGCTGTAACCGAGATGGGTTACGTGGTGAGTGGTCAAAGATGACTGCTGTAACCGAGGTGGGTTACGAGGCCTGGTCAGGATGACTATGGTTGCAGGATGGTCACAGGGTTGACCATCGGGAGCCACAGCGATTGCTGTGGGACCAAGAAACATTGCTGGATATGTGAGGGGGGGAGCCTGGTCCCTCTGGGGCTTCGGTGACCTGTTGTATGTCTGGGGAAGCCTGGTCCCTCTGGGGCTTCGGTGACCTGTTGTTTAGTGTATGTGGTATGGGTATCTGGCAGTCTTGTTGCTTTGAGAGGACCGGTTGTCTGGGGGAGCCTGGTCCCTCTGGGGCTTCGGTGACCTGTTGTCTGGGGGGAGCCTAGTCCCTCTGGGGCTTCGGTGACCTGTTGTGTGTCTGGGGGAGCCTGGTCCCTCTGGGGCCTCGGTGACCTGTTGTTTGGTGTATGTGGCATGGTATGTTGTGTTGGGCGTTTGGGTGGTTTCTGGCACACTTAGTGCTTCGAGACCGAATGGACGTCTGTTGGGAACCTGGTACCTCTGGTGCTTCGGTAACCGTTTAGAATGTGGTAATATGGTTGTCTAAACGGTGAGGTGGCTGTTTCAATAGTACGAAGATGGTTGTGTACGGTGTACGGTGTGGAGACCTAGATTTACATGGAGAAAACAAATGTACAGTGTGAAAGCTATGAGAATTCCGTTTTCATGAGTAAAGAAGTACTTGATTTTTGTTATAGGCTGGTAATATAGGGTGTTGATTGAAGGTTTCATGTAGAAGGAAGATGTCACGACCACATTATTTTTTTTATTTGGTCAGGAGCGGCCGAACTTAACCTATTACTTATTTTTTTATTGTTGTTCTGTCTCTCTGTCTGTTTTTTTTATTAAAATTGAGTAACGATTTCTCTCGTCGCACAAACGTGGGGCCGTTTGTCTGTCAGGATTGGCCGTGTAGGAGGAAGGTATAATTACTAGTAATCTAGAACGGAGAAGTATGACGCATGTGAACTTATTAATTCGGTTTTGTTTAATTGGCAACATTTAGCCTACGATTCAATCTCAGTTCGATTTTATTCGATTGACAACACTTTATTTGGCTTATGGCAAAATACTCGATTTTGATTGGATGTTAAAAGCTGTGAACTTTGCCCGAGGTGTTCTTAAACCAATGAAAGCAGGGGAGCCAAGATGGCGACCTGAGCGAAGTCGCCCGCCATATTTGGTCGGAAAAAGTTAGAAAAAGGAACGCGCGGGCGCGCGTTTGCAAAAAAAAGTTGAAACAGAGTTGTGAGAGAAATAATGGAGAAGTAGCCTAAAGTGTGGCGTTATAAACTTGAAAGTGTGTTTTGTTGAGAGAAAGCGAAACGAATAGGTGGCCGAATTCGCTGCTTTGATAAGATTGGAACAAGGACTATCTCCAAATCGGCATAAGTTACCTGCTTTGTAGCATGCATATACCCACGAAAGCCCACAAGATCGAGTGTTTATCCAAGATAGCCTCCCTATTTGCGACATAAAGATTAAATAGAAATGTCGTTATCAACTAAAATCTTTTTAATATTCATTACCTACCTGTTTCGTAAATGCCTGGTGTACTCGTATCTTCTTTGAAAATATTTTACTACAGCCACAAGTATTTTCAAAAATAGGAGAAGAATAATAATAAAAATAGTACTCTTCTCAGCAAACCCCGTAAGGGACTGCAACGGGTCACTCAATAACTAACATGCTATTCCTACTATCTACGTCTATATTCAGTGATAAACCACCAACATATAAAATTATTCGAATGCGAACCATTTCAATAACCGATAAAATTAAACAATTATAGGTCCTATACTGAGATCGACATAAGTCTATTAACATCACTAAGGATCTTGCAAACAATTGAACGTTTTGTGGGACAATACGACGACGTTTTATTGTCTTCTGTAGAGCTCTATGTTTTGTTGAAAAATTGTTTCTGATTTAGGAAAGATGTCATGAAATGTAATCAAAGATGACTTCGATATAAATCAGTGTTCATTTTACCCGGCTGCAAGGAAAGGGTTATGTTTTTCGCGCGTATCTTGTATGTTTGTATGTATGTTTGTAATATTCTTTATTACCTCATATCTTTCAAACTACTTGGCGGATTTTTATAATTAAGACATCGTTAGAGAGTTATTGACCGCCCAAGTGTTCTTAGCTAAGTGGCATTAAAAAAAAGTAACATGGCGGCTTTTGGGCGCTGTATTATGGGGGTTGCCCATCCATCCACCGATCAGGGGGATCAGGGGGTCACCTAGTTTACGAATATGTATCCTCCGACTGCACAGCATGAGTCTTTCTTGTTTACAGCTTTTTAGTTCGCTTCTTAAGCAGGCTGGTTTTTTATTTTTAAATTAACTTTTTTTATTTACAACTTTTTAGTTATTAGTTTTTTCGAATGTCTTTTAAACATATAAGTAGTTTATATTTTTGTAATCTCCTCTAAAATCCCTTCATTTTGATACCCCAATCGATGGGTGACCATTTCAACATACCGAGTTTCCTCCGTGCCTCGGCAAGCACGTTAGGCCGTTGGTCCCGGCTGTCATTTGATGATCTTTGACAGTCGTTACGGGTAGTCAGAAGCTTGAGATCTGACACCAGTCTTGCCAAGGAGTACCGTGTTACCCAGTTACTGGGCTGTGGAGGTCAGATAGGCAGTCGCTCTATGTAAAACACTGGTACTCACCTGAACCCAGTTTGACTGAAAGCCGAACCTAATATAGTTGGAAAAAGGCTAGGCAGATTGATTGGTTTTATTTGAACAGACAACTATGATTAATACAAGACTAAAATAACAAGCAACTGGTTTTATTAGAACAATTTTGGTTAGTATAGAACTAACAGTCCGCTCATGAACATTAAAATTCAGACTAGGTACTATCTAGAAACAAGGTTCTGAAACTTCATCGACATTTCTAAGGCCTGCAGGCAAGACCTGTAAAGTTCTTGAAACCTAGCTTTAGGCAGAGTTATGTTTAACAACATAACCTTTATATCGACAAGCTCTAACTTGTGTTAAAAACTTTTACACAGCCTTTAAACTATAAATTCAGGATTCAATGTTTCGTGTAAATCAGCCAAAAGTAAAAGTGGATCGGTAAGGCTTAGCACGCATTGTGTTCGGATAAAAATCGCAAATTTTGCAATTGTATGAAGCTGCGCACTTGCCGTAAAAAAACCGCAACAAATCTGTTTTGTTTTGCCAAGGAATCCACCGCACCGTAGTGCGGATTTTATTCGCAAGAATTTTAGAGCTCTATGAACAGGTAGAAAGAGACAAAAATCGAGCAGTATTTTATCCACAGTACGTTAGTTTTGTTTCAGAAGGCGGATAAATTTCTCGCCAATAAAAGCCGCGCAGCTAAAAACCGCAATGCTTGCTGAGCCTAACAAGCACGAATGAATGATCAGTGAACGCTCAAAAATTGTAAATTTAAATACCCAGAAGAACTATTTTCTAAAAAAAAATGCTAACATTTCATAACCGTAAAACTAGCTTTTCCCAGCAGCTTAGTCCCTGTTATAATAAAAAATTGTCCCAAGAGAAAGTACTCCTCGGAGCATCATCATCATCAGCCTATTAATGTTCCCACTGCTGGGACAAATGCCTCCTCTCTGTGAGAGGAAATGGGCCGTTATACACCACGCGGGCCCAGTGCGGGTTGGTGGATGTCACGTCTTCGAATTTTTGGTTCTAGGACATGCCGGTTTCCTCACGATGTTTTCCTTCACCGTTTTGAGAGCAGTGGTGATGAAATTATTTACACAAAGTAAAGCGCCTGCCTGGGCTCGAATCCACGACCTACAACTTGTAACTCGCGGCCGATACCACTGGGCCACCACTGCTCTTCCCACTCCCCGGGTAAAAATGTATAATTACATGTTCAAGGTTCTAAACAAAAATTAAAAAAAATATACATCAAAATAGGTTCAGCGGTTTAGGCGTAAAGACGCAACAAAAAGACTAACAGGCAGAGTTACTTTTGAATTTATAATATAAGTATGGATTTTGTTTATATCTAAAGCTTCTAGGTAGAGATTAGTTCTGATTCAATAGGTACTCTTTAGAGCCTTACCTCGAATTGGACAACATTTCGCATTCGATGTCAAAGGGATGGTCCATGCCATTTGACAGAGGATATTAACAGCGTGTCCACTTGTCCAGTCAGTCACAACGAAAAAAAAAAGATTGTTCCTGGGACTACAAATTCCCGTGTAGTTTAAAATTGGACATCTCTAGTACCCAACTCGGTGCATGATTGACTGACAAGATACGTATGATACTGCAATCCAGGTTTTCAAATGTCGAATGAGCGTTTCTTCGATTTAATTTTGAATTGTTTTGGCTTATTAAATTGAGCTCTTGTTTTAAAACGAAGTTCCTTAACACGGCTTGGGACAATAATGGTCAAGTCTTCTTTTGCATTAGATGTAATTTATTTGGCTCGCTCTCTGTACTTACCTTAGTAGGTGGGTATAGAAAAGTAGTAGTAGCATAAGCAGTCTAACGAATGTCTGTAAAACCAAATAAAAAAATACAAAATAAATTTAATATTAACAACATCATTAAAAATAATGATTATTATTGTAACAATTCGAAATATTATAAAGCTGAAGAATTTGTTTGTTTGTTTGAACGCGCTATATCGAGAAGCACTTGTAGGAATTGAAAAATTATTTTTGTGTTGGATAGTCCTTTTATCGACGAAGATTATGGGCTATATAACATTACGCTACGACCAATAAGAGCATAAATGAAAAATGTTGCAAAACGGGAAAAAATATTCCTCTTTGAGGGCTTCCGTTGCGTGCGCTGCGTAAGCGGTTACGCAACTTTCATGTATGTAGGGTAGCTACTAGGTAGGTTGCTAGTTGACGGGTGCAAAGCCGCGTGGGACAGCTAGTTTTTTATAAAACAAAAAGGAATTGTAAAAATGATTACATACACTGTGTTCAGTGTGCCTTAACTTTAAATACTATATTTATTTATATAACTCGTGTCTTATTTAAAAAACTAAACACAATAATTATTATCATAGCGCAAGCAGTTCCGCAAATGCCTGTAGCTGGCTTTACCTTTCAGATACTAGATAACTCCAAACATCCAATCTAATTTAAAAATCTCACGAGCAATAAACAGAAGAATTTATCAGAACTGAGACGATACAAAGCTTCACTGGAGATGCTGCTACAATCCTTGGTTTACATTCGCAGTGCGTGAGACATAGCGGCGGTAGAACGGACTGAGCTCACTGAGCTGGCTTTGTTCTGATAATATACGGGATGATAATCTGTAGAGCATTCTGTGTTTCTTTGTTTAGTCGTTAGCTTAATTCGCAAGTAAATATAACCCGTAGTGACATTATAAAATAAATACTGTTACAGGTTGATTCAAACTTAAAGGTGGCTGTGAAGTTTGCTTTGCACTAGCAGTATCCCACTTCACTCGCTGTCCACATGAATTCGCTACTGCGCATAGAGTAGTCTCGTGTTCCGCGCCGCCATTAGATTTGAATCTACAGCTGGAAATCAACCCAACATAATAAAGAAAAGGCTGGAAATGAACTTATAGGTATTGTATTTTGATTTTTCAAAATTAACATAAATTCACAATCCTTTGTTTGATAAAATGATGGCTTCCGTTTTTGTGGCCACCTGCTGATGCCACTGGCGAGTAAGGTCCTTAAATATAGCTGTTAAACGTTGCTAGAACGTACGAGGAAGGAAGGTTTGAATTAAAATCATTTCTAATGCCGCAGAAGTATTTTTAAATATAAAATCGAGAATGCCGTAATTTTAAAAAACGAAGGTTAAAATTTTCTGAAACATCCAAATCTATAAAAGTAGTGGTTGGTAAAACCTATATCTATCTTAATATCTGCGATATTTGGAAAATATTGTATCCACAATAATAAAAAAATAGTAAATAAACTCTAAAAGCCTAAAAACTATGAAATTTGGCACTTTGAAGAACTCTCTCTCTACACCAGCGTCCCTGGGGCAAATTTAAACGTGTTAGCTCCCATTAACAGCAACTGAAGTTGTAAGATGCCTAAACCTTGATATATTTAATAATGTCCCCGCCCATTTTGCAAAATTAAACAATCTATTGAAACGATCCGATATGGGTTGCAGAAATTCGCTGGATGTGGGCAGTTCATCAAGCGTTGTTGCTACTTGGCTGATCTGGATGTCCAGCAGTGGATAGATATCTAGACTGATTGATAATGATGATGTTAATGAACAAAATACGTAAATACTTAGTTTTACGCCCATAAATACGCATTCAGAGTAGATGAGTAAATGATCAATCAATAAATTGTGAACATGAAAAATAAAAATGCAATAAGTAAAAAGCTCTTCATATTACAAACCCGTATGTTACAAAAGTTGTATCAAACGCAGGTGGTCCAAGCTCGAATGATACCGCAATAACACTAAAATAAAAGGAAGCTATTGCATTCTCCTGAACTGACACTGATTCGCTTACACTGCCCTTTACGGCCTTCACAATAAGAACGGTATTGTGCTACACGAAGAAAATAATCGTACAGTTTGAGGTCGTTTTATTGTATTCGTAATTTTATCGATGTCGTTCTCGGTTTTCAATGTAATGTCTTGGAAAATGTTTGTAGTGAACCTATTGCTTTATAAGAGAACTGTTTGTAATATTACTTCTATTTTGTTTTAAATGCTATTTCTCTAGTTCGTGGCAAATAAAGCAGCTTGAGCGGGTAACTTACCCACTCCTAAAAATCTCTGAATAACATTTAAGTAGAGTCAAGTTATGAAATTGTTAAGCACCTTGAGGACACCTTGAATTTTCGTCTAGATTAGATATATATTGCCTTATATTTCAAATCTGACCGTACCTGCCTATAATTAATTCCTTTTTAATTTTGTTATGTGTGATTCCTATGAAAAACAGTTGCTGCATCAATGTCATATTGTCACTTCACGCTTGTCTATCTGGACCTTTAAACAAGTGTCAATCTGCATGAAATTAATCAAAGGCACATTGATTAATTTCATGCTGAATGATTTTAATATAACCATTGTCAACATGAAGCCATTGTCTGAAAAACAAATTACTATCTACGTACCTGAGTATATAAATATTTTCATCAACAAACACAGAACAGGAATAAAAACCGGTAATTCAAAAGCCACAACATTCGACGTCCGTAACAACGCTTCAAATATCAAAGACAATGATGTCAACCAAAATGTTCGCTATACCTGAAGTTTTGTTTTCAAGTGAGCTCATTAAGGACACTCTTTTTGCACGAAAAATCTCATCCCGTCCTATAACGGGGATGAAAAAACTGGGACAAGTTTGCAGAATAATTTTGTATAAAATTCAGATGGTAGATATTTAAATTTTGAAAGTCTTTTAGTTCAAAAACTTCGAGGAAGATGTTTTAGGCGATATAGTAGAGAAACATGGATTAGAATATTGAATATTCACATACATGTTACATTCAGACACTGTCAGCCTGTCGCGAGAGTCGACTGGATGCAAGACGCACAGAACCAGTCAATGTGCCGACGCGACGCTTGGGGAGAACTACCTTCAGCATTGGACGTTTTTCGGACGACAAATGATAACTGACGCTCTTGTTGGTGCTAAGCTAGCATTACAATCAAACACAGACATTATAAACATTTGATACTTCATAGCTAAATTACTGGTACCTCACTAACTATGCTAAAAACAGGTTTAATAGGACCTGCTTAACTATTAATATTAGTAGATTGGAAATTTGGGATCAAACTCTCGACCTTCTGTTCTTCAGATTCACCACTTATAGTCGTACGATATAATCTTCTAAAAATCACCTAATTAAAATACTTATAATCTTGTTAATGTAAAGAGCTTGGTTTTTCTCTGCCATGCGTTCTATTTGTACTGACAAGCCAATAGAGAGCTTTATTCGAATAAAGCCTACTCTGAAATGAGTGCAGTAATTAGTACTTAACGGAGGCACCTAGTTGATAATACTGCTTGCAGATGAATAAAAGCTTGACTTCAAATATACGTCATATGAGAAGCTGTAATTGTCAAGACATGCAGGGAATGAGTTAATGATTTTACTTTGTTATAGATGGTTTTAACTTAAGGTCTGATTTATGGCTTTAACTGATTTTAAAATCAACAGCATGTCTAAACGGTAAGACGTAATTTCTTTAGAAAAAAATATCTAGAATTTTTAATAATAATTCGATATGCGAATACTTAAGATTAAAGTTTGGGTCACGCGTATTTGAAGCTTGCGTCCGTTTTCTTCCCTCATAGTCGTTGGTTATGATGTATGATTATATTCTTCACTGACACCGCCAGTCAGAGGCCTGTGGGGTTCCCAGAGGCGGCTAGATTAACTCTGACACCAGAGGTGGCCACACTTGAGGAATCACACGAAAAAGAAAGAAGGAAAGACTAACGTCACAATCGGCGTGGCCGCCTATTGGGTACAAAATATTTGAAGAGTTTTCCATTGACTCGAGAAGGAGAAGAAGAAGTCGTTGGTGGGTGTTGTAGCATGGTGAATTAGATCTAATAGGACAACTTATTTTCTTCACCGAAATCTTTGAAAGTTCTAAAGTCATCACATTTTATCACCGTGAAAGACTCGTTCTAAGCAGTACTAAGTAGACTAATCACTCTTAGTAGGAAGACTACTTAGACACACCATGTACTATAAGGTGCGATAAAAGCATCGCGTACAGTATTGCAGTTAAAAATATATTCCCCGATAGAGCACTTGTTAAGAATATTCAACAGCTATTCTTGGGAAACACAGGAATGCTTTTTAGTAACAAACAAGGCAACGGAATTTGTGGTTTCACCGACGATGTTATTGAATGAATAACATGTGGCCAGAACCTTTTGGATGAAAACCACAGGAATATAGAAGCTCAATTTAAATTTGAATATTGGAGCGTTGGATAGTGTCGTATTTTTATTTGGGGAAATGCTACAGGTATGATGGAGAGTAGAATTATTGATACCGTTTTTGACGAGTTTTGAGCTGTAGATGTTTGGGGCAGATATTGATTAAAGTGTTTTCTCATGGAGCATAAATAACAAATCGCAACCTGCCACAATCCTTTCACACATCCTTTTGATTCATTTACGTTCATATATCTGGTTAAAATATAATTATGTGGGTATTAGTCAGGACAAACTGTTTAATCAAACTGATTTAAAAATTCGCTTGCTTGAGAAAATATTTAAAAAAAAATATATAAATTATGAAAGAATGATACAGAATACATAAAGCGAACTTTGTTCTACCTCACACCGCTTCCTCACTTAAACTATAAAGGGACACTTTAGAAGCGTCGAAGGTTATTAGAGCCGAGCAATATCACAGTAGAATCTAACGTGATTTAAAATTCATTCGCTATTGCCTTCCGGACACCCTCTCCCTAACTACCATCTAATCACGTGGTTTGAGTGTGTGCACATCAAGTGGCTGCTTCAACATCAAAGTCAACGCCTCTGCCAACCCCAAGGCTATAGGGGCCACGAAGATTATTTATTAGGGGGATTTGTTGGCTTCCGATACACCATTATTCTCGAAAATTCTGTCTTCAGAAACATAATCCCTTTGAAGGTCTAAAATAAAAATGGCTTCGAGTCTCCCTTAATTAAAGGTTTGAGAGTCGCTTTGATGTTCGCACGCGGTGAAAAAAATACGAAGCGGAGTTGGGTCATGTGTGGTGTGCCTGAACACAGGAGTTTGTTTTGTGGTAGTATGTTGGGATAAACTTAACGTATTATAAACAAAAAATATTATTGGAATATTTCTTATTTTTTCTGTCTGATTTTACTCTTTATTGTACACCAAAACAATACATTTATACAAAGTGAAATCAATTTTCATGTACAAAGGCGAGCTTAACTCCAAAATGGAGTTTTCTTCCAGCAAGCCTTTGAGTGTTTGAGATTGTAGCGGCACCAGCGCCGCCACTTACGAACTAATGACATGACGCCACACAAATCCTGCATCGCGCAAGTAAAGTTTTCGGCGCGATTAGAACACATACAACAGTCCGACAACAACCATCGGGCAGTTGCCCGGACCAGACACAACACCCGTCTAGTCGGAGGATCCTCCCTTTTCTATGGAGGTTTGTGGGACATTCCACCCTGTTCCGCATACCCCCAAAAGATCATAATAATTGAGGGCTAATCCAGTGTACAATTTCACAGTAAGATACTAATTAAATATATAATAATAATACATACATAAAATAACTACGTTCATAAATACAAATATAAATATATATATATCTACTAACATTATTTATTGCGTTGAAAGAAAATGTTCCTGAATTTTTGTCTTCTCTTTCTATTTATTACATTTTATTCATGACACTTTCAATTCAAATAAGGTCTTTAGGGGTACCTTTAAAAAATGCCTAAGGACATATCCGTTTAAAAATAACGATGATGGCTTTGTACACAGTCATTTTGATGTTTACCGACTGTCATGATTATTGACTTCGCAATTATGTACTGTATTATGACGTATTGCAACAAAAATGAAATTATTAACTATAACATAACATACTTATATACAATATACAAAAGCGTATAAAACGCAGAGGGCTCATTAAGCGTCAAAAATTCGTCCACATCGATGTCAACGGGCAACGTGCCCAGAACGCTGCCACTGGCAGGATTGCCACGTTGGATAGCAATGCTCATTCTCTAAAGAAGTAAAGCTCAACCCTCTGGTCACGTGAAGAGTCGACTAACCGTTTATTTATGTCTCGAAAAACTGGATTATGTTGTATATACTTAGTTACTAATTGTCGGTATGTGTCATTGTATTGCATATTTTAGTGAATACCCAATCACTGCCAAGATGAAAACATTACATTAGAAAATAATATCAAAATATTAGTCATTTCAGTGACGTTTATTAATAATTATTATTTTAGACTTAAATCCATGACTATGCTATTCGCTAATTATTACTTAAATAATAGTTCAAAAGTTCAATTTAATTTTTTTGTTGTATTTAACATTCATGTCGTAACTTAATATTTTATTTATTAGTTTTAATCAACGCGAAGATAGGATTAGGAATAATCAGGTGCTGGTAATTATTTGGAATAATCAGGTATGTGAAAATGCGTTTTCTTAGGTGCTGGTTGCAGCAGAATAGTGTGCACAGTTTGATTGTCTTTATTGATAAAGTTGATTTCTACTCTGGATATTTGACGAATTTTATGTTCATACGGCTTGGGCACTTCTTTCTTGGTGAAGAATAGAGGGACGCTAATTGGTGAGCGCACTGAAACAAAAAAAATTATTTCGCTAGATCTTTATCCGTTAAATATTTTTTTTATAATTTTAGCAGTTTTTGAAGATCTCTTGATGATCTCTTGATGTCTTGAAATAAAAAGTAAAAAAACATGAGCAAAGAAGAATGTATCTATTATTTAGAATATGTACACATTATATTTGTATTAGTCAGGAGCATGAAAAGAGCTGTGGTGGCTGAGTGGTAACGGCCGTGACTTACAAGTTGTAGGGCGTGGATTCGAACCCAGGCAAGCGCTTTACTATATGTAAATTATTTCATCACCACTGAACACAGAACAGTAAAGGCAAATATCGTGAGGAAACTGGCATTCCTTCGAACCAAAATTCGAAGACATGTGACATCTACGAAGCCGCATAAGGGTGGTGCCCGCGAGGTAGATGACGGCCCATTCCCTCTCACAGAGAGGCGACCTGCACGCACAATGGACCAACGGACCTAAGTGTAGAAAAGAGGGTCCATCTATCCTATCACGAGCAGAAAATCTAACAACCAGTGAAACCACAGGGTGTTGAGAACCAATCACTGGGCTATGAACTTATGGAGGTCAAAGCCGCAGCAGTCGTTCCATGTAATATACTGGTATCCTGCTGAATACAGTTAGAGTGAAGGCCAACACAAACATAGTCGGGAAAATTACGACTTGAAAAGAGCAGACTAGAAGCATTAGTGACTCAGTGGTCACGGCTCCATATAAGCCATAAGTCACTACTACTGTGAATGATGCTCATATGGAATGGAGGGCAAAGGATTACTCGTCTGGGTTCTTTCTGACTTTATTCATCTAGAATTTCTCGGTAGTAGCCCGGAGTCTCGATTTGGGCTCGGTCGATGGTGACAGGCTCGCCCCAAACAGGAGTGAATGCTCGAAGTTTCAATGCTTGATCGTATCAGAAATGAAAATATTAGCAGGATAACCAAGGTTATCGACATAACCCGAATAATTTCCTTATTTAAGTGACAGCAGGCAGGTTACATAGCTCGCAAAACGGATGGTAGATCACGCTGAAAAATTATGAAGTGGCGACCGCGTACCGGAAAATACAGCGTTTGAAGACCTCCCATAAGTTGGACCGATATCCTGGTGAAGACTGCGGGCATACGCTGGATGTGAGACGCACAGAGCCGGTCTATGTGGTGATAAATGTCTACTTGGGGCAGCCCTATGTTCAACAATTAACGTGGAACATGTTATGTCATAAAAATTGTATAGTTACGTACCTGGACGCGCCGTAAATTTACTAACAAAATCAGAAACTTCCTTAGATAGCACATCGATCATAGTTTTATTTCCAAAAAAAATATCTATAGCCCTGTTAGAAACCCGGTTAGAGGTGGTGTCTTTTGGTTCCATAATACTCGTATGTCCGCCTAAGTTTCGCCTTTGCGTATCACCACCAAAAATGATCATTGTGATGATGAAAATTATTCCGAAATGATTTGCCACAACCATATTGCCGTGACTTAGGCTGAATTCTGAATGCTTTTACTGCAAAATTCTAAGTTATTTTGTGTAAATATTTAAAGAATACAGCGACAAAATTGTTCATTTCTGGTTTTAGAGGAAGTAAACATTATCATGTTTTAATAACAAAAAAGAAATAGTAACATCATTTCTGTCTGGGAATTATTGGAAATGTAGTGTAATTCCAGCACAGAAGAGAATGAGTATTTTTTAATTTCAAGGGTCTTTTCTGTCATCCTAGTGTGGATAAGTTTTTAGAAAGCAATTTTTCTATAATGCAATAAATATAGGTAATTAATTCATGATAGCAGTAACAGCTTTTCTATGAATTTATCAGACCACAAAAGAGCAGGAAGATGATGATAAAACAGGCGTTTTTTTTAGGCTAGTATTTAAACGAGCGAAAAAAAAATCAAATTAAAGGTGTAAAAAATACTGAATATGGCTTACTGAAATACTAAGTGGGCGACAAACAGTGGGCGAATACAAATGTTTAAAACAGCGACTTGAAATTTATGTCTGTCGACAGGGCTCCTTTTTCTGTCTGCAGGGTCTAAAGTAACCTAACATGAAGGAGATGACGGGAGCTAAGTTCGCTCGCTTTGCTCGCTCACTTCAGCTCCCGTCATCCCCTTCGAACCTAACCTATCCGTGTCGGGGTGCCCTAAGTTCCCGAGCTCGCTTCGCTCGCTCTTGGACACGAATAAACCCGAACTCCCGCACTGCACAGTGATGTCGCCTTGATAGTTGTTCAGCTATTTTCAAAATAATAATATTCTAAAATAGAAAAAATAGAAACCCAAATACAATTAAAGTATGTAACAATATTATTACCGCAGCTCACAAAAATCTCCTAAAAGGTATTACTCAAATCGGATAAATAGTTACTTACTTAGTATAATAGTCGCCCATTCAGTATATTTTTCCCTCGGTTAATAATTTCCCTTTTTTTATTATTTAATAGGCTTGCGCTTGACCACTATCTCACCTGTTTGTAAGCGATATTGTGGTCGACGGTGAGACACGCTTGCCTAGTTATAACCTATTCACTCTTGACTTAAAAATAATAATAAAATAAATAAAAATAATAATTATATAAATGTAAATAGAAATAGTTAATGGCTTGTCACTTCTGTGGCATGTCGGAGGAGCAATTTATGTCATGCTCTCAGTAATGTTTTTCTGATGCTGACACGTGTTGGACTTGGATCATTTGGTTCCTTTTATGATGGTTGAGCTAAGTGGTGCCAGTCAATGCGTCTTGTTCGTAAATGGGCGCCATCAGTTGGGATTGGTCATAACTTAGCTGTTTCGGCCTGTTTTCAATTTCTTATTGTATTTTTGCATTGTTTGTTTTACTCTAGACGCTTTTACGTGCACGACTTTTTACATCTTTCTTACATATATGTTATCTTCCATCAAGAATAATGTAACCAAATACGTTTAATTAAAACTGATGGAAAAGAGTATCTGTAGAGTTTCTTGCATATTAAGACAAAGATATTTTTATTTCAAGTAGGCCACCAAGCGTCACTTTTGAACGTTACATTAAAATTTACACGGAATAACAAATTATTCTACTGTGCATTCGGAAAGTAGCTTGTCATAGAAAATAATGCACAAGAAACTCCATACTTACTCTTTAAAAAAATAGTTTTTTTACAATATTTAGGTACATAAGTACATACATTAATAAATTCATATAATGCACCCAGAATAGCACTACGCACTATACTACGTACAGGCATGAAGTAATAAAAGAACTCACACATGTACTGTGCAGTTATATAAAATATACAAGAAAAACATTAACATCCGAAGCAGTTAAGTTATGACCAATCCCAACTGACGGCGTCCGTTCACGAACATCACGCATGAATTGGCACCACCCAGCTCAACCATCATGAAGGGAACCGGATGATCCAACACACGCGCCACCATCAGAGAGACATTTGAGAGAGCATGACACACTCAACTGCCAGGCCCACACAAGTCAACGAACGACACACAGGAACAGTAAATATAAATATAAATTTACAGTTGGGTACATAGTACTCACACAAGTGTTGTGCAGATATATAATACTAAGGAAATTGAGTTTATACAATACAAATATATTCATACAGTCTTTGGCACTTCAAAACAATAATGTTCTGCATATCACTTTTTTGCACCCTAGTGGATGTGGAGCAGGACTAGCATTTCCTTCTTCTCCATAGAGACCTACTGACGCTTGCGAATGTTCAACTAGATTCATCTTTTGTTTGACAATTCTAAAGTACATTAAATTGGCTTAGTTGAAATAAAATATTTTGATTGATTGCAATGGGCGAAGATTACATAGCAATGGATCCCAAGCGCCGGGAAACAACAACGTGGTAGGCCTAGAAAGAAATGGCGGGATAAGCTGTACTCCTTCACAAAAGACTGGTTCAAAATTGCATAAAACCGAGTAAAGTAGGAGGAGCGAAGAGAGACGTTTGCCCTGCAGTGGGATAGTACAGGCTGATTATAATGAATAAAAAAGTACCAACTTCTTTGGCTACTCAATATTAATAATAAAAAAGTCGGACTCGTAAATTTAGGGTTCCGTACCAATCTGAAAAATAAGTTGGCTTTATTGTAATATGAAAAATGAAGAAATTTCAAAGAAACATCTGATTTAATAATATATTGGTATATGTTAGTAAAATACGTAATAATAAACTTTATCACCCAATGCCAAGTTAAAAAAATCGGTACAATTTTTTTTAAAAAAAGCTGAATTTGGTGGCTTCTCATTCCTTGGTTTTCCAATATTTTTTAATAAATAAATTAAGTATTTATCTACTAAACTATCTCTAAACAACAAAACCCCACTCGATGAGGCAGTCGATGTTTCCTTCCTTTGGCTGTATGAGAGCCCCCCTTAAAAATATAAAGAATAAAATATTTGCCAATTTGCATGGCTTTGGGTCAACAAGATGCTTATATTGTGAAAATTTGAAGAATGTTACTCCAACTGTTTGGCCGTAAAATCCGTGACAGACGGACAGACAGACGGACATTTGTGTGAAAGCAATAGTGTTCCGTTTGGAACCTTCGGGTACCGAATCCTATAAAGTACCTATGAATAAACATTTTCCTCTTCAAATTGTGAACTTGGTAATGGTTACATTCTTCACACACAACTTCCACACAATAAAAAAGAAAATAAATCACCCAGCATGATTGTTTGCAGTTTATTTGTATGATGAAAGCTTCTGGTGTCTTTAAATGGAATAAAGTCCCAACAGCTCTTATAAAAACCTCGATTTGGAAGCTATATTACCTTTACATCGACAGTCGGAAGTTTCTATAATTACCGAATAACTGATAAATGTTCCTTTTTATCTCTGTTTTTAAGGTTTTTGCCGTAATTTTCAAGGGAAGGTGAGGACCATATGATAGCTGGGGCAATTATTCAATATTTTCGAAATCTACATCCTTTAATATTACTGCTGACACTAAAATACTAATAATATAATTTTTTATTATTGTTACTAGTAAGTATTATTGTATAAATATTATGTTCATTGTTGGTATTGTCGCACCACTGACAACCCCATGTCATGTCCAGGTAATCTCTGTCCATTCCAGGTTGCCTGGAAGAGATCGCGGAATGAGATAAGGCCGCCCATTGTATGTTTTTAGTATTAAGTTTCTGTTTTTCTTGTTTATTATGGTGTACAATAAAGTGTATATAAATAAATAAATAAAATACTTGCGTTACCTTTTGCTGCCGAAAGGCACAATTCCACTGTTGCCTTCGATGAGTTCGGAGATGCTGCACTCATCACTTACGCAGGTTCATCTTCTTATCTATTCTGTAAAACTCTCATCGTCATCTCACAGTTCAATGTTTTCATAGGTGAATTGAGCTGTCGAATGCATAGCTTCAGATTTAATGACAGTTCCTTTCTTGCTCACTTCAAGTTTACTTCACGTAAGTGTTCATATTGACATTTTGGGCCCAGCATTTCATAAAAAATGTAGCATAGTCGTAGGCTGCAATGGAGTTGCACCTTTAAACATTACATAATATTATCAAGACCTTGTATAAAACAAGATGTTCGGCAGTTTTCGCCGTAGTACTGTGAGATTGGTGAAGCAAGATGTCGTGTTATTTGGTATTCTTGGTAATTGCGCTTCTTAGTCATAGTCATGCCTATCATCAATACACTTACCCACAGTCTCCAGGTTTGTTCAATAATATTTTAGAAATAATATGTTTTTAGTTAATAATAATTAGATAAATGTGACGACTGTTTAAAGAAAAGACACAGTTTTTTTACTTGTGATTGTGAAATGGTAACGAAGTTTTTTTATTTTTTTGGTTCCGTACCCAAAGGGTAAAAACGGGACCCTATTACTAAGACTCCGCGATCCGTCTGTCTGTCTGTCTGTTTGTCTGTCTGTCTGCCCGTCTGTCACCAGGTTGTATCTCATGGACCGTGATAGCTAGACAGTTGAAATTTTTACAAATGATGTATTTCTGTTGCCGCTATAACAGCAAATACTAAAAACAGAATAAAATAAATATTTAAGTGGGGCTCCCATACAACAAACGTGATTTTTTTGCCTTTTTTTGCGATAATGGTACGGAACCCTTCGTGCGTGAGTCCGACTCGCACTTGGCCGGTTTTTTTATTTTGCCTTCGCACGGTTTGTGCATTTAGCCAGTGTCACGTTTACATATAGAAGTTCTAGTTCCTTAAGTTTTTAGGCCAATGTCCTAGTTAGGCCCCAGTAAAATGGCGGTAACTTTATTGGAAGCTTCTTCGGGGTTATGAACAAATACATGTTCTACCGCTGTGTTTTACTAGCCCACACTCGGGCACGCTCACTAATATTATTAGAATAAAAAACCACCATTCTTACACTATTAACATTCAAGTTAACACAATTTTAGAAAAATAAAACAGAGAAGCAACATAGACGCCATTACGTTGCCGCCAAAACTCGGTAACCAAGTTATAAATAAAAAATATAATAAGTGGCCATAAACAAAGTGACATTCAATAACCGATAACTGTTGTCAAAAAGTCCAAAAAGTATGAGATTGACAATCGCCATCGAAATGTCATGCGGTGAATCACAAATAATCATCATTAATAGAGTTCCTTTAGCTCGAGGTATAAAAATACTGGTGCAATAATACTTGATTCTGGCGTGAATTGGCACAGGCTTTATGTCCAGCAGCGGCCTGATTATCGGACCTTTAATTGATTAACTTTTTCATTATCTTTCAGCTATTCAAAATAATGGAACCTCGAATGCGACAAACTACAGCGTGGCAAATGGAATTCATTACGGATCAGTTAGCCATCAAAGGAATCATCAGCAACGGCAAACCAGTTCTAACTGTATATCGTAAGTTAATTAATTATCATTTTTTACGTTAACCTGATGGTCCCAGCTGTCATTTTAAGATCTTTGTTAGTCATTACGGGTACTCAGAAGCCTGAAATCAGACAGCAGTCTGGCCAAGGGGTATCCTTTTACCCAGTTACTGGTTTGTTGAATCAGAGCCCGAGGAGGCAATTTAATAAAATTTAATGACGTAAAACATACTTATATATATTATTTAAATTTTTGCCAGTTACTGAAAAATGGTAATTTTTGGTTTCTAGATGGATAAAACATTAATAATTTATAATAAACTATAATTTTATAGGAAGTTGATGAAATTTTCTATAAAACGTTTTTTATTTCAAAACTATGGCTTCTATAGTTTAGGAGCCAGTGTAGTTCCTACATGAAATGGTAGGAAGTTTATTTTCAATACAGTTGTTTAAACATGGCATACTTTCAGAGGCTATAATTATGATTCGAAAATTAAATCTTTTGCATAGGCATCTTTCTGTTACGTGGTCGTGACTTTTGTTTATGAGCTCGATCATTACTTTTTCAGTTGAGTTTTAAATTTATAAGTCACTTTAAAAAAGTTTAGTACCAATGAGTTTTCATACATAGAATAATATGGGATAGATTTTATACGAGCAAAAATGACGTTTTAGCATTGAATTCTAGAAAGTCTTTTAAATGGTTGTTTAATATATTTAATTACCAGTTTTAATTTAATTATTTTGACATCAACATTTGTCAAAAATCGAAGAGGCTGTATTCGTTGTAAAAAAATATATCCAGTTGCAAAAACGCGCTATTTTCTGAAAATTAATTTTTGTGAATAAACAAATCTAATTCTTTGATTTGTTTTTACTATTCTCACAACTGTATTGAAAAACGTCGTGTGATACACGGGTGTGTAGGTTACTGTCCACCCTTGTATCACAATGTACTATTGTTGGTATCTATGTAGGCACACAATAGTACATTGTGATACAAGGGTGGAAATTAGGTTATTGCAAACGAGCTGTCATTAACAAGCCCGAGCCGAAGGCGAGGGTTTTTAATGACACGAGTTTGCAATAACCTACACACCCGTGTATCACACGACGTTTTTCAATACAGTTGTGAGAAATAGTAAAAACAAATCAAAGAATTAGATTTGTTTATTCACAAAAAATAAAATTTTCAATATGGCGCGATTTTGCAACTAGACATATTTTTTTACAAAGAAAATAGCCTATACAGCCTATTCGATTTTTGACAAACGTTGATGTGAAAATAATTAACTTAAAACTGGTAATTAAATATATTAAACAACTATTTAAAATCTTTTGAGAATTTAATGCTAAAACGTACGGAATCATTCATTTTTCCTCGTATAAAATCTATCCCATTTTATTCTATGTATGAAAACTCCTTGCTACTAAAGTTTTTTAAACTGACTTATAATTAATGGCGCGTTTTGCAACTGGACATTTTTTTTCCAACGAAAACAGCCTAGCCTATTCGATTGTTGACAAATGTTGATGTGAAAATAATTAAATTAAAACTGGTAATTAAATATATTAGATAACTATTTAAAAGACTTTTGAGAATTCAATGCTAAAACGTACGGAATCATTCATTTTTCCTCGTAGAAAATGTATCCCATTTTATTCCATGTATGAAAACTCCTTGCTACTAAACTTTTTTAAATTGACATAAATTTAAAACTAAACTGCAAACATAATGATCGAGCTCGTAAACAAAAGTCACGACCGCGTAACAGAAAGATGCCTATGCGTAAGATTTAACTTTCGAATCATAATTATAGCCTCTGAAAGTACGCCATGTTTAACAACTGTATTGAAAAATACTTTAGTAAGATAAGCAAAAGTGATTCTTAATTATTATGTTTTGTTTCAGGTGCCAGTCATTGAGAGCATTTATTTCAAGATATTGTTAAGATGGCTGACCTGATTCAAGAAAAGGAAGGATCAACTAAACTTTTTAGAATGTATCATAAGAATAGCAGTTTATATTTAATGGACAAACATAATAAATTATCAAATTAATGTAACCATAAATATTTGTTATATATTCCTAGTACCCTAATCCCTTTTTTAATAAGTTCCGGAATAGAAACTAGTATAATAAAATATTTATTAAAATCTGGCTTAATGTAATCTTTCCTAATTTAAAGTTCAAAAAAAACAAACATCGAAAGTTATTTTGCAGTTTTTAGTGTTTTGTTTTTTTTTCTGTCTTTTTAGTTCACCATCACAAACCAATGTGCAAGTTCAAAAAAGTTTAAAAAAAAAAGTTAACGATCAGGTAACTAGTTTCATCCACATCCTTTCAGCCGTTCTGGCGTGATTGAGTAACAAACATCCAGCCATCCATACTAACTTTTGGATTTATAATATAATATTATAAAGACGATGACAGTCGCCAACGACCTTGAGGGAACAAAACTCGCACTCGTTTATCACCCGCGCTACCGAAAATTCAGTAGTATTTAATAATTTTCTAATTATTCTATAACTTAAAAAAAATCAGATAAAAATGTAGATAATTAAATTGTCTTTGAGATGGTGACAATTTTCTTAAAATACGCCTGACGGTTTTGGAGCAATTATTGTTTTTTTAGTCCGTGTTAGAAATAACTTTACAAATGAATTACACTATGTTATACGAATAAAGCTCAAAATTTTCTCATATCAAATTATTAAAACAATGGTCTAATGTAACATATTTTTTTTCTTTTTATCGTCTAAATGGCTGGTGACTGGTCATTTAGACGTGATTCTCATTTTAAAATCAGCTACTGAGGGGTATCTGCGCCTTAAGTATGAAGTAAGCTTTAAACCGTGTTTCAGAACTTGAACAAGATTTGTGTAATGCACATAAGGCCCTATCTATTGCTGAGTCTGCTAAGATCAGCGAGCAGTGTAAAAAAACTAATAGATTATATAATGAGTTAGTTGACAGTTTTCAGTCAGAACCAGTGTGTGAGTCTGATTTTATAATAGATTTGACTGGTGAAGACACTATACCATTATATCCTATTGTCATGAGTCAGAATAAAAAATAAAAAAAACGGTCACGGAGAGCAATGAAAAAACAAAATCTCTTAAAATTAAATATTTCTTTAAGAAAGGAGCGTCTTAACATAACTAGTAAATTAAATATCTGTATGGGGGAACTAGATAAATGTAGGAAAATGTATGATGTAGATACTCAGTGCCTCCAAAATGATTTACTATATAAGGAGTGTTTACTGAAGGATTTTTTTGAGAAATATGAAAGTTCACAACAGCAATTGAGTGAGCGCTTGTTTGAGGCCGGGGAATTGTTGGACTTGGTGAAGTACAATGCAGAGTGGTATGAGTCTCTGACTAGTGCCTCATGCAGCTGTGCCAACCATACACCACCCACCCCGCTGCAAGGTGACTTGTCTCCACCAATGTTGGTGCTTCCAGAAAAAATCTGTTTACCCAATTCACAGGAATATAAAACAATAATGTTTAGTGACGAAATAGGTTCTGGCTTTGGAAAAATATTAAATAATTACCTTAGCTACAGTTCTACAAATCATTGCTACCATAATAATTAAAAAATTCAAGCAAATGATTAAAAAAAATATAAATTCGATATGGATAATTATTCTACAATGGTTTTGCTATTAGGTAATAGTACTGGCATTACCAAAAAGAACATAGTGGGCGGTATTGACACCTTGTTAGGATTAAATTTAAGAAATCTGATGGTATGTGCTTTTCCATACTCTGATAAGTTCTCAGAACAGGAGAACAATCGTATTTTTAAATTAAATAACATTTTGCAAATGTTGTCTTGTCATAATGACAAATTATTGTTTTTTGACACTAATAAATTTATTAGTGGACTCCATGTAACCCAGAGAGCTTTCTCTCTGTCACCTAGGTATAGGCGTACAATTGCTATGTTGATAGCATATTCTTTAAATGAATTGAATTTATCTTTTACTATAAACTCAGCCATAAATAGTATGTCGAAGGTATGTACTGTAGTTGATATTAGTAGTAATACTAATTTACAGGTGGTCAATAAGTTTAATAACGTTAGCACTTCTGCTATTAATATTTATAGTTTAAACTAGTTTGTAGGACAAGGGAGGGTACCAACAACGAAATAGTTACAAGAACATCCACCATCAAGAAGGTACTTTCTTGCTCTCACTTAGTTAATTTTAAAAAAGGGGCTAAGCAGAAATTATTCCATCAAAATATTCAAGGTTTTTCTGCGAAGCAATTGGAAATAGAACTGTTTTTGGAAAAAAAACAATGTTTGAAATTGTTTGTTTTACTAAGCATTGGCTGAAATATCATACAATGCTAATTAATTATGAAAATTATACCGTGGGCAGTTGTTTTAATAGAAATATTATGTTGCGTGGAGGTTCACTTATATTAATTAAAAATGGTTGTACGGAACCGCACATTATTTTTCATACTCACGCGCCGTGCATTCTGTGCACTCAGCATTTCGTACCTATCACTAAGCTAATTTGTGTAAGTACATTAAATCAATAAATCAGTGTTCAACGGACATTCGCGGTGGTCGGTTTTATTTCATCATCATCCCCATAGAATCGCCCCGGTATCATCACTAAGTGCAGGGATCCCCTACATTTATTTTGGTCCTTCGAGATTAGCATCAGGACCTCGTCGCGGTACTTTGAGCTAGCGCGCGCACAGCTCAGTGGCAATCTCTCGCGAACGTGGTTCTGTGATCAAACCAGTGAGAAACTCTTTTTTTCACTCTCTCATCCTATACTTGAGTTACACTTGACTTGAGCTTAGGTCAACAGCACGGTCGTGGTAAGGAAATCACGGCGTGATATCACCATCATCATCATCAGGCTCCCTGGAGCACATCATCGGGTGGCGCAAGGGTTCAGCGTCCGCAATCAGCATCGTCATCACGTGGATCATCATATTTCCAAGTAAGACTGTTCCTTTTACCTACCTACATCATGGAAGATCTTATTGCCCGTCAATCGGAAATCATCGCCAATTTTACTACCATCAAGGTCAACTTTAGCAAGGACTCGGATTCTCGCAAAACTACGGAATACCTCAGGAAACGTTTAGACGCGATAGACGACCTCTGGGGAGAGTTCGAACAAAATCATAAGCAAATATCGGAGCATAAAGATGCGGCGGTCGACTATTTCCTCGACAACACGTATCAAAAGGGCAAAGATCATTATCAATTTGTACGGAATCTCATTTCGTCTTACGGCAAATCAAACAAATCAACTCAACCTGATGGCAAGTTAGACGAACTAATATCGCTGCAACGCACGAACTTTAGGGCATTTACTCGGCTGGTCAAAGGTATCAAGATTGATCAGATATCGGACAAATGGGAACTTGAGGATGAGCTCAAAAACATCCAAGTAAAGTGGACAATGATAGATACGCAACATTTGCAAATCGATCATATCCTAGCTGGAGGTGACTTATCATACGACGAGGAGTTTAACAAACATGAATTGGTCTACAAAAACATCAAAAGAGAGCTGAATAAGAAAATCTCCTCAACATCTCATTTAGAGAGATCAACCCCGCACATTGATATACCGTCATTTAGCGGGAACTACACACAATGGCCAACATTTTATGACTTGTTCACCGAGACAATTCATAACAACAATTCGATCACGAAAGCTCAGAAGATGCAGCATCTTAAGGGAAAACTTAAGGGGGAGGCAGAGCGTATTATTCATCATCTCCATATATCATCAGATAACTACGATGCAGCGTGGGATATCTTACTACATCGGTACAATAATACTCAACTTCTTTTTACCAATCACATCGAAATCTTCCTTAATCAACCCAACATCCAAAGGCAAACATCATTAGACATCAAAGGTTTATACGATACCTCAACCGAATGTATTCACGCGATACACAATCTCGGTGCTGATACGAATACATGGGATCCGTTGTTGGTTCACTTGCTCTGCAAAAAACTGGACCCAGAAACATATGCTGGGTACAAAGAAGCACGCAGGAATCCTCGTGACCTACCAAAGCTGGAGGAATTAATGTCTTATCTCGAGAGTAAATTTACTGCTCTTGAACCCATTAAAACTACTATCCCTCATTATCCCTCATCATCAAGCAAAAGGAACCCAAATCAATCGCATAATAAGCAAAACTATAATAAAGGTTTCGCTAACAAAAATTATCAGGCCATCATTACGCAAACATCGAAATGCACTGTATGCAATTCAAATCATGCTCGCAATTTGCTATCGTGCCAAAAATTTATGAAAATGACATCAGATGTACAATTGAAATTGGTGACGAAATCAAATATATGTCGAAATTGTTTATTCAGTCACGACGGAAATCAATGCACTTCAACGAAACGTTGCAAAACCTGTCAAGGAGATCATCACACAATACTCCATGAAGCGTGTTGTGTCTCATCATCAAAATCGTCAAATAACCACCCTAACGTTAATCATGTCGCAGGGGAGGACGAAGAGTTATTGTTGACCACGCTGTCAATCAAAGTCAAGTGTTCCGACGGCAGCTACGTGTTCCTTAGGGCACTTCTAGACCAGGGATCACAAATATCATTAATATCGGAAAACGCTGTTCAGCGATTAGGGTTGCAGCGTCAACGATACAACGCATCAGTATCAGGGATAGGTGCTGGTACTAGACAAAGCAAAGGACGGGTATCAATCGACTGTCAATCTATCTACGGCGACTATCATTTTACTACAGAAGCACTGGTTCTGCCTAAAGTCGCTAACTGCTTGCCTGGTGCACCATTCAAAAAACAATCATGGCCTCACATTCAGCATCTTCAATTAGCAGATCCAGAATACAACGTGTCTAAGCCAATAGATATTCTCTTGGATGTGAGTATCTATTCTCAAATCATCATGGACGGTCTCATCAAAGGACCAGCGCAGGCTCCGATTGCGCAACAGACCGCACTCGGTTGGATCCTGTCTGGCAATGTTCGCACATTTAACTGTCATATCGCGACGAATGACTTATCAGAACTATCAAAATATTGGGAGATAGAGGACGTAGAAACATCATCATCACCCCTTACCCGTGAGGAGCAGTACTGTGAAGAGTTTTATCAGCAAGCTACTCGTCGTTTGGATACTGGTAGATACGAGGTTGGCATACCCATGAAACCCGAATATGAAAATCAGCTTGGATCATCAAAATCTAAGGCTATCGCACAATTCAAACAGTTGGAAAGAAAAATGTGCAATAATGAATCATTTGCAGAAAATTATAAAACGTTTATGTCGGAATATCAACAACTGGGTCACATGTGTACGGCTAATAATGTCGATGAATCAAAACGTGCCTACTTCTTACCACATCATGGCGTAATGAAATTAGAGTCAACAACAACAAAACTTAGAGTCGTTTTCAATGCGTCAGCGAAATCAACATCAGGAAAAAGCCTAAATGACCTCATGTGCTGCGGACCAAATCTACAAAAAGACCTCATGACACTCACCTTAACCTGGAGAACGTACAGTTACGTTATCACGGCAGACATAGAGAAAATGTTTCGCCAAATCATTATCAGGCAATCCGATCGTCATCTTCAATCAATCATTTGGCGGCAATCATCTCAAGAAATACTTAACGAATATCATCTTACTACCGTAACATACGGTACTAAGGCCGCTCCATACTTAGCGATGCGAACGTTAAAACAGCTGGCAATAGACGATGCCGACAAGTATCCTCTAGCTTCGTCAGCCCTGAGTCAATCATTTTATATGGACGATCTATTTAGTGGAGCAAATACCATTCAACAAGCGAAGGAGCTTCAGCATCAACTCATTGAGACGCTGAAGGGAGCTGGTATGAACCTCCGGAAATGGTCCAGTAACGTACCGGACCTCCTGGTAGATCTATCACCAGATCAACTCAACAACCCATTAGACTTCAAGTGCTCGGAAACAAGAAAAACACTTGGATTAAGATGGAACTCATCAACGGATAGCTTCACCTTTCAAAATCAATTGGATTATCACGATAAACGCGTCACAAAGAGACAGCTACTTTCGGAAATTTCAAAGATATTTGACCCCTTAGGCTGGCTGTCACCATTATCAATCAGAGCAAAACTGCTTTTTCAAAACGCATGGTCATCACATTTATCATGGGACGAAGAAGTTCCGCAACCGATTCAAGATGACTGGATTCAGATCAAGAATGATTTCAACACCATAGATCAATTTATCATTCCACGTTATCTCGGCAACACAAACCAATCATATCAAATTCATGGATTTTGTGACGCATCCGACAAAGCATACGCATGTGTTGTGTATGTAGTAGCTAAGGACAATAAGGGTGATCGCACATCAACGCTCGCTGTAGCAAAAACAAAGTTAGCACCACTGGCAAAAAAGGTATCATTACCACGACTAGAGTTATGTGGTGCGCTACTACTATCTCAACTTATCAAGAAAGTCATGGAACCATTATCAAATCAAGATGTGGAGATTTACGCCTGGACAGACTCGATGATAGTTTTAGGGTGGATCCAAGGCGACGTGAAGAAATGGAAACAATTCGTAGCTAACAGAATCAACAAAATCACTATTATCATTCCACCCTCAAGTTGGCATCATGTGAGTTCCGAAGAGAATGCAGCAGATTGCGCTACTCGGGGTCTGACGTCACGGAAGCTTTCAAGCCATCCGCTGTGGTGGCAGGGTCCGAAATGGATAACCAATTTCGAACAAAGCACCCTCCCTACCACCTCATATCAATCACCAGATTTGGAAACCAAGAAGCCTAGTGTAAACACGGCTTTATATCAAAATCATATTTCATTGATACACGAGTTACTACAGAACTACAGTTCCTTAACTCGCATTCTGAGAATCGTCGCTTGGGTCTCGCGTTTCATAACGCAATCACGAGGTAAACGCACATCAAAATCAGATGTTTTAACGTCATCAGAATTGAACAATGCATTGAATATCATTATCAAAGATGACCAACTAAAACAATTTCATGAAGATATATTGTTTATCAATCAAAAGGGGCATGTGCATCCAAGAAGCAAAATATCATGTCTTAATCCATTCATAGATGAACACGGTCTCCTTAGAGTAGGTGGACGACTGAAAAACGCACGCATCAACGACTCATCAAAGCACCCTATCATATTATCAAGCCACAGTCGTCTCACAGATTTAATCATTGATCAGGCTCATATTACCACATTGCACGGAGGCCCGCGACTGACACTTTCATACATCAGAGACAGGTATTGGATCATCAGTGGAATCCGTACCGTCAAAAGGAAGTTGAGATCATGCGTTAAGTGTCAGCGCTTTACTCAAACGCAATATCATCAAATCATGGCCGATCTTCCACAACCACGAGTCACCCCGTCACGACCTTTCTCTCACACCGGTGTCGATTTTACCGGACACGTCGAGCTGAAGGCTAATAAGGGACGTGGAATCAAAACCGTTAAGGGCTATATTGCTGTGTTTGTTTGTTTGTCTACCAAGGCTGTTCATCTGGAGCTAGTTTCTGATCTCAGTACTCCATCATTTCTAGCAGCCTTTCGTAGGTTTTCGGCCCGTCGTGGAACACCAAGTCACGTTTACAGTGATAATGGCACAAATTTCGTAGGTGCCAACCGTATCATAAAGAAGGAATATCAAGACATCATAGCCACAATCAACACCGATTTCTTCAATAACATCAATGACATGAACATAAAGTGGCACTTCAACGCTCCTGCATGGCCAAGTGCAGGCGGTCTTTGGGAGGCTGCGGTGAAAAGCCTCAAACATCATCTGAAACGCATCATCGGAGATCAGAAACTCACTTACGAGGAATTTACTACACTTCTATTTCAAATCGAGGCATGTCTGAACTCAAGGCCCCTCTGTCAGTTGACAGAGAGCCCTGAAGACGACGTTCTCACGCCAGGTCATTTCTTGATCGGCGGCCCGCTTCTATCTAGACCACAGACTGATCCAGATCACATAAACCAGTCAACTAGGTGGCAACTCATTCAATCAATGAACAAACACCTTTGGAAAAGGTGGTCAAGCGAATATTTACAGCAACTGCAGGCTAGATCAAAATGGCGTAAGCCAAGTAGGAACTTCGAAGTGGACGATGTCGTTCTTATCAAGGACGAAAACTTGCCACCCGGCAAGTGGGCGCTAGGACGTATTCAAGCAGTTCATCCTGGGAGAGATGGCTATGTAAGGGTAGTCAGCTTAAAAACCAAAAATAATATCATTCAACGTCCAGTCACCAGACTTGTGTTGTTACCAGTAAACGAGGATACAAGTCAGGATGAAAAAGTCAACCATCAAAACAAATCAGATGAGCGAAGCAAGAGAAAGCGACTTCCTCGCAACAACGTTTCATTGAAGAATCTATTCACTAGCTTCATATTACTATTTTTCATGTTATTATCATCGACTTCAGCGGAAAATATACCCAATCAAGAATCGTATAATCTGACGTCATTAGATCAGAATCAAGCTATTTACTTCGATAGAATATCCAATCTTCAGTACATCCAGGACGAATGGCGTCTAGTTGTCTACTACAATATGACGACATACTGGAAAGGGTTAGCCGAGATCAAGAGTTACGTCAATCATATCAAGTCATTATGCATAACTCAGGCAAATAAACAATATCAGAGTATCATTCATCAATTAGAGCACGAAATAAGTGACATTGAACATTATGATATGTTACTTAAATATCAAAGTCCAAAGAGGCTAAAGAGAGGCCTAGTGGACGGCGTGGGTTATATTGCCAACTCGTTATTCGGTGTACTAGACGAAAGGTTTGCTGAAAAATATAAGGGTGACATCGAACAGATCAGTCATAATGAAGCACATCTACAGAAACTTATAAAAAATCAAACAAGCATCTTAGAATCTGAGTTCAACATCGTACGCCGTAACGAGGATATCATGAATAAACAATTTTCATTTATCAAGCAACATCTACAACATATATCATCTGAGGTGAATAAGGTACGTCTCGCAAACGAAGATAGTCTTTACATTACCTCATCGGCACTAGCAGCATCAATAATTCTCACAAATATTCGTTGGATTCAGCAAACGCTAATCGGAACCGTAACAGATATTTCACACGGGCGCATTGACAGCCATTTGCTGTCACCGGAGCAGTTATCGTATCAGCTGAGCACTATCTCCAGTCGACTGAATGGTAAACTTACGATACCTGTGGACTTAAGGAATGTCAAGGATTTGTACCGGTTACTAAAGGTTTCGGCTAGAGTCTTCTCTAACTACTTAATCATTGAGATCAAGGTTCCACTCATAAGTAACGAACTGTTTGAGTTGAACAAAATCATATCAATTTCGCAAAAGAGAGGACAACAATATTATCATCTCATTCCATCAGTACCGCTCATAGCCTACAATTTGCGCAAGGATACAGCATTTCTCCTATCAGAAGCAGACCTTCAATCATGTACTCATGTCCCTAACGATATCTTGTTATGTTCATTAAACATGCCCATCTACAATCTAAACATGAAACAATCAATTTGCGAAATCAAATTATTCAATAAAAAGCAACTATGCCACTCCGTAAAATCATCATGTGACGAGCAATGGATCAAATTACACAGGCCGAACAGCTGGTTGTACACATGTTGCTCGGAATGCCAAACTCGCATTATTTGCGCCAACGGAATCACAATGGTGAACCTTGTCGGCAACGGGATTATTACCCTAGGTCAAGGTTGCACATTGAAAGGAGAGACCTTCAGTATCTATGCCCATAACAATTTCATCAATCACGTGAATATTCATCATCACATCGAAGTCCCAGAGGTGTCCGTACTAAACAAAATCATGAAAACGTCTGCGCCAGAGAACTTCAGTGAAGCTGAAGATCATCATCTCATTTGGAATAAATTAAGGGCTCAGATTGACGAGGTTAAGGAACAGTCATCTACAGATCTGAGCATTCACGACATTCATCACTACACTGTGTTGTACATCAGTGTAGCTTCGGTAATCATCTTGGGTGGCGTCGTCGTGTACCTCATCAAAAGCCAACGAAGTACGGGCAGGGCATCAGCGTCGCCGGCCCCCCAGGGCCAAGAGGCTCTCGGGGTGGGGCCTGTGGCGGTCGCACCGGCATCGCGTGGATCATCAGTGCAAAAGTGTAGTGAAGTGTTCACAATCAGTGGTGTAGACAGGGCTACCTCGCCCATGTGTACCGTAGAATAGTCGTTTAGTTAGTATTTTCACATTTGTATCATTAGCAATCTATATCATTTTATTTTACTATTTTACTTGTCTCTTAATTTAATTTTCTGTTAATCAATCATATCAGTTGTCTGATTGCGGGCAGGATGTACGGAACCGCACATTATTTTTCATACTCACGCGCCGTGCATTCTGTGCACTCAGCATTTCGTACCTATCACTAAGCTAATTTGTGTAAGTACATTAAATCAATAAATCAGTGTTCAACGGACATTCGCGGTGGTCGGTTTTATTTCATCATCATCCCCATAGAATCGCCCCGGTATCATCACTAAGTGCAGGGATCCCCTACAATGGTATTAAATCAAAACCTCGTAAAGATATTGTAGGGGGGTGACCATAAGCTCTTAGAGCGGTATCAATTTGAGATCGAATAAGGGACAGATGTATCTGACTTGTATACATCTGTCACTTACTCGATATCAAATTGATACCGTTCTAAGAGCTTATGGTCACCCCCCAGATCTATCAGTTGAACATAGTGTTGAACTGTCCTGCGTCGAGCTGGATAAGCATGTTATAGTGTGCGTTTACAGACCCCCCAATTATGGAAACTACTCTATATTTGAGTCAGTGAAGGAGGATGTTTTGGCAAAACATGCAAATAGTAATAAACTAGTCATAATCTGTGGTGACTTTAATATAAATATTTTAGAAAATAATTCAGATAGCAGTAGATTATTAAATCTCTTCAAATCATTTAATTTGTCACATGTGTTTATGGAACCAACATGAACAACTGTGACTACTGCTACATGTATTGATAATGTTTTTTGTTGCTGCGACTACTTAGACAAAGCCATTATGAATTGTCTGCCTTCGGATCATAGTGGTAACATTTGAGTCCAACATACCAATAAAACAAGTGCATATTCAATCCAGACCAATAACATCCGGTAAATAAAATAAATTTAACAGCACTTTAATCAGTAAGTTAAGTTATCAGGACCTCACAGTGAATGATGGTAATATTTTGTATGATGAAGTTTTCTCAGTGGTTCAAAAAGAGTTCAATAACACTTTTAAGAAGAAAACTAAAACCTATATGCCCTAAGTTTTTATTCAGTGACTGGGCGACTACAGAACTTAGAAAAAGTAGGGAAAGACTTTACGAGCTATATGGCCTTAAGCCTTGTATTAACACTGAAACGTTTAATAAGTATGTTGATACTTACTCAAGAATTTTTTAAAATACTTGCAAGGCAGCTAAGGCTTTGTACATTAGCAATAAGGTTAAATTTGCAGAAAATAAAATCAAGACTGTTTGGAAAATTATATACAATGAAACGAATAGGAATAAAAAAAGTAATGATGATTACACGCTTGAGACCACACACGGACTTATTAGAGATAACAAAAAAGTTGCGCAAGAATTTGTAAATTTCTATACCAACATCCCAATTAAAACTACTGAAACCTTAAATTCTTCGCCCTCGCTTGCTTTCGGATTATTAAACGCGAACGTTTCAGCATGCCCGAATGTATTTATCTTTTCACATATAAACCCCATAACAGTAATAAAAGCTTTTAAGCAAATCAAGATCAAGCCGACTGAAGATCTGTGGGGAATGTCCATCAAAGCTTGTACCTCCATTATTCAGACTATAGTGCCGTACTTGGCTTTGATTTTCAATTTGTGTGTAGATCAAGGAGTCTTTCCGGATCTAATAAAATATAGTAAGGTTATACCACTTTTTAACCGACTTACCAAAAAGGAGGAGGTTCTATGTTCGACTTTATGTATGTTTTTTTTTTTTTTTTTTGTGTATGTTCACCGATATCTCTGTCAATTGCGGACCGATTTTGAAAATTCTTTTTTTGTTTGAAAGGACATATTCCAAAATTCGTTACATTTTAATTTGGTGAAGATCTGATGAAGAACTTCGGAGATATACAACAGAACTCTTCAATAAATAACGGCAAATCTCTCGGGATTGCTGCAATCGCATGTCTGTTTATTCTTTAAACCATTTCATAACATAACATCACGCCAGTACGCTCAAAAGTGGTACGCAGAACTCTCATTTCACCGATTATGTTTTGAGTTTCATGTTATTCGGGTAATCTATTCTGGCGTTATAGGTACTTACTAAACAACTTGCCTATAGGTACAACTAAAACGGGTAAAATAAAAAATCTTTTTTGCAAAAAAATACTACCGACTTCCAAATAAAAAGCTAAAAAGTGAAAAATAACTTTATTTTTAGAAGTCGGTGTCTATATCGCAAAGAATTGGTACCTACGAAAGACACTTCACTTTTTAGTTTTTTATTTGGAAGTCGGTAGTATTTTTTTGCAAAAAAGTTTTTTTTATTAAATCCGGGGACAGTAAAGACACAAATAATTATAGACCAGTATCCGTGTTGCCGGTATTCAGCAAGGTTTTTTAAAAGATAATGCTAAATCAAATGCTCATTCATTTTAATACGAATAACATCTTGCATGATAAACAGTATGGTTTCACCAGAGGACGTTGTACAACTAACGCTGGTGTCACCCTATTAAAACACATATTTAATGCGTGGGAAGAGTCACAGGATGCCATAGGTATCTTCCGCGACCTGTCGAAGGCGTTTGATTGCGTTAATCATGAAACATTACTTCTGAAACTTGAGCATTACGGGCTAGGCCAGTCAGCGTTAAGTTTGGTTAAATCTTATTTGAATGATAGACAGCAATTAGTTCAAATATACGGTGTGAATTCTTCCGGGTTAAACGTGAAAATGGGGGTACCCCAGGGCTCAATTTTAGGTCCTTTCTTATTTTTAGTATACATAAACGATTTACCCCGTTTATTGGAAAACAAACTAAACATGGTGTTATTTGCTGATGACACATCTTTAATTTTTGAAATAAATAGACGTATTTGTCAGAATGACGACGTAAATAACGCGCTACGGCAGGTTCAGGATTGGTTCACTGCCAATAATTTTAAATGGTAAAAAAACCAAGTGCGTAAAATTTTCATTGCCGAATGTCAAAAGTACTGATTGTGACATTATGTTAAACAAGGAGAAGCTAGAATTCGTCGATAAAACGGTTTTCCTGGGGATCACGCTGGACTCAAGGTTGCAATGGGGTTCTCATTTGGTGTCCCTTGCGGGGCGGCTGAGTTCGGCGGCTTATGCTGTTGGAAATATTCGTCGGTTGACGGATGTGGATACCGCGAGACTGGTATATTTTAGTTATTTTCATAGTATAATGTCTTACGGTATCTTACTATGGGGAAGGGCTGCAGACATTGAGTCAATTTTTATTCTGCAAAAACGAGCCATCAGAGCAATATATAATCTTCGCCGGCGCGATTCTCTAAGGGAACTGTTTATGGACATTAACATCATGACGGTTCCTTGTCAATATATTTATGAAAACATCATGTACGTGAGAAAGAATTTACATCTTTTTAGTAAAAACGGTGACAGACATAATTACGTTACTAGAAATAGGGACCAATTAGTTCAACCAGGTTTCAGACTGGCAAAAGTAGCTTCATCTTTCATGGGGTACTGTACAAAATGTTGCAATAAAATTCCTCCCCACATTCTTGAGCTGAATGAGACGAAATTTAAAACTTGTATGAAACGCACACTATGCAGGCTGGCATATTATAAGTTGGGGGATTACATCACTGATAAAAATGCTTGGCTAAATGCTATTCCTGCTCAACATCCACTAGGGCGCAAAAACAAGTGATATGCAGAACATTATTGTTTTGAAATATTGTTGGACCTGCTGAAGACTGAATGAATATATTTGTATTGTATAAACTCAATTTTCTTAGTATTGTATAACTGCACAGCACGTGTGTGAGTACTATGTACCCAACTGTAAATCTAACATTTACTGTACCTGTGTGTCGTTCGTTGACTTGTGTGTGCCCTGGCAGTTGTGTGTCATGCTCTCTCAAATGTCTCTCTGACGGTGGCGCGTGTGTTGGATCATCCGGTTCCCTTCATGATGGTTGAGCTGGGTAGTGCCAATTCATGCGTCATGTTCGTGAACGGACGCCGTCAGTTGTGATTGGTCATAACTTAACTGCTTTGGATGTTAATGCTTTTCTAGCATCTATTATATAACTAACTAAAAACAAGACTCACTGCTCATTGTTACGTGGCACAGACATCTATTACTGATCATGATACCGTCATACTTTTCATGGACACTAAATCTAAACAATCAATTAAAAAAACATACCGTCGTATCGATTCCGAAGGATTGAACACAAGCATGCAAAATATAGATTTTAGTCCTTTATATAACATGACTGATGTTAACGAAGGAGCAGATTTTTTCATAGGGTCTCTGTCTAATGCCATAGAAAATAACACACACACCATTAAAAGCTCTGTACGCAAAATCTTTAAGCCCTGGATAACTAAGGGACTTTTAAAGTGTATGCGAAACCGCGACAAACTTTATATTAAATCCAAGAAAAACACTGGAAATGAAATTATTAAATGCACATATCAAAGGTACAGATTTTTTTTAAATAATATTTTGAAGAAAGCTAAGTTTGACTATAAAAAAGATATGATTAGGAATGCCGGAAATAACAACAAGAAGTTGTCAGAAACCATTAAAAACATTACGTATACCGCAAAGAAAAAAGACAAACAAACACAATTACTTTGCCCCAACAATCCGTCAGCTTCAGTCAATGATATAAACTCGTTCTTTGCGGGAGTTGGAAAATCGTTGGCTGAAAAAATCAAAACTAATACACCATGCAACACTTGTTCATCTCACGCAACGAATGCTTTCGTTGATTCAATGGTACTTCTGCCTACAGACGAGTTTGAAATAAAATCATTAGTATGTAACCTCAAGAATGATTGTGCAGTGGGGATTGATAAAATCTCGAATGTTTTGAAGTATTGTTGGAACTGCTGTAGACTGAATGAATATATTGATATTGTATAAACTCAATTTCCTTAGTATTGTATAACTGCACGGCACGTGTGTGAGTACTATGTACCCAACTGTAAATCTAACATTTACTGTAACTACCTGTGTGTCGTTCGTTGACTTGTGTGTGCCCTGGCAGTTGAGTGTGTCATGCTCTCTCAAATGTCTCTCTGATGGTGGCGCGTGTGTTGGATCATCCGGTTCCCTTCATGATGGTTGAGCTGGGTGGTGCCATTCATGCGTCATGTTCGTGAACGGACGCCGTCAGTTGGGATTGGTCATAACTTAACTGCTTCGGATGTTAATGCTTTTCTAGCATCTATTATATAACTGCACAGTACATGTGTGAGTACTTTAATTACTTTATGCCTGTACGTAGTTTGTGTGTAGTGCTATTCTGGGTGCATTGTCCTCACATATATGAATTTATTAATGTATGTACTTATGTAACTAAATATTGTAAAAAAACATTTTCTTTAAAAGAGTAAGTATGGAGTTTCTTGTGCATTCTTCTCCATAACAAGCTACTTTCCGAATGCACGGTAGAATCAACTGTTATAACTTGTAAATTTTAATGTACCTAACGTTCAAAAGTGCCGCTTGGTGGCCTACTTGAAATAAAATATCTTTGTCTTTGTCTCAGGAAGTTTCTTGAAACAATTCACTGACGTCATTGTTCCTCCCCTAACTTTTATATGTAATCTATCATTTAACACGGGTGTTTTCACTTCTGCTTTTAAAAAGTCTCAAATAGTCCCGGTTTTCAAGAGTGGTGATAGATGCTGTGTCAATAATTATAGACCTATTTCCATCCTTCCAACACTGTCTAAAATATTGGAGCACCTAATGAACAGCAGAAATGTTAAGTTTCTGGAAACAAATCAGCTATTGTCTCCATCCCAATTTGGTTTCCGCGCTCATAAATCAACGTCAGATGCTGTTGATCAACTAACGGAGTTTATAATATCTAAGCTTGACAGTAAGAAAAAGATTGTAGCCATCTTTCTAGATTTAGCCAAAGCATTTGACGCAGTGTCTGTCCCCATCTTGATCAATAAGCTGGAACACTTGGGAATAAGAGGTTTGCCACTGGATTTGTTTGAAAGTTACCTAAAGGGTAGAACGCAGGTTGTTGGAGTGGATGTTTGGACCAGTGATGAACTGCCGATTAAATATGGCGTCCCACAAGGCAGTATCCTTGGCCCGACCTTGTTTTTAGTTTACTCAACAACCTGTGTAACACAAACTTGACCAATGGGAAAATAATTACTTTCGCTGATGATACTGCATTACTTTTTTACGGAGACACGTGGGAAGATGTTTATAAACATGCTCAAAATGGGTTCAACCAAGTGTCTAAGTGGCTTAATGACAACATCCTCACCTTAAATGTTGACAAGACTAAGTACATGACCTATACACTCAGAAAACAAGACCTACCAAACCTTCCCATTATCTCTCACAGTTGCAACCTGCCATACAACAATTCATGTAAATGTCCGCGTTTGTCAAAAACTAGCACTATTAAATATTTGGGTGTTGTAATAGATAGCCAACTAAATTTCCAACCCCACATTGAGGCCTTAGTACCTAGAATTCGAAAACTTATTTATATATTTAAATCTCTTCGTCACATTGCTGACACTTCCTTAATTAAATCTGTTTATCTTGCATTGTGCCAATCTTTACTGTCTTATTGTATAACTTCTTGGGGTGGAGCACCTAAAACTTACCTTCTGAAATTGGAGAGAGCCCAAAGAGCCATATTAAAAGTTAGTACTTTCCTACCCATACGATACCCTACAAGGGATCTATATCAGCGCTGTAAGGTACTGACCGTTAGACAGCTTTTTATTCTCCTGACAGTAATTAAGAAGCACTCGGAACTGTCTTATGACCCCAAAACAAACTTAGGCAAGAGGAGATCCTCTGATGTCATATAAATTGAGTCTGGCACATAACTTCTACGGTTTCCTGGGTCCATATTTATATAATAAAATAAACAAGCAGCTTTTAATTTATCCTCTTTCTAGAACAGAGTGCAAGGAAAAAGTTTGCTCGTGGCTACAAGGCATTGATTGCAATGGAACCGAACGTTTGTTGAAACCATTAGTATAGCGTTAACATAACATGGAACGATAATAAATTTAACACGTGTCCATCACACCATCACCCACACTCTCACTGTGTGAGTGAGAGTGTGGGGACACACTCTTTCACTCTCACTCGCACACATCCACAAGAACTCATCCCCCAAATCCATATAAAGCCACTTTTGTCACCCCAATTGTTTAAGTTTTAATTTTCTATTTTGTTTCACTTTTGTTTTATGTTTTATTATGTACGAACTGTATGTTATTTTAATACTGTCAGTAGTCATAAGTGAGTTGTCCGATGGAGGGTATTAAGTGTAACAATGACTTTGTACTATGTTTGTGAATATGAGAAAAAAAAAAAAAAAAAACTGCACTGTACATGTGTGAGTACTTTTATTACTTTTTGCCTGTACGTAGTATAGTGTAGTGCTATTCTGGGTGCATTGTCCTCACATATATGAATTTATTAATGTATGTACTTATGTACCTAAATATTGTAAAAAACTATTTTATTAAAAGAGTAAGTATGGAGTTTCTTGTGCATTCTTCTCTATTACAAGCTACTTTCCGAATGCACGGTAGAATCAACTTTTATAACTTGTAAATTTTAATGTACCTAACGTTCAAAAGTGCCGCTTGGTGGCCTACTTGAAAACAAATATAATAAATAATGGTATAATGCAGAATGCGCCCACGCTGAGGCCCGAAAAGAGTCTGCCTACCAAGCCTGGGTCGGGGCCCTCGACCGCAAAGTTAGAGCGCGTAGGGTTTGCGCGAGGAAAAGAGCCTTTAATTCTGCCGCCAAGTTCTGCAAGCGGGTTCTGCGTCGGGCACGTTTTGACCATATTGGACGTATTGGGGCCAAACTGGCATCGCACCCTCCGGGTAGTAAACAGTTTTGGTCCCTGTCTAAAGCGGTTGAAACAAATTTCTGTCGGCCCACTTTACCTCCGATGCTGAAACCTGATGGGACGCTGGCTCACTCTGCGAGTGACAAAGCAAATGTATTTGCATCTCTTTTTGCTAGCAATTCACGTCTGGACGCTGGCTCCAAGCAACGACCTTCTGTGCCTCATTGTGACTCTTCAATGCTGGAGATCGCTGTGCACGCTAAAGAGGTCCGGAGAGTATTGTGCAGTCTAGACGTGAACAAGGCCAGCGGACCTGACGGCATTCCAGCGAGACTGCTGAGGCAGTGTGCGCCAGAACTGTCTCCTGTGTTGACTCGCTTGTGCCGCCTCTCCCTTGTAAAAAGGACGGTGCCGAAATCCTGGAAGCTTGCAAATGTACAACCAGTGCCCAAAAATGGCAACCGTGCAGACCCTGCCAATTACCGTCCGATCGCCATTACCTCCATTTTGTCCAAAGTTATGAAAAGGGTACTGAACAGAAAGTTGCTGACCTACCTTGAAGACAACAATCTCCTCAGTGACCGTCAATATGGCTTTCGCCGGGGACGGTCAACTGGCGATCTTCTTGTGTATGTCACGCACTGCTGGGGCGAAGCCATCGAGAGACACGGCGAAGCAATTGCTGTTTCGCTTGATATCTCGAAGGCCTTTGACAGGGTCTGGCACGCGAGTCTACTCAGTAAGCTTCCTGCTTATGGCATCCCCGCTGGTTTTTGTAGCTGGATATCAGACTTCCTCAGTGAACGGTCGATCCGAGTAGTCATTGACGGCTGCTCCTCTAACTTCATGGCTATTGATGCCGGAGTTCTTCAGGGGTCTGTTCTCTCTGCAACTCTTTTCCTGCTGCACATCAATGACCTACTTCGGCCTGGTATTGTTGGGTACGCAGATGACAGTACGGTTTCAGAGAGATACTTGTCCAGCGCAAAAACCAGCGTGGATGAAGTTCTTTCCTTGAGAGAGGCTATGGTGGAGCGGACAGATTTGACATTAAGCCTTGTCTCCCAGTGGGGTGATGACAATCTGGTCTCCTTTAACGCCACCAAAACACAGGCGTGTCTTTTTACCGCAAAAAGGAGTATTTTCGATCAAACTCCTACTTTTCGGTGTGCGTCTGTTCCTGTGACTGATCGGCTCGAGCTCCTAGGCATGGAGTTGACATTCAGTCTCAACTTCGGCGCCTTCATTGAGTACAAAGCCCAAATTGCGGCCAAAACACTGGGCATCCTAAATAGAGTGAAGCGATACTTTACGCCTGGACAGCTTTTAACCCTATACAAAGCGCAAGTCCGATCCTGCATGGAGTATTGCAGCCAGTTTTGGGATGGCTCAGCTAAGTATCAGCTTGAGAGTGGCGAGGTAGTAAATTGAACGCGTGACTCGGACTTGTGAGGGTGGGCGCTCAATGTAACCGTGCTAGACATTTGTCGACTTTTGAGTGAGTAAGCAGGTTTCATAATTATGCCCTTGTCAATACTACAATAGGTTTTGACTATAGTGCTGTAAGAGTGCCTAGACAAAGTAATGTAGACATTGGGATGGCTCAGCTAAGTATCAGCTTGCCGCGCTTGACTCGGTGGAACGCAGAGCCAAGAGGCTCATTGGCAACGTTGAACTGGTGGACGCCAAGTTTCACAGCTTGGCTCATCGCCGCAAAGTTGCCTGCTTGTCGTTCTTCTACAGACTGTACTTCGGTGAGTGTGCTCAAGAACTCTACGACCTCATCCCACCAGCCCCTTTCTATCATCGGACATCTAGACGCACTGCAAATTATCATCCTTACCTTGTTGCCATTCCACCAATTCGCACCAAGCGCTTCCAAACTCCTTCATAATGCGCACAGCGAATGAATGGAACTCACTACCTGCGTCTGTGTTTCCGAACGCATTCAACCCGAATCTCTTCAAAGTTAGAGTGAACAGGCTTCTTCTGGGTAAGCTCACTCCATCGTCGACTCTGTCTCTGTCACCTATGACCTAGACTAGAGTCAAGAGCAAACCCATTACAAATTAAAAAAATATATATATATCTTTGTCATTGTAAATATCTTTGTCTTTAAGATTGAAATGACTAAAATTATTTGAGGAAGAGTCATGTTTCTAGAAATCTCTTGTTAACCATTTCAAGGGAATTATTTCATTTAGTATTCAAGGATATTATTATTATAGTCCTCGCCAAACTTCTTGGCCGCCCTGAAGTTAACTATAATGGCTGCGCAGTAGTAAATTTAATGCAAAAACAGCACCGTTTCGCGCCTCGCGCATCGGAAAGCCAACTTCAGGGCGGCCAAGAAGTGTGGAGAGAACTATACTTTATTAGATAAGGCGTTAGCTGGGCACTGGGCCAGCAAAATCTAGCCAAACTTCTAATACTGGCTACACTACAACTGTTGTTGCGATTTTCCCATCTGGATCGTGGAAGTCGATTCAGCCGACAAGCAAGAAGCTTCAGAAAAAAATACTATATCAGCTATACCGATTGTCAAAAACTCAAGAATTTATAGGATTAACGAGCAATACAAACGCGTGGACAAAATCATATATTTAGATTTTTTGGTAGTAGTAACTGTTAGAACGTAACTTTGTTAAGTGATTAAGACATTTATTATCAAGGAAACTTCCTCCAGTCTAATCGATGCAGTTGCCATGGCTACAAAGAATTATCATCATCATATCAGCCGGAAGACGTCCACTGCTGGACATAGGCCTCCCCCAAGCGTCGCCACTTTGACTGGTCCCGTGCGTCTCGCAACCAGCGGATCCCCGCAACCTTCACCAGGTGATCGGTCCAGCTGGTGGGAGGCCTTCCAACGCAACGCCTTCCGGTTTGTGGTTACCACTCCAGAAGATTACTGCCCCATCGGCCATCTGTTTTGCGAGCAATGTGCCCTGCCCACTGCCACTGAAGTTTGGCAATTCTTCGGGCTATGTCGGTAACCCTGGTTCTCGTGTCGGAGAATTATTGGCACCAGAGTTTTTATTTTTGACAATAAATAACTAGCCTTTATAGTCAATTAGATAAAGTCAACTGCGATTTCGAATAATCCAAATGACCTTGATCGACAAATAAATAAAAAAAAGAAAGAAAAAGTATTATTGTCACATTAATAATGAAGAGCCCTATTACAATTATTTACAATAAACCTTTCAATTTTCCTCATCGTACTTTAAAACTTTTTAAAGGTTGTGTTCCATTTATAGCTTCCTGATTTACATAACAGTTATTTCGATCAACAGGATAACATACAGTTTATTGTAAGTACTGATGGCAAACTGGTACCTATATGGGTTGAAATACCATCAGACCTTCAATCGATGGCCTTAGTTTTGGTAAAACGATTTATAACAGAGCTATGACCAATGCCAAGAGGTTAATGACAATATTCATAATATACCAAAGCAACTTGATGGTTTTATTTCGGCTTTTCCTTCAATCCTTCTTTTTCCTTTGTAGCGTTGTGGGGATTCTCAACTGGAAATAGTCGACTGATACTAAAAATCACAATTAGTAACTTAGTACGGTTGATAGCCACATCTCTAAAACGCGAAACAACTCTAATTTTCCGGGACGCTATGGCTCGGTCATTTCGATTCCGCTGTTTTAGCTGACAAAAACTATTTTTCGATCCTCACGACACTGTGTGCCCCGATCTAGGGTGAGTTCCACATTAGTTAAGTGATTGTGCCAGATTCTCTGTGCTGGATAACCAATATCGATTCCATCACCTATTTATTATCCGATTTGGCGCTGTCATTGTTGGACGCATGGCTAAGGGTTATCCAGAACATAGAAGATTGTAATGAGTATGTATTTCTACTGCATACTGGGGTGTGCCTCAGTGTTTTATTGTAAGTGATCACGTTTACTTTATGTTAATAAATGCTAGCGTGTTCATACTTAACCTAAATTTGCATCTTGCAATGTGCTTGCTATGTTTGCAAGTTTCTTACCTGTAAACCGCTGCGATGTGCTGACCTACAATGCTTCCCAAACCGTTCCTTGGCTTAAAAAGGGGAAGAAGCTGGTACATGCGCACCCAATGGTGCTTTCAGGGCTCTTCGTACGGCTGGACCCCTTGTCTACTGCTGCATGCTACTTGCTCCCTACACGCTGACCAGGTCTTGGCCAGCCTGACTGCGGCCTACCGCCACGCTAGCTGGGGCCAGCGCCGTCTACCATGAGCAAACCCGAGCAACTACAGTTCCGGCGGCCTATCGCCGAGTCTGTGCTGACAGGCCCCCGCGTCTGCCGCGTGCTGCCAAGGGACGGTACCCTTCTTATCTATTAACCGCGTGTTGGTTATCTGTACAGAACTGTAGTGACATTATTTACCCACGACCTAGCTGTAGTATCTTAGTTCTTAATTATATTTATTAATTAACTTGTCCAGCTGTTTTCTTTACAACTACCTACTACCTATGAGTTAGCGGCCTGCGCAAGCTTACCCAGCGCAGGACCGACCCGTTACACCTTCTAGTAAAATTGCTTTTTGAACAACTTACATAACCTAAACTAAAATCATGTTTATTTGATGGGATAAACGCCCTTAAAACGTGGCTACCTACTAGGCCGAAACTGTCAAAGGGAAAACCTGACCCGAAATGAAAAATAACTTGATCGGAACTGATATACGTATCTCTTACTAAAAATAATAAGTGTCTCACAATAAGCCCTTTCATTTTATCAAATCATAAATGGTACAGTTTATTACCCAGATAAATTACTTAAATTATAGGCCAATCTGCGATACAAAACCTAGTTAAGTTCTTTCACCGGAATTATGTTCATTATGGTAGTAATAAAGTTGCCTGAAAAGTCCATACAAATCCCAGAGTAGCAAAAACAATAATAGGCTGTCAAAGTGCCCAAAAATCAGTTTTACTGCAATTTGTGCTCAGGGCATGTTTATTTTTTTTCAATTGTGCAAAAAAAATACTACTAATGATTTAATTTACTAAATGCCGGAGTGTGCGAGGGAACTGCACAATTTGATTCCGCAAACCCCTTGGTATCAAATTGTGCAGTTCCGTCCACCATTGTACTATAACACGTACGGCAATGCGTCATTGGTTCATGGTGGACATCCCACTCATACGCACAAAGCGTGTTTCTAATAATTTCATTGTGCGCACAGTTAAGGAGTTTAATTCCTTGCCGGAGTCTTTGTTTCCTGATATCTACAACTTTGGCGTCTTTAAGTCAAGGGTGAATAGGTTACTTATAGGCAATCGTGATTCACCGTAGACCACATCATCGCTTACTATCACGGCTTATCTCAATACTGGCCAAACGCGAGCCTATCGATAAACTAAAAAATAAAAAAGGCCCATATATTATTTTGCTCCTTTGGGATTTTAATGGAATTTTCAGGCAACATTACTACTACCATAATAAATATAATTCCGATGATAGTACTAGTACTAACTAGGATTTTTTTTCACAGTAAATGTATTTATTTCCTGGACTGTTATTTTTCAAAACTGGTTTTCATAATTTTCTAATTTGTTCCAAAAAATGAACCCATATTCAAAATTTTATTTTGAGTGATCCTATTATGGTACCGTTTTTCACTCGGATGCACGGAACCTTCAAATTGACTAATTTACTGTCTTGTTGACTTGAATTGCTCTAGAAGACAGAAGTACCTATAAAGAAAAACACAATCTATCAGTGATAATGATCCTATAAATTTAAAATACAAAATATATGAAATGAAATGAAATGTATTTATTTTCCAAAAGGATTAGCCTAGATTACATCAGTGTTTACATTACAAAAATGGACATGGCTATTACATATAATATGATCGCTGTCCTTCAAACTAGGAAGATCCTGTATCTTGAAGAACAGTTTTCTCTAAAACTTAAATGGATTTTTATTTTTTTATATGTATTCATAAATTGAGCACTATTATTGTTGTATTAATTTTTTTTTTATTAGTAATTTTTAGATAATTGTGTGAAGTGTTGATGTAAATGTGTGAGGTTTGTCCTAAGTGTGTTTTGTATAAATAAAAACTAATTCGATTTGATGATTGTGAAAATTGACAAATAAAAGTTAAGCAGAGATAGGGGATTTACATGCACCTATTGAATTGGCACGTAATCACTCTTTAACATTATGGCCATTTTACAAAGGTTATCACCTACAGAATGTTGTTTACCCTGGAGCCCAGGAAGGTTTCATTTCTTTCTTGTTTTTGTTCAAAATATCGAAGCCAACAAAATTATAATACCTTGCCTCATTACTTCCGTCAGCACAATAAATACATCGCCTTGTATTTCCAACTTAAACATGATAACGAAACCTTGTATAAAAGCAGACGTACGAATATTTTTGCCATAGTATTGTGAGTCTGGTCAAACAAGATGACGTGTTTTCTGGTATTCCTGGTAATTTCGCTGCTGGTTCATGCACATGTTAATGCAAGAACTTACCAAAATCAACAACAACAAGCATACCGACCACCAAACACACAAGCATACCAACAATACCCAGCAGGTTGGTATTGTAATTGTATCTATGACAGTGTTACTCTCTTTTTCAGCCTCAGTTGTGGGCAATTGATAAAATTTATTAATTAAGATGTGGATCACATCGTGGGTTACTCATAAGTTATATTTATTTTTAACCAACTTCAAAAAGGTGGAGGTTATCAATACAACTGTATTTTTTTATGTATATAAATAATATACCTCAGAATTTTTTACCCGATGAACCGATTTTGATGATTCTTTTTTATTTGAAAGCTGGTGCTTGTCATGTAGTCCCATTTAAATTTGATTAAGTTCTGATGAAAAACATCATATCAATATGAAGAACATGTATATCTACATCAGAACTCAATAAATGATGGCAAATCACTCGGGATCGCTGCAGTCGCATGTCTGTTTATTGTTTACACCATTTCATAACGCACACGCGGTAAAGCCGCCTGTTGTATATTTGTTTTAATTTTATTGTTTCTTTTTGTATTGTTTTATCTTGGTGTACAATATAGTACATTGTGATACAAGGGTGGAAAGTAGGTTATTGCAAACGAGCTGTCATTAACAAGCCCGAGCCGAAGGCGAGGGTTTTTAATGACACGAGTTTGCAATAACCTACACACCCGTGTATCACACGACGTTTTTCAATACAGTTGTGAGAAACAGTAAAAACAAATCAAATAATTAGATTTGTTTATTCACAAAAAATAAAATTTTCAATATGGCGCGTTTTTGGAACTGGACATATTTTTTTACAAAGAAAACAGCCTATACAGCCTATTCGATTTTTGACAAACGTTGATGTGAAAATAATTAACTTAAAACTGGTAATTAAATATATTAAACAACTATTTAAAAACTTTTGAGAATTCATTGCTAAAACGTACGGAATCATTAATTTTTCCTTTTTTCTTTTTAATGACACGAGTTTGCAATTACCTACACACCCTTGTATCACACGACGTTTTTCAATACAGTTGTGAGAAATAGTAAAAACAAATCAAAGAATTAGATTTGTTTATTCACAAAAAGTAAAATTTTCAATATGGCGCGTTTTTGAAACTGGACATAATTTTTTACAAAGAAAACAGCCTATACAGCCTATTCGATTTTTGACAAACGTTGATGTGAAAATAATTAACTTAAAACTGGTAATTAAATATGTTAAACAACTATTTAAAAACTTTTGAGAATTCAATGCTAAAACGTACGGAATCATTCATTTTCCCTCGTAGAAAATCTATCCTATTTTATTCTATGTATGAAAACTCCTTGCTACTAAACTTTTTTAAATTGACTTATAAATTTAAAACTAAACTGCAAACATAATGATCGAGCTCGTAAACAAAAGTCACGACCGCGTAACAGAAAGATGCCTATGCGTAAGATTTAACTTTCGAATCATAATTATAGCCTCTGAAAGTACGTCATGTTTAACAACTGTATTGAAAAATAATATATAAATAAATAACATAACGTCACACTAGTACGCTCTAAAGGGGTACACAGGTGTGAACAGATCACCCTGGTATACTCTCATTTAGTCTGGGATGTTTAGAAAAAACTTATTTGGATTGTAATTCTAATATTAATTGCATTGGAGTTTAATTAATTGTAATTATGTAACATAACGGAGGTGGTCACTGGCCCCTGAAACACAGATGCTGTTACCTAGCTCAGATTCAATTTACAAAAAAATGTGAACCCCTGAGTTTTCAATTTTTTTGTACATTTTGAAGGTAATAAAACATTTATTTATTATTATTCCTTGTGCTTTTCGCTTAAATCTTTCTTTTTCGCGTAGTCATGGTATAATAGTACATTATGGTACAAGTGTGCAATGTTCGTGATTACCGCTGAGGCGCCATTGAGACCCGAGCCGTAGGTGAGGGTCTTAAGAGAGCCGAGGACGGTAATCATCAATACACACGTGTATCATACGACGTTTTTCAACACACTTGTGAAGAAAATAATACAAAAAAATCATTTTCAACAGTAAAAATGAGTTGTGAATTTTTTTCACAATGGCGGGCAAAATTAATCAGTTTTCCTATGCGCGCGCATTTAACAATGGCGATCGGCCATAAACTAAAAGAATGAGGTTTCTTTTTTTTTGGCTATACGTGGATAGTGTTTTAGCCAAGTACAAAATAGGGAATTTATTTTTTCTTAATTACAGAGCAAATAAAATTTATATTTGAGTGTAAGTTTTATTTATTAAGCACGCGCAAGTTGAAATTATCTATTTAAATACAAAGTTGCATGACATGAGCAAGCAATAGGTACATTAATTTATTTGTACTATTGAACACGATCTTTTTTGTATCGAAACTTTTTTAAGAACAAAGCAACTCAACCAATAAATTAAAAAAAAAACTCTATAACTCACTTGTGAATTATTATTCACAAGTGAGTTATAGAGTTTTTTTGCAATGAAAAAGTCACAGTTTGATAACAGGTATCTATCATTATGTGCCTAATTGCGGTGAAATTAGAGCCACTTTATGAGCAAGTGTGTTGAAAAATATAGTATGCAACTCTTGAATAAAACGGATTTATATCGAGGGCCATGAATCACTCGCGTCGCTCAGGATTCTAACACTTGAATCACTCGCTATGCTCGTGATTCAATCATAATGAATCACTCCCTACGGTCGTGATTCAGTTGATAGAATCCTTCACTTGTTCGTGATTCATCTATGGCCCTCGCTTTAAAACCGTCCTTTATTCACTAGTTGCATAATATACTATTATACCATTCCCCCTCTTAAAAGCTTATTTTATTCAACAGTGAATAAAAAGCACTTTTACTCACTGTTTTGGGGTTTGAATTTAGAACACACCAATATATATTCGGCCTCCATCTCAATGCTATACAACCTCCTTGCGCATAAAATACTCGATAGAAATTCCAACAAACTCTTTGTGCAAAGAATATTCGATTTTCAAACTCCTTCATCGACTTCATTTTGAGTTTGTTTATATTTAGGATTTTAATTTTGATTTTAGTCTAGGATGTTTACTGAATACTTATTTGTATTGTAATTCTAATATTAATTGCATTGGTGTTTAATAAATTAATATTATGTAACGTAACAGAGGTGGTCACTGGCCCCTAAAACACAGGTGCTGTTACCTAACTCAGCTTCAAAATTTTAACCCTGAGGTTTCACTTTTTATTTATTTATATACACTTTATGTAAATTTTCAAGGTAATAAACTTATTTATATTTATTATTATTCCTTGTGCTTTTTGCTTAAATCTTACTTTTTCTCGTAGTCATGGTATAAAATATAGTAAGCAACTCTTGAATAAAACGGATTTATATCGAGGGCCATGAATCACTCGCGTCGCTCAGCATGCTCATTATTCAATAATCATGAATCACTCCCTACGGTCGTGATTCAATTGTTAGAATCCTTCACTTGTTCGTGATTCATCTATGGCCCTCGCTTTAAATCCGTCCTTTATTCACTAGTTGCATATTTCCCATACAACAAACGTAATTTTTTTGCAGTTTTTTGCGATAATGGTAAGGAACCCTTCGTGCGTGAGTCCGACTCGCACTTGGCCGGTATTTTGGGAAAAGATTTTTTTTTTTATAATTTTTTGCTTTAAGTTACTGCCTCGTTGGCCTAGTGGTAGCAAGCGCTGCTGCTGATCATAAGGTCCTGGGTTCGATTCCCAGGTCGGAAAAAGTGGTAATTGGATGTTTATGTCTGGAGTTTCATAGTAGTAGACTACGGGCTAGTCTGGCTTTGTGCCTGGTTGATGGCAACAGGCTCGAATTGTTTTACATGGGACTTAAACATAACTGGTGAAATGTAAGTGTACTATAGGGGCACTCCTTTTTTATTAATTTATTTATTCGGGATGGGCAATCATCTAATGATTTCTCTCGCTCTGGGTCTGGAAGAGGGAGGGCTTGGTGTCAGACTTTTACTGACTAAAACCCACCTGAGTTCCTTGAGTTGCTTGTGCCAGGGCAGCGGTAACTCTCTTTCAAATTTATCCGCGACCCAGACAGGCCTAACCCTTCGAAGAATACAAGTGTCATGTTATGTATATATTTAATTCAAGTTCTGGAGAATAGGGTACTTGACAAAAATATCTTGTTTAGTCCGTCAGTTAGATAACCTAAAAATATTGACATGTATTTTTCTTTTGACACGTAAACAAAAAAATACAGTGCTTTGAAATATCGTTTGATGTAAGGCCCGGACTCCACCAAAGCGGCGACTTGGAGAAAGTCCAGTTGAGTGGAGACGAGATGTGTGAATAACGAAATTCTATTGGTTGTTTAAAAAACATCTCCTCACCGCTTGTCTCGTCTCCGCTTTGGTGGAGTCCGGGCCTTATGGTGTGCTAAACTTTATACTAACAAAGTGACGTCACAATCCCCCCACACCTGAACTTTGATGCGCTTTATGTTTGGCATTTTTTATTTATTTGATAAACCAAAAAATACGGGTCCAATATTAATTGATAATCTCACTGACGGACTAAATACAATTATCATTTTTAGGGTTCCGTAGGCAAATGGCAAAAAACGGAACCCTTATGAATTCATCATGTCTGTCTGTCTATCTGTCTGTCCGTATGTCACAGCCACTTTTTTCCGAAACTATAAGAACTATGCTGTTGAAACTTGGTAAGTAGGCGAATTCTTTTGGGGGTTTCCCATACTTAGAACTGAAACTCAAAAAAAATTCAATCAAACCTACACGTGTGGGGTATCTATAGAAAGGTCTTCAAAATTGATGTGGATATCTATGGATAGGTCTTCAAAAATGATATTGAGGTTTCTAATATTTTTTTTTTCTAAACTGAATAGTTTGCGCTAGAGACTCTTCCAAAGTGGTAAAATGTGTGTCACCCCCCTGTAACTTCTAAAATAAGAGAATGATAAAACTAAAAAAAATATGGAAGTTTAAATGGTAATGTACATTACCATGCGAATTTCGACCGAAAATTGGTTTAAACGAGATCTAGTAAGTAGTTTTTTTTAATCAATATCAATATCAAAATACATATAATAAATCTGTAGAAAAGTAATTTTTGTACATCGAAAATATTTCCAAAAAAATAGCCAGGGTGTTAAAGGATAACCAACAGAACCTATTTCCAGCATTTTTGGATTTTTTGTCTGTTTGTCTGTTTATTTGTGCACGTATCACGTGAAATGTACGAAACCAATGTAGATAACTTTTATACATAAAAATTGTGCATAACTTGAAGAATTACTTAGTTTTTGTTTCATCGCAATCGGTTCACTTTATCAAAAGTTAGAAGCATTTAAAGTGTTCAAGTAGTAAAATTATCACACCACACGCAATTCAGATACTCAGACAGTTGAACTCACTATTCGATAGATGGCGTTATGCATTTGTCGTCATTTTCTGAATGGCGGTGTTAAGATGAAAAAAATGGTAGGTAGGAAGGGTAGATAGCCAGTCAATTAGGGTAGGCAGGTAGGCAGGGAGTGTCAACTCTATACGTCGCATCAACGACATACCTTCAAGGGCTATTTCAGGTGTGGCTAGAGTAAAATAATAATTTGGGACCTAATGCACGAGACCAAAAAAATACGTTTTATGATGAGGTCAACCTCAATGGTGTGTGCAATGTTGTTTTTAATTTTGCCGCCGCTACTGTCCGTCTGGATAGACTAATGATAATAAGCGCGAGGGCGTACTACGCCCAAGGTTCCTGGTTTGAGTCCCAGCTATAGATAGGTATTTTTTAATGTTTTCGTTTCGGTGTAGTATTCTGGAGTGCTACTAGATGGCGCGCAGCAAAACTGTATTTACTATTTTTTTTGTATGAAGTCAATAAGTAAATATTCTGTGCAGGTAGGTAAGTTGAGTAGGTAGGTAGGTAAGGTAGGTAAGGTAGGTAAGGCGTAGGTTGGGTAAGTAGGGTAGGTAAGACGTAGGTAGGTAAGTAGGGTAGGCCGTTGACGGGAGCGAAGCCGCGGGCACAGCTAGTACGTCATAAATCGTGAACCGCAATTTACCAAGTACGGAACCCTTCGTGCGCGAGTCCGACTCGCACTTGGCCGGTTTTCTACCTAGGAACCATCCCTATTGGAATATAGAATCTGCATATATACTCATCAGTGTTTAAATTAATGATATGGTTGGATTTTTTGTATATATAAGGCTGTATGGTATCAATTTTGTAAGTAATTTTAACTGGATTTCAAAACTTATACAATTATTTTTTCTAGCTTCTAATTATGGTACCTCGACTGCAACCAACGGTAGCGTCGCCAGTGGAATTCATTTCGGATCATTTCGCCTTAGCCCAGGGGGCTATGAAGAGACCGACGATAATTGCTTATCGTAAGGAAGTTTTTATTTATTTAAATGTGCACTGTAAGTTACATTTAACTGACAGACGACAATCTGGCAATCCAAGTATAGCATGCATTGTATGTTTCTTTCATACATTCTCCAATTATGAAAATTTTTATATGTTCTCAAAATGTCAAAGGTTTTTAATTTATGTGTTGCATTGTCGGTTAAATTTAACTGTGTATCGCCGTACGACTCGTAGTCTGATGATGGATCGGGCTAGGTTGAATTAGATTGACGAGGTTTAAATTTGCACTTAGCAGAAATTTAAACCGATCTTTTTACCTGACTGCCGAAGGAGGGTAATATGTTTACCAGTCCATGAATATATGTATGTTTGTTCCTATGTGGCGTTATAGAGACCAAACGCATTGATCGATTTTGATGATTCTGTCGTCAATCGATTCATCTCAACCTTACGAGTGTCACTGGGCCACATTAAAATTGGAAAATAGAAAAATGGCGGTGGCTTTTGGGCTCCACATTGTGGATAGCCCAAAGTATTTTTTCTTCCAAGCCCATCTTATGGGGTACTAAAATGAAGGGTTTTAGAGATGATTTAAAACGAAAATGTTATAAATAAAAATAGTTAATTTAGATAATAAAAAAACCCGATTGATTACGAAGCGAACTATGTAGAGGTATACAACAAGAAAATCATGATGTGCAGTCGATGGATACATCTGGTTTTGGTCAGCCAGCTCGCGTATAATATGTATCCTCCGACTACACAGCATGATTTTATTCTTGTTTCTTAGTTTATTGAATCTTGTTTCTTAATTTCAGGTGCAGCGCAATGACACAGTTCGTTGCAAGGTATTGTGGAAATATTTAGAAGGCGGACGTCGAGCAAGATATTTATTTGATGTAGAATAATATACCTATATAATGCAAGATAAGTGACGAATTAGTAACAAGTAATTATTATAAAATAAATGTAGGTATTATTTATTCTGTCTTTGCTTTCTGAAGGTAAAACCTAGAGTTATTGTAGAGTTACCAGTTTTATTCTGACTGTTAAGTGTACGATTATAACGGTTTAACTCAGAATTGGATTGCTCTTGTTTCGAGTTGATCGCAAAAGTCGCCCATTATGTTAGTTTTTGTATAATTGCTGCTACATCACATCACATCATCAGTCTATTAATGTTCCCACTGCTGGGACACAGGCCTCCTCTCTATGATAGGGGATGGGCCGTAATCCACCACGCGGGCCCAGTGTCGGTTGGTGGATGTCACTTGTCTTCGAATTTTTGGGTCTAAGACATGCCGGGTTCCTCACGATGTTTTCCTTCACCGTTTTGAGAGCAATGGTGATAAAATAATTTACACAAAGTAAAGCGCCTGCCTGGGTTCGAACCCATGACCTACAACTTGTAAGTCGCGGCCGATACCACTGGGCCACCACTGCTCCACAAACATGGATGTACTATCCTCAAATGCATATTTCTCAACGCAACTGAGGTTTGCTATTAGAGAACCCAACTATAAGTTAAGCTCGCCTTTGTACATAAACTGTCCTGTTGTGTTTGTGTTTTGTGCATACTAAAGAATAAGAATCATCATCATCATCTGCCTAGTCTTTTTACTAAAGAATAAGAAGGAAAAAATATTTTTTGAACTATTTTTCTTTCTTAATTATTTTTCGCATGAGAAAGTCGTAGAACATTAACAATAACGTATTGCACAAGAGAGTTATTAACCTCCCAAAATCGGCACAAGTTTTATTATCAATATAAACAAGTTATAATAGTAGTTTATGATACTGTTGCATAATAAGGGGTATTAAAACATGAGTGTGAGTTTAAAAACCGAGCCGTAGGCGAGGTTTTTAATAGTATTCACACGAATGTTTTAATACCTAGTTATGTGCAGTTTCATACACTACTTTATCTACACTCATACATTTTGGGATTGAACCTACTTAATCTTATTTTTTGCATTTTCCATGCCATAAAGTAGTGATAAATGCATCATATAATAATCTCGACTTTGCTGGTAAGAGATTATGAGTAATTTCCTTCGCCGTATATAAATATTTGGCGGCGTAAATTTTTCTTCACATTCACTAATACCAGACATTTTTAGCAAGAATTTTAAAAAGTCATGAAATTCAGTACAACGAAATCTGCAAAACGTATGAATGGCGCCAAAACGCCAAAACGCCTAAATTGCGGTAAAAAAATCGTGCGGCAATAATACCCCATGAAATCCGTGTTTTGCAACAGAATCCACCGCATCGCAGCGCGATTATAATTCGCGCGAATATTTTGAGCTCTATGAACAGTTGGAAAGAGACAAAAGTTCGCGCAAATAAAAATGGCAGTGCGTAATAAGCCTAAAGCGGGCATTGTTACAGACAAGTTAAAATTGGAATCAATTTTTTTTATCAGGTACTATAAAAATGGCATTTCAAAAAATATAAATAATTGATGGAAACTCCTTAGTGATTAACTTCTTGGATTTGTCCTGTATCATAATAGAAAAAAAGTTATTTTATGATGCAGTTGTTTGAAAATCGAAGGAAAATGTTGAACTATAATGGTTTTTTTTTTAATTTTTCCTATCCACGAATATAAAGTACGTGTTTATGCAATATTTTTCGAATTCATAATTGGAACATTACGTTGTGAGTGTAGATAAAAATAATTAAAAGTTTTTCAAGGTAAAAAAACATAAAAGAAGATGTGCGAATATCTTGACCTTAGTATTTGTAAGACTGGTCAAGTAAGATGACGGCTTTTGTGGTATTTCTGGCTTTCGCGATATTTGCTCAGACGTTCGCGGTCCCAGGTGAGTTCTAAAACTGATAAATCATATGTTTTAAATTAGTTAATCTGAGGGTTTAATTAATGTATAGGTGAACACAAACACTTCCCGTCTTATTAATAAACGTGGACTAAGGTAAGATTAACTTTATTCCAAGCATTAGGTTGGTACTAACAAATTTCCGTATTAATAAACACGGAATAAGGAGAGATTATACTAATCTGACTCTAGTCTTGGACTAAAAGTTATTCCATGGTGCTAGCTAGTTTAAGGTCGGAGTAAGGTTGGATTAAGAGTGTAACCATGGCGACTACATTTATTATTTTTGATTGACATTTTGTTGGTTGTGATTTGATGATGAAAATTTTCATGAATATAATGAAAATATATTGTACTAGACAGGAAACACTATTTCAGGAATTGGCATGAAGATGTGTTTAATACTTAGGTATTTTACTAACATTAGTATGAGTATACACTCGTCAGCAGATGTATCAAACCACTACGAATATTAAATACTAGCTGTTGCCCGTGACTTCGTCTGCGTAGCATTAGTACTCCTTATAGCCTATTTTTAATGTCGCACTAATTATATTGTGAAGGCCGCCTTACTTGGGAAATTATTAGTTCACCATACAAATTTCTACCTTCCTTGCCACCATTGCATTGGATAAAAACTATCGTATGTCCTTCCCAGGGTCTCAAACTAACTCCATTGAGGTAATATGTAATACATAATATCTCAATGACTAACTCCTTCCAAAATCAGTTCAGCGGTTTAAGCGTGAAATGGTAATAGACAGACAGACAGAGTTCCTTTCGCATTCATATGCGATTTAAGTATGACAGATGTCACTGTGTCAGCTATTTTTCTTTCTTTTTCTCCTTTATGTCATCAAATTTCTTGGTTTCATTCACTGGTTCACTCTTTTTACTTTTAAATTGAACTGGGTTGCCATAGCTTACGCGTAAATCCAAGAGTAACAAATGAATAGTTAGTCCGAGGTTATTCCATGTTTATTAATAACATTGCTAAGCCTATGTTAATCCTTACTTACTCCGGGATTAGCTAGTCCAAGAGTAACTTCGGAGTAAGCTGGTAATACGTCATTTTTATTAATAAGACTGTTCATGTTTGTGTATGGTGGATAAATAAGCCACAATAAATTATGTTGTCGATGTGACAAAAAGGTGTTCGAAAGTGTAGGGCGCTAATCAAATTGCAATGATATCAGTAACATTTTGTATGTGTCATTTACCATGTCTTATTTGGACAGCAATCGTGAAGTGATTTTTAAAGGGGCTTAATATGTTAAAGAAACAAATATTAGAAAAAGCCTTTAACCGTGACACAAAAAATTGGCGCAAATAATGTTGATTTATACGAAACTTCAATTTGTAATCACTAGTTGCTTTTGACAATATGCCTTCTTTGTAATGGATATAGAACTAGAGGACACATTTTAACTTTACTTTAAAATTGGCATTCTCAAATCATAAGTGAATATAAGGTCGACCGCATCATCGCTTACCATCAGGCGAGATAGACGCGAGCATCATCATCATCATATCAACCGAACGACGTCCACTGCTGGACATAGGCCTCCCCCAAGCGTCGCGAGCCTATCGTTAAATCTATACTATAATATTATAAAGCTGAAGAGTTTGTTTGTTTGTTTGAACAAACTAATCTCAGGAACTGCGGGTTGGAATTGAAAAATTACCATATTCCAATTAGATAGTCCATTTATCGAGGAGGGTTATAGGCTATATAACATCACGCTACGATCATTAGGAGGGGAGCATAAATGAAAAATGTTGCAAAAAAAGGCAAAAATATTCCATTTTGAGAGCTTCCGTTGCGTGCGTTGCGTAAACGGTTTAATTTACGCAACAGTCATGCATGTAGGGTAGATGGGTAGGTAGGTACCAGTTGACAGGAGCGAAGCCGCGTGGGATAGCTAGTTATTAATAAAGAAAGTATTTTTGAAAAATCACACCTTATTATTGTTAGTTTTTTTAAGGGTTCCGTACCCAAAGGGTAAAAACGAGACCCTATTGCTAAGACTCCGCGATCCGTCTGTCTGTCTGTCCGTCTGACACCAGGCTGTATCTCGTGAACCGTGATAGCTTGGCAGTTGATATTTTCACAAATGATGTATTTCTGTTGCCGCTATAGCAACAAATACTAAAAACAGAATAAAATAAATATTTAAGTGGGGCTCCCATACAACAAACGTGTTTTTTTGCCGTTTTTTGCGATAATGGTTGGCCGGGTTTTTTTAAACGTTTCCCTACACTAGAAATTTCTCCCTGTATTGTGAGTGCGTTTACAAATATATAAGCTCATATACACAACACCCAAAGACGTAACGACTATCTGTAGGTCATACAAATATTTGTTCCGTGCGGGAATCGAACCCGCGACATGCAGCTCAGCAGTTAATCGCTCAACCACTGCGCCAACCGTGCGCCCATGATATATAGTAGATATCACGAGTCTTTTTTTAGAGTTCCCAAAGATAAAGCGCGATGCGACGGGGTTAAAATGCATTTTATAACAACCGACAACACGTGCTGAAGAGATTGATGCTGTGATGACTAGTAGGAAGCTAGTTCACGTACGAATACATAATTTTGCAAATTTGTAAGCGATATGGATAATGATTTAGGACGAAACCGAGCGCGCGAACTTTTATAAACAGACCTTTGGGAATCTGGATATCATGAAAAAACAACGAAACGTATCTGTTCAAAACAAAATTATTTGCATTATTGAACTACTAATCTATCCATGTATGGAATGACCGTTTTGCAATTTTCCGTCTTCTTATGGTATTTATTCGCGCCCAAAATGCGTTAAAATTTGGGTCTTTCGACGCTCATAACTATCAAATATTTACTTTTTTCACTTTTTTGTTTCCATACAGGGCTAGATAATGATGAGACAAATTGATATCACTTTTTATTTTGAACGTACATTGCAGTGGTAGTTGTAGGCACTCCCTTTTCCGCACTTAGACTCCCATTTGGTCCATTGTGCGTGGGGGCTGTACTGGCTAGAATAGCCAGCCTAGCTCCGTCCAAAAGCACAGAAGCTTCCTGGGAGCTTCACAGGCTTCTCGCGACCTCACTGTTCCGATGATTTCTTCGCGTTGAGATGCCACAGCCTCGCATTCCAGGATTACGTGGGCGGCTGATTCTTCGGCGTTAAAACAGCCCCTGCAAAGTGGGCTGTCCGTGGCGCCTATGTTGAATAAATGTTTGTTAAGAAGGGTGTGGCCCGTTATGGTCCCTATAATTATTTTGAGGTTATTTCTACTCAGGCTGAAGAGTTTTTTTAGTTAGACGCGGGTGTACATTTGGCAAAGCCATTTTTGACTGTCTACAGTCTGTTGCCCATGACCATCTGTTATTGTGTAGCTCTGTTGATCTTTGACGAATCCACACACGAAATTGCGAGAAGGGCAAGGGGATAAGCGGGTACGGGCCTAGCACACCATCTCGGAGCCCCTCTTCGCAAGCTCGTCTGCGGCATCATTGCCTAGGGATCCACTATGCCCCCTGATCCACTGGAGGGTGATTCGATTGGATTTCAATACACTCTCCAGGGCGAGGTGGCATTCAAATATAAGTTTATTGTTGGTTAGTTTATTTTCTAAAGCCTTGAGCACGGCCAGACTATCACATAGGAAACTGATACCGTAGTTCTGGATGCCTGAGCGCTTAACGGTTTTTGCAGCTTGTGTTAAGGCGACACATTCACATTGAAATATCGAACTGTGTGTGCCGAGCGGTATGTGAAAGTTAATGTTGAGGTCAAGGGAGTGTACGCCAGCACCTGTATGGAAGAATTTTCGACTAGTGTATCCTTAAGTTGTTCTAATCCCTAGAACATTTCAATGAAAGTAACTTGTAGCTTTGGCACGTCACGCCTGTTTACATTCACAAGAAAGTAAAAAAAATAAAAAAAATTCAAAGTAGTTTTTATTTTTGTTTAGTTTTAAGCCGATTTGTCTCCTGTGCGGGTCACAAATAAATACTTTTTCTTTTTTTCTTTACAAGGTAAGGAAGTCATTGTACCCAATCAAACTGAGAGGGCCAGGGCACTTGAGATGAGGAAAAATGATCAAACCTACAGATGATGTGCATCATTCATAGTTTACCTGTTTCATTTATTGCAGTTTTTTTTTAATAAAAATAAGATGTAGCAATAATATTAAAAACTGGCTCAAATTAATGAAAGACTAAACGAGTTTTTCCTAAACACCATTCGTTATTAAAAAGTTGAAATCTCAGTAGGTACCTACTCCATGTTGATATAATGCCACTTGTCTGGAGCCACAGGATTGATAAAACAAGAAAATAAAAATAAACTTGTTAGAATCTGTCATCTATACGCGCCAAATATTTCACCGGTTGATAATATCAATACTACACACATCAAAAGTGTCCAGGGATCAAGTACATTTTTAACTATAAAAAAATATTCAATTGATATTTTACCATATCCAATCTTCCAGACTGGCTTCTAACTTTAATTCTCATGTTTTTTATACCTATATTTTGTAAAAATTAAGAAAAAATGGTAAAAATGAGGATTTTTAAATTTTTTACTGTAAAATAAAATATATATATGTTTTTTTTTTAACTTTGTTCTACACTAGGAATTTATTCCTGTATCTTGGGTGCGTTTACAAACATATAAACTCACATACACAAGACACCTAGATCCGGAAAAACTATCTGTATGCCATAAAAATATTTGTTCCTTGCGGGAATCGAACCTGCGACACGCAGCAATCGGTTTCCACCATTGACACGTATCACACAATCATAGCGATTTGGCATGTTTAGGTCAGATCAGTTCATAAAAAATCACTTTGAGGAATGGCCGCCCACGTTCTTTCTAACAAGTCAAATAGTTGTTGTGGGGTATGCACTTGATTGAGCAGGCCACGGCAGAACGTTGATGCGGGCATCAGCAAGAATGCGTGTAACAACTCTAGCCGTGTGTGGAGGTGCATTAGTCGAAACGAATCACCCAACTGGCATCGCAAAAGGATAATCACGACTTGTTGCCCCTGATGCAAATGAGATCGATACTTCCACCGATCCAAATACCAAAAACCATTATTGTTTCTCCTCCATATGGATGAACTGCCTGGCAAAATTTCAAATATTCTTGACGACCAGAGATCCTCCAACTCGAGTACGTCTTGTATCAGGCCTCATAGCGAAACCTTCTTCCTCCCAATTTCTGTGTTCGCCAGCCCATTGTAAACGGGCCCTACGATTGTGGGGTGCTATAGGTGGAACGATCAGCGTCCTTCAGCAACGCAGAATTTCACACAAACTTTCAACCCCTCAGGAGTGGAATTTCCGAAAACCAATAAATACTTGAATTCTTTTAACAACCAAGAGCGTAAATCTAAAATTTCATGTGTCCAATTTACAAACTGTAAAAATTTCATACAAACTTTAAACCCTTTTTTACCGCTTTGGAGGTAGAATTTCCAAAAACCAATAAATACATGAATTCTTTTTATCAATCAAGAGCGTGAATGTAAAATTTCACGTGTCCAATTTACAAACTGTAGAAATTTCATACAAACTGTCAACTCCCCTTTTACCCCCTTAGGGGTAAAATTTCCAAAAATCCTTTCTTAGTGCGCACTTTCGTCACTTGACGAACCTCCCTGCCAAATTTCATCTTTATGCGTCAAGAGGTTTTCGATATTTCGTGATGAATGAGTGAGTGACCTTTCACTTTTCTATACTAAGATTATAAAGAGGTAAAATTTGTAAGTTTGTATGTAGGGGGTAATCTCAGGAACTACTGGTTGGAGTTGAAAAATTCTTTGTGTTAGATAGTCCATTTATCGAGGCAGGTTATAGGCTATATAACATCACGCTACGACCAATAGGAGCGGAGCATAAATGAAAAATGTTGCAAAAACGGGCAAGAATATTACTTTTTGAGGGCTTCCGTTGCGTGCGCTGCGTAAACGGTTTCAGTTATGCAATCATGTATGTAGAGTAGGTAGGCTAGGTGTAGGGGAGGTGTAGGGGAGGTGTAGGGGAGGTGTAGGGGAGGTGTAGGGGAGGTGTAGGGTAGCCAGCTGACGGGAGCGAAGCCGCGTGGGACAGCTAGTATATATATATATAGCTACTTTAAATAAATGGCAAGAAAGCACACAACACGCGCTTGAGAAAATATACTGTCTAGGTAGTTATAATGAAAAAATGTAACTCAAATAATTTTGTAAGTTGTACAAACATCCACAGCTATGGAAGAGCGGAGCATAAGCATGATGACGACTGGGTTAGGATACTCCCCAAAAGGTGGCTCCAATCATAAACTAATGTGAACTAGTTGGTTCAGAAATAAACATTTTGTATTTGTATTTGTAATCTCACCTAAAGCAATTGACAAAATTTGGATGCACTATTTACCTACATCTGATCTTAGGTACTGCAAGTCGATTTTGTAAAAAACTCACTGTGAGAACTTAGGTGAAGTAAAAATGAATTGTCACTCAAACTTCAAGCTCACTTCACTTAAGGTATCCGTGAGTTTGTTACAGAGTAGCAATGCAAAGTTATTTTAATCAGATTACAATTTAAAAAATATTTTTAAATTTTCAGCCACTCAATATGGTCAAATAAACGCGTCGAATGGCAGCATTGCATTTGGAGTAGTAGAAGCCAATAGTACATTTGGCGACGCTGCATTTAGCATTGGAGCAGTGGACACGATAAAAAGAGAACCGTAAGGACATTATTTACTATCTTTTCATCACACTTGCACGTAAACAGTATCAAAACATACAGGTTAACTTGGCCGTAATGCCCCTTATAAAAACCCTCGAGGTTTCTTTTTGTCGTGAAACCCAAGGTCCGTAAGTATTTTTTTTTAATTTATAGCACAGCACACAGTTCATGCAAGTTCAAGCAAGGAGTTTACACGCAATTGAAAAATTGTCTTAAAATTTTATCTAAACAGGAATGTCATTACAATCTCGCTACATGTTACTTAAATTCTCAACGAATGTTCTTAATAATTGTTTTTAATAGTTTTTTATATCAAAACGTCGAAGTTATATTATTTTTGTTACATTCCGTCATGTCTGTATACTTATGTAAGTATTTTCGCTTATAGAACAGGGTTGATAATTTCTGAAAAGAAAAAAAAATATAGTAGCCATTGGCAAAACCCATTGGAAAAGGAAGAGAATACGACAAAAATTAAAGGAAAAATAATTTACGGTCGATCTGAGGTCGGGAAGGGGAAGGGGGTGAGTTTTTAAGGGTTAAAACGGTTTATCTCGATTGCCGGCAAAACTACAAGTGCTATGGAAAAAAGTTAAATGGCAAACTTGTAGATGATAAAAAGATCTATAACTTTTGTATTTACACTTTTTTCACATAACCTCAAAAAGTATATGAAAAATTCAAATAACCAAGTTTTTCCTTTTTTTTTATCTTTTACAATCTTTTTTTCTTTTCGCATTGTTTGGTAAAAACTTACCTTTTCATGTCCCAAATACACTGTAATTTTTTTTATTTAAAATATTTATTTTTTCACCTTATTTTTACTTAATATCGAAAAAACTACCCCAATTTTCAATCGAAAATTCTCGTGTCAAAATATCTGCTTTTTTTTAAAAGTCGGTGGATTTTTTGTTCGTTGGAATCTCTACTTTCTTATAATGTCAAAAAGTATATACATTACTATGGTAATTGTTCTCAGAAAATGCAAAGAAAAGAAAAAAACTCTGCACTGGTCTTAACGTTTCTGAACAAAACATTTGTATAATCTGTAGTGTGGGCAAAAACCCCGCCATCCGCTTAGAAAAAAGTTCACGTATTTCGTAATAATAGTTGTGCTGACTTATGTATTAAAGCTATAATTCATAATTATTTGCCCGCAAATGTGATGATTCATCACTGATGAAAAACATTGTATGTTTCACGGGCGGTACGGGAATTACGAACCTTGACTCAGAAAGAGCCTCGATCGTAGTTCCTTACATACCACACTTAATACACAATGTACTATTGTTTAATGCAAGTTGTAAAAAAAAACACTAAAAGATGAACACAAGAAATATGCAGTTTCATATTTACATATTTGCTTCGTCATCACTATCAGCCTTTTATCGTTCCCACTGCTGAGACACAAGCCTCCTATCTGAGAGGGAATAGGCCGTAATCTACCACGCGGGCCCAGTGCGAGTTGATGGATGTCACAAGTCTTTGTATGTTTAGTTCTAGGACATGCCGGTTTCCTCATGATGTTTTCCTTCACCGTTTTTAGAGCGCCTTTGCATCTACAATTGTGGAAAAATTTATAGAGATTTAACCTAGTAACAAAACATAACAAAATACTTTAAAGTTTAGGTACGACTTATGCTATAGTTACCGCAGCCCTGGCTCAAGCAACTGAAGGAACACGGGTGGGTTTTAGTCAGTAAAAGTCTGACACACCCTCTCGATTCACCCAGAGCGGGAGAAGTCATTGGATGATTTCCCAAACAAAAAAAAAAAAAAAGGTACGACGTATGCTAACACAATGATTCCTACATTTTTAATTGTTTCAGGTGCGGTATAATTAAAGGAGTTTTATCAAAAATTATAACGAGTATCAAGTGTCGATAATAAGAAGTAACGCAACTGTCACCGGATTTATATTTGAATACAAGAACTGTCAATTATAAGTCCGCCATTGTATCTTTGTGCCAAACGATTAATGAATTAATTAAAGTAGGTAACAATAAATGTTGAAGTATACGTTTATAATTAACTATGCGTTTTATTGTAAAAAACTAGATGAGCCCGCGGCTTCGCTCCCGTCATCTGCCTACCCTGCTCTACCTACCTACCAATTTTTTCTAAGGTCATTCTTTCGCGGAGAATCTTAACACCGCCATTCAGAAAATGACGTCAAATGCACAACGCCAGCCATCGAATATGGATTTCAACTGTCCGAGTATCTGAAATTCGTATGTTGTGATATTTTACTTTTTGAACCCTTTAAATTTATTTAACTTGTGATAGAGTGAACTAATTGCGCTGGAACAAAAACTAAGTAATACTTCAAGTTACACACATTTTTTAAGTGTAAAATTTATCTACATTCATTTCGTAAATTTTACGTAATGCGTACATAACTAAACAGACAACCATATAAATAGACAAACAGATAAAAATAAATTGTAGTTCTAAAAACTAAAAAACACGCTTTATTGGTAAGGATAATGGGACAAACTGTTTAAATTATTGCATTGTCATCGGTCCTTGATAAGTGTGCAAAGTTTCAAATCAATCCAACGTTTTGAAGTGGGTGAAAATCACGTTCAAAGATTCCGTTACATTGATACATTGTTACATTGATACATTGATACATAGATACATAGATACATACATACCAAGCTAATAAAAGCGTGTTAATTACAAAAATGTTTGGAATTGGGTTCTGTTGGTTATTTTTTAACACCCAATTTTTTTTTTGAAATGTTATAGATGTTCCAATACAATTTTCTAAAGATTTATTACATGTATAATTATTGATTGATGTTGAATTTGATGATTGATTGATGATATAAACGTGAAGAATTTGCTTGCAGAAATGTTATGTTATCCAGAGATTACTCCCTCTCTCTCACAAAGAAGAATCCTTGTACCTCAGATATGGAATTCAGTAATCATGGATCGTCATCATCTTCTTGTCATAATCCCTGGGGTCGGCGCAACACGTGTTCCTCTTCCATGCCATCCCGTCAACCGGCTATAACTGACTCCCTTTTCTTTTATAAAACTCCTCACACTGTGCTGAGCAGTGGTGACCCATTGGTAACGGCCTCGACTTACGTGCTGGTCGTGAGTTTGAACCCAGGCAGGTGCTTTACTTTGTGTAAATTATTTCACCACTATCTTAAAAGGATGTAGGAAAACATCCTGAGGAAACCTTGTCTTAGAAACATACATTCGAAGACATGTTACATTCACTAACCCGCACTGGGCGTGGTGGATTAAGATCCAGTCCCTCTCACAGAGAGGAGGCCTGTTTACCAGCAGTGAGAACATTAAAAGGCTGTTGGTGATTGACACAGTGTATTCATCTTATCTTTGGCCTTCCCCTCCCAGAATCAGATTCAGGATTAATTGTTATTAAATCTTTCAGTTCATAGATATATATCGTTCATTCAGTTTTCTATAATAACCATTCAAAGGGATGTATGTAAGAAATTAGGTAAGTGTTACGTTAAGGTATTCCAGTCCATAGCTTCATGTTAATCTTTCTCCGATATTTCATCCTGCTGTGCTAGAATAGCACAATATAAGTATCGTGTAAACTTCGGTGAAAAGAGATCCATAGTTTCAAATAATAAATAATAATAATATGTTTATTTCTCACCAAACTATTTACACACATGGAATGTTATTTCACTTCACGCTCAGTTCACCCAATTTTCCACGGTGACATGTTTACAGAATCGACGGTTTTGTTAAGTATAGAAAAGGAAGTTCTAAAATGTTTGAAGGTTTATAACAAACATTTATTACAAAAAATACTTAGTACTCTAATTATTTATTTATTTAATACTTCATGCACAAAAACGTACAGAGGCGGACTTAATGCCTTAGGCATTTTCTACCAATACTTTGAGTTAAGCGAATCGCGTTTATTGAAATACATAAACCTAATTTAAAAATACAATATATACTCAAAGAATAAACTAAATACACAAATATACATAAGCCATTAGTAGTTATTGATATTTATGGAAAATCATTAGCGCTGTGACGATAGATACTACTGAAAAGAAAAAAAAAGAAAGAAAGAAAAATTGTTTATTTGCGCCAGGCACGACGCATAACATAAAGAAAACAAAAAAATAACATTAATACAATCATTACAAAGTATGCGTCACAACTACGTGCTTACGAATATGCTCGCGAACCTTAAGTTTGAAGGTTCATCGGTTGGTTGCCATCTTGATTTCCTGGGGAGCGCATTCTACAGCGAAATAGACTGAACAAAGAAAGAACAGTTAATGAAGTCAGTGCGGTGAGTGGGACATTGAAGGAGGTGGTTCTGCGATGACCGTAGATTTTTATTGTGGTTGGCGCAAATGTACTGAAAGTTAGGGGCCAGATAACTAGGGGATTTGGAAGAGGTGAGAAATGAGAACAAGGTAGTTAGTGTCCTTTACTATCTGCGTTGGCGTATGGGCAACTACTTTAGAAGCGATCAGTGCGCAGAGACATGATCATATTTACGCAAATTGAAAACGTATCGAATGCAGTAATTTAGAAGACGGTCAAATTTGTTGAGGAGATCTACATTCAGGTCATAGTGGCACACGTCACCATAATCGACGTTAGAAAAAATAAGGGTCTGAACAAGAATTGCCTTCGTGTTCGCTGGTAATATATTTTTCAAGGGATACAAAGCCCGCAGCGTTCCAATGATCCTCTGACTCACAATAGCGACTTGAGTACAACAGTTAAAGCTATTATCAATGTGCAAGCCTAGGTCCTTTACGAGTACATCATTGCTGAATGGAACGATCGTACTGTCGAAGAAAATAGGTGGCAAAGTTGCACTATTCACTTTAGCGATGCTGATGATGATGCCCAATGATGACCTCCTGACACTTATTGGGGTTTACTGCAACATCAAATCCATCTGACCAGGTTTTAATAACCGTCAAGTCTCTGTTTAGTTTGGTAATAACGTCAGGTGCTTCGTCGACACTCCCTTACCAGTACAACTGCAAGCTATCTGCAAAAAGATGATACGCACACTGAAGTTCGGCGTCAGGTTAATAAAAATAGAAAACAGAAGAGGAGAGAGAATGCCACCTTGAGGAACGCCAGCTTCCAAAGGTAGGAGGTGAACCATTCCAGTGCCTCGGGAGAAACCATCATCATCATCTTCGTGCCCTTGTCGTATGTTACTTGGGGTCGGCGCAACACGTTTTCTTCTTCCATACCGTCCTGTTCTCCGTCACGCCATCACATCCTTTTCTTTCATATCACTCCTCACACAGCCATCTTTTCTTCGGCCGTCCCCTCCCTCTCCATCCATCCACATTTATATTCAAACTGTTTTAGTAATATGCGTTTCATCCCCCCTCATCAGATAACCATACCAGATTATATCATCATCTTCCTGCCCTTATCCCATGTTACTTGGGGTCAGGGCAACACGTTTGCTTCTTCCATACGGTCCTGTCACGTTATTACTGACTCCCTTTTCTTTCATATCACTCCTCACACAGTCCATCCATCTTTTCTTTAGTCTTCCTCTCCCTCTCCATCCATCCACATTTATATTCATAACTCTTTTAGTAACATGCGTTTCATCCCTCCTCATCACATGACCATACCAGGACAAACGGTTTCCCATCAACTTTCCTGCCACTCTAAAACTGTATTATTATGATACAGATTTTTTGAAAATTCTTTTTCCGATTTAGGATCAAACCCGTTGATTTTGGACATATTTAACTTAATGGATCTTAACATGTTTTGTATTTAATTATGACAGTTATAATTTACCATGTATGACGTTGGAGCAGTGGTGGCCAAGTGGTATTGGCCGCGACTTACAAGTTGTAGGTCGTGGGTTCGAGCCCAGGCAGGCGCTATACTTTGTGAAAATTATTTCATCACCACTGCTCTCAAAACGGTGAAGGAAAACATTGTGAGAAAACCGGCATGTCCTAGAACCAAAAATTCGAAGATATGTAACATTCCCCAACCCGCACTGGACCCGCGTGGTGGATAACGGCCCATTCTCTCTCTCAGAGAGGAGTCCTGTGACCCAGCAGTGGGAACATTAATAGGCTGATGATGTGATGTGTGATGTGGTGTATGACGTTTGTTAAATTAGCTAGTACGAGTATCTGGTAGGTGACATTGTTCTGTCTTTGATGGATAAATAATTCCATGTATGACATGTGACTATTTAAATAAATATTGTATATTCAGAATATATTGGTTTTATTTGATAATGGATAACTATTTATAAACCTCAGACATTCCTTACTAATGGAATTTTCAATGTTCCAATAACCGTGTTTACCTGAAGAATAAATATCAGCAGTATAACATTTTCAATGCAAAAGCTGTGCTGTCAAATTGCCATTTTGATTCCTCAGATAAAAGTCATCTGAAGATTGAAAAATCTGCCCTCAATTTATTGTTCTTGTAATTTTCTATGTTGTCACTTATTTCTTAGGTTAATTATTTCCTGTTTTAGAATATTTGATGTGAATATACTTTAATGTCGTTAGTGTACCTATAAACTGTCAGCAGCTATACTCCTTTTGAAATAACATTAGACACGTTTCCAAATCTTTTTCCAGTCCGTTCAACCGATTTCGAGTTCTATTCCGTAAACATAAGGATGAAATAAAAAGCATACACCTGTTACCAAAACCAACTGTTTACTACAGCTACCATTTGTCGTATCACCAACGCAATAGAAGTCAAAATCGGTTGAACGGACTGTAAAATGGGCTAATTTAAACGTCAAATTTTATCGCAAATGGAGTTTAGCTAAGTGTATGTATAGAATGGGTAGGAACAGAAAATAATACAACGAAAAATAGTGATATTGTATTTATTTGCAACTGATTAAATTCAAGAATTTGATAAAGTTTTGTAGTACATTAAATATGCACGTTTCCACGCCTCCTGTGAGATAGTGTACTTGGCGCGTTTTTTTAACAAGGTTTCCCCGGTAAGCCCATTCCACAATCTATTTAACTGTGATCCTGTTTACTTAAAAAATGTTGTAAGTATCAAATTACATGCTCCTTTTGTTTAATTTACGTTCATACATCCTGTCATACACGCACGCCAGTTATGAGTACTCAAATCTACCTAGTGAATACCTATTATTAGAAATTCATTCATCCTCTTACCAGCATGAGTGTTCACCATCTAAGCATATTCTTCAATGTCTCTCACTATATCTTCTTTAAACCATAACATGTCTTATTACATCATTCCTCGTCTATTTTTTATTTTTTATTCGTGTTGGGTTTGCTCTTGACTCTAGTCTAGAACAGAGGTGACAGAATAAATAAGATAAAATCATTCAAACATGCATTTTCTCAGCATTTATTCTACTTTCATGACTTTTGTGGTGGGCAAGCAGGAAAATTTGTAAATGCCTATGCAGTCATGCACAACTAACATTCACTTCCATACATAAGTAAAGGCACCAGCACACTATTGTGGAAAGGTTGTCAAACCTTTTTGAACATGGACTGGCTGGTCACAATCGCTGTAATAGGAGAATAATGTAATACCCTGTGAGCTAGTAAGTATCGCCAGCGACTCTTCAAAACCCCAATGCAGCGCTCGACCACATTGCGAGTGTGAACATGGATTTTTGTGTAGTACTCCTCTGGAGGCCTTGGGGCAGCACGAAGCATCGGCGTCTTAAGATCTTTACGCGTATCCGAAGTCTCCTGAAAAAATAAGTCACTATAGGCATTTTATCTACAACAAAAATATAATTTATTTCATAATGAATATTTTGGTTACCTAGATCAAGGCGAAGTATGCGCCAGCATACTTCGCCTTGATCATTTAAGTGCTGCATGAAATTTTGGACAGGATACTGATTCCAAATATGGGAGTCGCCCCCGAATGACGCATCATTATATTGAATGTGTAGGTCGACATCACAAATCTAAAAGTTTAGTCAACATTTAAATCTCATCAAATATCCTGCATTATATACTATACAAATATAGTACCTATGTATGTTTTAGAAGCGCGTGTAATTTTTTTATTAATATACTTATAACACTGGCTAAACTTTTAATCATCAAGTCTCTGTTCATGTTCAAATTATCTGAAGGATATAATTAATTACAAAAACTTAGTCTCAACTTAATTACAACAAAAAAAATATATGCCTACGAAGAATTAATATATTATATATAGTTATAAAGCAACTTAACTTTGATCAAGTTTATTGCACGCAAAATCCTCATGAGGCAGCAGAGCGTATGATCAATTTAATTACACAGGCAATTGAGTCAAGCTCCCAAACCATCAAAATACCTAACAGGAAAAAAATCATAAATATTGAAATTTTAAAAATATCCTTTATTAGATATAGAAACTACTGCAACAAGCATTTGAAAAAAAAAAAAAAAGACTATGAGAGGAACGAAATAAGTGATGCTGGTAATAACACCAAAAAACTCTGGGAAGCAATAAACACAATTACAAATAGAATCAAAGAGAAAGACAACCCATCAGATTTATTAAAGTCATGTGCACTCCTCAAGAGTCGGTTAACATAGCCAATAAATTCTTCGCAGAAATCGGTAAAAATCTCGCGGAAAAGATATCCAATAGATCATATAATAACGCGCATAATACCGTTAATCAGCACAGACAGAGGGCAGCACAACCGATGGTTCTTTCACCCACTGATGATGATGAAGTTACTAAACTGATAATGTCCCTACTTAGCGAAACTGCTGCGGGTTGGGACAAAATATCAAGCGGTTTCCTAAAAAAACACATAGACATTGTTGTACCACCCCGCACGTATATCTTCAATCTTGCGCTTTCATCTGGGCAATTTCCCAAATCTTTCAAAAAAGCCATAATACACCCAATCTATAAGGGTCAGGGGCCGTGTCAACAACTATAGACCTATAGCAGTACTTCCTACTCTATCTAAAATACTGGAGCGGATCAGGGATAGGCTCGTGAATTACTTGGAGAAATTTAACATCCTCTCTCTCTCACAATATGGATTCAGGGCGGGCAAATCCACGGCCGATACAGTTCATGAACTGACCAATTATGTCATCACAAACTTGGATGATGGACAGAAGGTTTTGGGCATTTTCCTGGATCTTGCCAAAGCGTTTGACACGGTGTCTGGCCCTATTATGATATACATTAACGAGCTGGGTATGCTCACTCTTCCCAAGGGTAAAAAATAACCTTCGCAGACGATACTGCCCTTCTCTTCAGCGCTAGTACATGGCACGATGTATACATGCAAGCACAGTCGGGCTTCGAAGTCGTGACGGAGTAGTTTCGTAATAATGTCCTCACACTAAATGTGGAAAAAACCGTATACATGCTTCTTTTTGAAAAACAATGCGTCAACCACACACATGAACTCGTTGTATTCCATAGTAGCCCACAAATGTTCCAAACAAAATACAAATAATTGTACCTGCACCACACGCATTCAAAAAACAGACAGTGCAAAGTACCTAGGTGTAATAATAGATAGCACCCTAAGCTTCAAAAAGCAAATCAATACCCTCAGTAATAAGTTACGTAAACTTATATACGTCTTCAAGACACTAAGACATGTGGCAGACGAGAAGCTAAGGAAATCGGTTTACTTGGCTCTCTCCCAGTCCCTACTAACCTACTGCATAACTTCCTGGGGTGGTGCTACAAAAAATACTACGTTAGAGCTTGAACGAGCGCAGAGAGCCATTCTGAAAGTATCCTTGTTCCGACCAACGGTTATCGATATCCAACGGTTGTGTTATATAGGGAAGCAAAGGTGTTAACGGCTCGCCAGCAATTCATATTGCAAACGGTTTTAAAACAGCATGGCCTCACTACCTTGAGCCACTCACTCTCCCATAGAAGAAAACAATTCGATCCTATAGTCCGCCATCATATCCGGCTCTCGACTACTTCCTCTCATCGCTTCTTTTGCTACCTTGGTTGCTTTCTTTATAATAAAATAAATATTTTGTACACAACATTAAAATGTAAGCATTACCCAAGGATTGGAGGCCTGGTGTCCTGAAATACAGACCTCACTTCTAGTTTAGGCACCAGTCTCCCACAGTATGATTATTGCTGTTACGTACCTACTTTGTAATAATGCCTTTTTAAATGTACCTATATTGTGGTGAGAAATAAATCATTATCTTATCTTAATCTTATTAAGACTGATAAAGCTTTCTGTTGAAATAAGCTTCCGTGGATGGGTGACCATTCCAACATACCGAGTTTCCTCCGTGCCTCGGAAAGCACGTTAAGCCGTTGGTCCCGGCTGTCATTTGAAGATCTTTGACAGTCGTTACGGGTAGTCAGAAGCTTGAGATCTGACACCAGTCTTGCCAAGGGGTACCGTGTTACCCAGTTACTGGGTTGTGGAGGTCAGATAGGCAGTCGCTCCATGTAAAACACTGGCACTTAGCTGAATCCAGTAAGACTGGCAGCCGACCCCAATATAGTTGGGAAAAGGCTAGGCAGATGATGATGAAGTAATATGATTATTCTAACTTAATCCTAGGAGACATTTGGAGCCCTGCCAAGGAAAAGATGTGTCACGAACATGGAAGTTCAGACAAATTCAAACTAATACTCACAGCGCCTACTGAATCATTGATTCATATTGAATCTTTCATTTTGACGCTAGCCAGCTTTGACTTTCCCAACATCCGGGATATTTATTTATATGCTTTCATGTTATAAAAATTCTCAGGTGCCACCACTGACCTCTATCTATACTTCTATACTTATTACTTATATAATTATAATTACTTATTATAAAGAGGTAAAGTTTGTAAGTTTGTATGTAGGGGGTAATCTCTGGAACTAATGAACCAATTCTAAAAAATTTTTCACTGGTAGAAAGCTACATTATTCCTGAGTGCTATAGGCTATATAACATCACGCTACGACCAATAGGAGCGGAGCATAAATGAAAAATGTTGCAAAAACGGGAAAGAATGTTAGGTGTAGGGTAGGTGTAGGGTAGGTGTAGGGTAGGTGTAGGGTAGGTGTAGGGTAGGTGTAGGGTAGGTGTAGGGTAGGTGTAGGGTAGGTGTAGGGTAGGTGAAGGGTAGGTTTAGGGTATATATACATATATACATATATTAGAGGTCAGTGGGTGCCACTGACCTCAAGTGCACTCGTTGTAAAAGAATTGTCACTCTTCCTAACCATAGACCTTCTACGTTTTTTTTTTTAACCTATAGACGCATTTTCTAAAGTATCCTTTATGTAACTTATTCGAAAATAATTTAATAATTTATTATTTTGTATGTTGAATTTGTGTTTTTATTGAATTAAATTATTTCACACGAATAGGATATATTTTACTATAAACATTTACCAATTCCATACACACATCAACGCCATCTAGTACCCAAAGTGACAAAACACTCAAATAGGGACACATCTAATCGAACTTTGACACTTGACACCAGATGTCGCTAATATAGGTAATGTCATTTATAATCGTTACAATTTGCTACACTACAAATTGACGACTCACTGAGAGCACAAAGCAAAAAAAAATCTAAATCTATGAGCACAACAATAGTGTTAAAGTGTTAGTGTGATAAAAAAACATTGCCCCACACTAGGAATTTCTTCCTGTATCGTGGGTGCGTTTACAAACATATAAACTCACATACACAACACCCAGAGCCGGAACAACTATCTGTAGGTCATACAAATATTTGTTCCGTGCGAGAATCGAACCCTCGACACGCAGCGCAGCAGTCAATCGCTCAACCACTGCGCCAACCGTGTGCCCAATATCGCCCAATACCCGAATACAGCTTATCAATAACAATCCTATGGATGGATTCACCACAAAAAATATCACCACAACCAGTTAATTCTACAGGAAAATCATCCGATTTTAATCTGAATATGGAATATGTATTAATTTGTTCCTTGGTTCTTGCCCCCCCATACAACTTTATTCCTAGGTGATAACAAATAAAATTTACATTCCACTATCATAGGGTAGTGATCAGACCATAGTACGTCATTTCTTACGTAAACATCAACAACAGGTGTGACTATACAGTGGTCTAGCCATCGCCTACAGCCGTGAGCTTCACTCATAAAAGTGTAGGTATCACTAGTTAACCCCAGTTTGTCTATATCAACACAAATCCATCTTTGATCCTCACAAAAACACGACAGCTCACTCATAAATAAAGAATTAGGGTGCACATTAAAATCCTTCAAAACAAATACTGATTCAACAATACAATTGTCTACTACAACACTCACCGTATCGAGGCAGTCCGTGAAATCCGGCAAGTTATCACTCGTATCGGTAGGCATATAGATTCTCATCACCATAACAGTCTTATTGTTAGTTTCTATTTTTATTGCACACACACGAGGGTTATTGCACTGTAACACTGACTCATTTTGGAATTAATTACTCCTCCATAACAGAGCAACACCGCCTTGTAAGGTCGACCGCGTAACATCATGACATGGCCGTCATGTCAACAGCTGACGTTCCCGTGGCAATAAACTCGTCGTCAATGGTGGAAAGATATGGTATCTCCTCTGGCTGCAACCATGACTCTTGCAAAGCAATTATATCGGCAGATCTACTCAGTTCTTAAATATTGTTTACAGACCTTTTTACACTTATAAAGTTGAACGATACAATTCTGTAGAATCTATCCATTGCATTCCATACTGCGGCCGACGTTATTCGAAACATTATTCGTATATTTTCGCTTACATTGCACGAATCTTCTAAAAAATATTCCTTGAGGCCACAAGTTTTCATCCATCAAAATAAAGGTACTCTGTGATCAGATGAAAAAAACTTGTATGCCTTGTGGTTCGTCTGTTTTTTAGCGTGTATTATTTCTAAGGAAACTCTTTCTTGTGTCTTAGAATGTATGTAATTAATAATATCGGCTTCCAGCGTGTTTATGTGTACATTTGTTATAAATATAGGTGTATTCGTATTGGCAGCCTTAAAGCCGACCGTTTCGCACGCAACACCTATCTGTCCTCTGTATCGGTAATTCCGTTTTTTCCTCCGACCTACGTACTGCAAATCATCCGCAATCTCGCTTTGTGGTTTATTACATTTTATTCTCGAGTGAGGTCCCGACGTCATACTAGTAGCGCAGCTATAGCTATTCGCCTCTGTTGGTAGATTTGTTTCACTATCGAGTCGCTGCCATAAATCATCCGCTCGCTGCGTTGACGCTTCGCCGAGCGATGGCACCTTACCTGTTAAACAGGTTTCGTCCGAGCACAGCTGTTTATTATTACTGCACGACGACATTGATATTGTTCTGTCTTTCTCAGTTTCTGCACTATCAAATTCTATTACTGACGGTGTCTTATCTAGACTATCCTCAGGGATACTTTCGGATAATATTTGGCTAGATGCGACACATTCACCCCGCTGTGTTGTCTCGTTGTGATGACTAATCAATATCATGTTATGAGTACTTGCAGCCGATGGAAGACATCGCGTTTCTTGCTTGTTACCCTGATTAAGTCTGAGCTCTTCTAGCTGGTCTTTGGTTACGTAACTATATTTGATGTTCTTCACCTCTTCACGTAGTACCAATCCGCCCCTAAGACGACCCACTGACCAATAAATCCTTTAGCAGTTGGGAAGCATCTAGGTGGTCGAATGGGATAGAGGGAAGTTTTCCAAGATCACGGGCCACAAACACTGGAATTGTATCCGGGTCCACCACTTTCAAAAACGAAATTATGTCCAGCTAATCACGTTTTTCCTTCTCATCATTTATACGAATGATTTTTCGTTTCACTCAGGGTAACGTTTCATACAGTAACGATTTCGACTGCTTTATTTACTCACTGGTAAACGAAGATACACAGATTTTTACTAACGTTTTTTCGTTCGCGACAGACAATTGATTCTGCACGTACGCTAACCAAACGTTGACTTTTTTTTAAAGCGTCCTGCCGGTAAGGATGCGCGCGCGCGACTTTATAAAACTAATAGGCAAATAGCAAAACTCTGTTCTTTTGCAAGTAAATAAAAAGTTCGCTAATTGAATTATATTTTTCAGTGTACCTCGGCAAACCGATTCAGCTGTTTGTCCTGGAAGATCTTTGAAAGTCAGCACGCGTAGTCAAACGTCCGAATATCTGTCAACCAGTCTTACCAAGCGGTATTGGCTTTTAACCTCAACGTAGTTGGGAACATGCGAGGCAGATGACGATGGCTGATCCTATAAAATATCACTTAAATCAGCAATATTAGAGAAGGTAAATTAATTTTAATTTTTGCTTTTAAAAGTGCTTGAAGTACAACAATGTAGGTACTTATACTGACAAAATTTTTTGGGACTTGCGAAGTTGGTCTTTAGAAAATATCAAAACGCCTAATTTTCTCAACGACTCATCATCATTAGCCTTAATAATGTTCCCACTGCTGGGACACAGGTATCCTCTCTGTGAGAGTGGTGGATTAAGGCGATATATACACCCTAATGCTAACGCAGTACTGGCCGTGCGCCCGCTCGATGCCAAAATATCAAAATTTAACCTCCTTTTGAACAGTTTTGTTTGCAAATATTATTTGATTTATATATGCTATGTTAGTTATGAAGAAATATCAGCCATCAATTTTTCTGTGTAAAAATTTTTTTGAACTTCCAATTCGTTTTGGAGGAGTTTCCAAAAATTGCGAAAATTATCGTGTTGTTAATTTTTTTTTTTAAGCAAAACTATTAGTTACACGTAAAAACCTTGTGTTCAAAATTATGTACAGGAATCAGTAATAAATATATTTTTTTTTCAAACCTTTTAACCTAGCCGTTACTAAGGAGTATGCTTTAGAAAGTTGCCGTTTTACGGCACTAAAGCGTATGCCTACATACGCTTTAGTGCCGTAAAACGGCAACTTTGCCCTTAAAGCCCATTCGCTTTAATCCACCACGCGGGCTCAGTGCGGGTTGAAAGATGTCACATATCTACTCAACAACTAAGAATAGAAATCTATTTATTTAAAAGTAAACTAAAACGTATAAAAAAACCAAAGTTTATTTTAGGCCCAGTTTCTTAAACAATAAACTTGTTAACTTCTTCTTTATTAGTGGAAACTTGGCTGCTTCTGAAAAAAAATTAAAAAACATATAATGTTCGTCTGTAGCTAGTAAATTTAAGGTTTCTTTTATAAAACTTCTGTACTAAAAATGCTACAAATATTTTTAGAATTTTCGTATTCGAATCACATTCAATTTAAAAAAATCATATAATACCAAATCAATCGAATTTGATAACTTTGACGTGAACTACACTAACATTCCACAAAGTTTAACTGAGATGGACTGAAATCATAAAAATATACAATAATTACTTCTATTTATAAATTACTAGCTTCTGCCAGCGGCTTCACCCGCGTGTATAAAGGTCAAACCGCACTACGCGTCAGCCGAGCTACGCGACGCGACATGGCCAAATATACTTGGTATTATAGTACTCAGTAGTCAACCGACTTTCAGCGTTCAGTCCAGATTCAAAACTCAAAAAGCTGACACCCGTTTTTCCTCGTTCTGCTATCCCTTCTAAATTTCAAATTTAATTAAAAAGTCAAGACCAAAACAAATAAAAAACGGTTAACAAATGGGGGGCAGTCTGTTGCTGCCCTTATAATAATGTACAACTAGCTTAAGGAATGTCTAGCTAGTCCATGGTTTGTTATGTCTATGGCTTCAGAAATTATTATCCTGTTATAATCTCATAGATGTAAATTGATTGTACTGTATGATTGTTGGGCTGATGGGATGCCAATGCCCGTATAATAATAAAAAATCAAAATATACAGACATATGTCAGATCAGATGATAAATGTCACAGTATAAAATATTCCAAGATTACACAAATCAGCAATGTAAATTAAGTTGAAGATATTAAATGAATCGGAAAAAACTAAAAATATGCTTTTCAGGCCTAGAGCATTTAACCTAAATGCTCTAAGTTTTCAGGTGATAAAAATACAAAGAATACATAAAAATGAGTTACATGAGTTGATACAGTATCAAAAGATATGACGGTGTGGTTTATATAGTGTGTGTGTGTAGGCCCGATTTTTCAATAGTCTGTTAACTTTTAACAGAGGAATAAAAATGGCGGTTTGACAGCTTTTGTATAGAAAGTAGTATGTCAAACGGCCATTTTTATTCCTCAGCTAAAAGTTATCAGACTATTGAAAAATCGGCCCTTAAAGACGTGGAATGAATACCGCAACACGCTACGTTACAATAATATAATTGGCTTGCGAAAATAACGCGTTTCAAAGTGCGAAATGCGTAGAACTTTTGAACGGCTGAACCGATTCTTATCAAAAATTCTACGAAGCCAACAACGCTTTCGACGAAGTCATCTACTTTCAATGAAAAAAAAAACATAATTAGTTCATCCGTTTGAGAGCTGTGATTGACTGGGCGATACACACGTCAAACTTATGACATCCCTTATTCCGTCAGGGGTAAAAAAATCAAACTAAATAGGTAAACATCAAAATGAACTTACCAATTTTCATTAGCTTTAACTCTGTCCTTCACTTCAACAATTTTATCGATAGCCTTCGAACCAACTTCCCATAGCTCTCGAGCGATCAAACCCATAATAGTTTTGTTAGAATAAACGAAATCCATTGCTTTCCCGACCCATCTATCTTGGTGAGTAAAACCTTCACCCTCATGCTTCTTCAAACCTTTCTTATATTCTTCAACCGTTTTAAAGGATTTTGTCGTGTAGTCTTCTAAGATTATGAAAGCAAATATTGTAATAAATAATGCTACTTGTGTTAACATGATGTTACTGTACGTACTTCTCGAGTCTATTGAGCTGGTCGAATCACTGTCATTTAGCGATTGTTTGATTCTGTAAGATTTCTTAGTAAAGGTTTCATATGATGAATGATAGTGGCGTTAGGGTTACCGACCGTGAGTTGTTAGATATTATTATTCGGTGTTGTTAAACTACTGATAAATTCAACTTTTTGGTATGACCTCTAAGGGACCTTCCGTCGATACGCCATACACCGCACATATTTTACGTGAAAATTTCAAGTGCAAATTGGTTGAATTGCATCACACTGCGTCCATATGAAAGTAATTGCAATTAAATAAAATTATTATCGATGCGTGTGATTTAAAAATCGCGTTGAGTCATCAGAAAGGTCGCTAACTATAAGTTATTGTATAGTCTGGTTGCATTAAAACCACTCAAGTTTTGGAAGCTGTAGGTTGAATTTGGTTAAACTGACACTACTCCACATGATAAATCCTAACGCTTGTAGAAGAGATAAGTGCCGTTGGGAAGCTTCTTCATCATCATCATTTCAGCCACTGCTGGATATCGGTCTTGTGCGTTTCGCGTCCACCGGACTCCCGTGGTCGTAGTTCCAAATAGAGGGAGGCCTTCCAATGCTGCGTCTTCCGGTACGCGGTCGCCACTCCAGAAATTTTCGGTCCCAAGGTCATCCGTTCTGCGTGCAATGTGCCCTACTCACTGCCACTTAAGTTTGGCAATTCTTCGTGCTATGTCCGGTAACCTTGGTTCTCTTGCGGATGTCTTTATTTCTGATTCGATCACGCAAGGAAACTCTGAGCAAAGCTCTCTGCCCTTTGGGTGACTTAAAGCTTCCTGATGAGGCCCATTGTGAGCGACCACGTTTCTGTCCCGTAGTCTCTGTCCCATAAGTAATTATGATTGCTGGCAACACACACTGGTCATAGAATTTCGTCTTGAGACAAGGTGGACGAGAAGATACCGCGCAACTTCCCGAACGCTGCCCAGCAGAGTCGGATTCGACGGATGACCTCTTTCTCGAAGCTTAAAACTTGCTAATGAATGAGCAGGGACAACTAGAAAAACCAGTGAATATTTGTTGTAACTAACAACCAGAAACAGTGTAAGCGGGCAATGTTTGCGCAGCCCTATTTCATTCATTGTTCCAATGAACAGAAACACAGTTAATTCCGCCAAGCGATATTGCCCGTTGTCAATGCAATGTTAATCATTAGCACGGTAATGTAATTCTGCAGACTGAAGAAAAAGGTTCGTTAAATTCTGGGAATTAAATCAACAAATGTTTGCCCGTATTTACTATACCTAAAGATTACTTAATTGAATAAATCAATAAGGTAACAAGAAAAACCGGCCAAGTGCGAGTCGGACTCGCGCACGAATGGTTCCGTACCAAGGGTGGCATCAACTATGTATGCATGGGGACACCCTTTAACAAACTTTTTTTATTTTTTGGTATTTTTCCTTAATTTGTGCTGTAAGACCTTAATTTTTGCCAAATTTCGTGATTCTAAGTTAACGGGAACTACCATGTAGGTTTTCGACCCAGAACCTACAGAGTACTTCCGGTTGACCTAGAATTGTCAATTTTGTTTAAAAGCAAGGTCTTACAGGACAAGTAAAGGGACAATGCCGAAATATAAAAAAAGTTGAAAATTAAGGTAAATTTTGGTACTTACAAGCTTTCGCGAATTGCCCATATCTTTTTATCGTATTCACTCAGTACCTTGGTTTTGATACACCTAACAGTGACTATAGACCTCAGTATCTGGTAAAATTTGCTAGGTCCACCCGTTCCTCAGAAAATCGGTGGTGACACACGGACAGACGAACAAGAAAGTGATCTTATAAGGGTTCCTTTTTTACCTTTGTAGGTACGGAACCCTAAAAATGAGGCAAGTGCAATTAAAAAAATCAGATTTCTCAACATATTGGTATTTGTTAGTAAAATATACTTATAAATAAGTCAATGGAAAGTAAAAAAATTCTTCGAAACAATTTTTTATAAAAAAAGAAGCTGTCCTGTATGAAAGCACACTATTATTATGCGTACAGCTAAGGAGTGAAATTCCCTGCCGGAGTCTGTGTTTCCCGATAGCTACAATCTTTTCTTAGAAAAAAACCATCAAAATGTAATTCCAAGATGGCGCCGACCGAAATTTTTGAAACTTTCGTCATGGGTGTCATTTTCATGGTATTTGGGGTCGCTAAATGCAAATTTAGAGTCAAAATGTAATTCCAAGATTTTCATGGTTTCTGATAGATAGATAGGATTTATTTATTTGCTTAGAATGTAGGTAAATAATACATTTAGTTGTTACAATATTTTGGATCCCTATACATTCTGCCTCATGGCATGCAAAAATTTTAGTAACTTATACTACTATAGATTATTCTATTAATAAAGCTAATTAATAATATAAGAACAATAAAAATTAAATAGTCTTGTCATACAAGAAATCCGATACAGAGTAATAGCATTTAGAAACTAGTATTTTTTTAAGGTACTTTTTAAATATTCCTAAAGGTTGCTCTTTAACAATTTTTGGTATGTGGTTATAAATAAGAGGAGCCATGCACATAACACTCTTTCTCAATAATGCAGTTTTATATCCACTTATGCATAACTTATCTTCATATTGAGTTCTTAAACTTGTAGTCCTATTTCTAGTATTTTTAAAGTTGGGAATAAATGATCATTTGTTTTAACAAAAATGGCTATTTTTAATATATATAGGCATGCAAAAGTTTAAAGATTATATTTTTTGAAAAAAGGTATGCAGCTGTCGGTCACATTGAGTTTAAAGATAGATCTGATACAGCGTTTTAGCGCCTTGAAAGTATTTTCTCTCTCTCTACAGTTTCCCCAGAATATTATACCAAACCTCAATACAGAAACAACTGTGGTATGCCGTCAATACTGTCTGAATGTTAACTTTTTTTGATAAACTATATAAAGCATAAGCGGCTGAACTTAGTTTTTTGCATACATCATCTGCTTGAGTTTTCCATGTCAGTTTGCTATCAATTGTAATTCCTAGAAATTTTGCTCCATTGATCTTATCTATTGTTTGTCCATTATAATTTATATTGATATTTGTGGCTAATATTCTTTGATAGTAATGCATTACTTTCGTTTTCTCTAAATTTATAATGAAGTTATTTTTATTAAGCCAATTTATAAATTTTTGAAACTTTCGTCATGGGTGTCATTTTTATGGTTTTTGGGGTCGCTAAATGCTAATTTGGAGTCAAAATGTAATTCCAAGATGGCGCCGATCGAAATTTTTGACACTTTCGTCATGGGTGTCATTTTATGGTTTTGTGGTCGCTAAATAATAATATGGGGTCAAAATGAAAATACTAGATGACGCAGACCGAAATTTTTGAAACTTTCGTCATGGGTATAATTTTCTTGATTTTCGGCGTGTGTAATTGTGTTTGTGTTGTGTGCTTTGGTTCTTGCGGATTTTAAAGTTCTGGGACGTCCCTTTATTGATTGATGATGATTTAACACAACACTTTCACTTGTTACATGGTTTTATGATTTATTTCAGGGAGCTCGGCACTGGGCGGCTAGTCACGGTTTTAGTTCGAACGAGAGTCTTTTTTCATTCGTCAGATGGCGCGGTTGTAGCGCACGTCATTAGAATAGTGATGAGGCCAAGGATGAATTTGGAGGGAAATAGGGATGTGAAAACATACTAAAAATTAACCATTATCGGTTCCTAAGGAAACCTTAACAGGGCTAGACGGAAAAAAATCTCACGAAAAGTTGGAACGATACTTTTTGCTATAGTTGTGTGCGTGCGGCGTGCGCGTGTTTCGTGCGTGTTCTGTGCGTGTGTGTGTTGTGTATATAGCCGCCACTAATAACGAACCGGCGATCAAATCAGAAAACCTAAAAACCTCCATATCTCGGAAACGGTTGGAGCTAGCTCAATTCTGAGTAAAAATTTGCCTCCCTGCCCTCGACGCTTCTGGCCGGAGAACAAGATAGGATAACCCCCCCCCCCCTTAACTGTTCACCTTCCCCCACGCATTTTTTTTTACCCCTTTCTAAAATATCAATATGAAAAGTATAAAATCGTGCAAAAAACCCCTCCTCCCCTCACCCTCCCCCCTCACCCGCTCACATTTACTCGAAATCCTTTTCATAAAAAAAAATTAAAAATTTTTTAGGTGAGATCGAAAATATACGAACGACCGAGCCAACTATTCAAATTGTAAAATCCACATTTGTTAACCGTCACCTTGCGCCATCTGTCGCCATCAGCTGGAATTAAACAAAAACTATAGTATATTCTTATATATGTATGTGTATATATATGTATACACATATGTATATATACTAAAGGAACTTCGTTCCATCCGTACCTTGACACCTCTCAAGTTTTTTTTTTTTAAGATTTGTTCGTGTTTTTTTAGGAACTTATGCCTGAAAAATTACAAAAATATGAACGCAATCACACCTTTTCAGCAAGTGAAAGTGTTGTTTATGCACATATTTTGAGCTAATCTATGTTGTCTACGTTAAGAAAGGTGTAGTAATTCGTATTTTACACACATTTTGCAGTAGACTGACGTGATATAACCGACCTCAACATGTAAATAAAGATATTTTTTACAAATTTACTGTGTAAAATAGCTGTCCAAACTAATTTTTCGGACCAAGTTCGAATGTTTAAAGTTCATATAAATTCCTGAGTTTCGTCACGTAATTTGCAACAACCCGTCGACTCAGCTGGTATGTCATGTGTCAAAATCTTGTCGAGCAGAGCAGTTTTCAAAATCTAAACAATGCGACTAAATGGTATTTAAGTTGGGGATAAAAATGCCACCACCCCACGAAGAAACAAGAGCATTAGATCAATATTTAGTAAGTTAGAACCTATACTGATCTTAAGCATTGATGTGTAAGACATATTACTACTAACCCTTCCTTTTGCCAAGGGTCCCATTGAAGATTTCCCAGCTTCTATCTTTGAGAGGGTTAACGTCTCATCCATCACAAGGCACATTTGCTGTCATTGACAGATTTATGAAAAAACTACGGTTTTCTATATATCTGTTTACGTACTAACATCACTCTGAAACCCAAGAATGAGTTGAATAGTCGTTGCAAATCATGAGCCCACTGGTACAGGGCTTTTGCATCTATAACAAACTCGCAATCGTGAAATACAACAATATAAAACATATATATATCAAGTAAAAGTAAATTTGAACATCTTGTTCCAAAAACACTGTGGTACCTGACATAAACTTTTCCCGTCTTATTAATAAACGTGGACTAAGGTAAGGTTAACTTAATTCCAAGCTTTAGGTTGGTACTAAAAAAATCCGTATTAATAAACACGGAATAAGGAGCGATTATACTTATCTGATTCTAGTCTTGGACTAAAAGTTACACCATGGTACTAACTAGTTTAAGGTCGGATAAAAATTGGACCGATGGTCATACAGCACTACGCGTCAGCGGAGCGACGCGACGCGACACGACCAAATATACTTTGTTTGAAATTGTACGAGATAAACCGCACTACGTGGCAGCGGAACTACGTGGCGCGACACTTGATCTCATACAATATATTTTGTCGCGTCGCTCCGCTGACGCGCAGTTACGTTAAGTGCGGTCTGACCTTAAGAGTGTATCCATGGCAACTACAATTAGGTATTAGGTTTGATTGACATTTTGTTCGTTGTGATTTGATGATGAATTTTTTTGTTTAAAATAAATATATTGTATTAATATTCCCAATAATTCCATATTTTGTTGTTTAGCCCTAATTCTACTAGTAATATATCAAAATAACACAGCGTAAGACTAGACAGGAAACACTATTTCAGGAATTGGCAGTAAAGAGATGTGGTTAATACTTAGGTATTTTATTAACATTAGTATGAGGAATACACTCGTCATCAGATCTATCAAAGCACTACGAATAATAAATACTAGCTGTTTCCCGCGACTTCGTCTGCGTGGCATTAGTACTTCGAATAGCCTATTTTTAATGTCGCGCAAAAATATTGTAGGTGTGTGGGCCGCCTTACTTGAGAAATTATTAGTACACCATACAAATTTCCACCTCCCTTGCCACCCCCATAAGGATGGTTTTCGGGATAAAAAACTATCCTATGTCCTTTTCAGGTATTGAGGTAATAATGTGTAACGAGTACATATTATCTCAATGTTTCCAGGGTCTCAAACTAAACCTGACATATAGATTTAGTTCCTATAGACGCGGCTCGTGGCGCTTCTTCCCTTTTCCAATCGCAACTTGAAAAATGGCATTCAGCCATCTTTCAAATTATGAGCACAGCTTATAAACTATGAAATATTGGTTTCGAAGTCGGAAACGAGTGGTTGGGAATTCTCATGTTGGCAGGCTTACCGGATAATTATGAGCCGATGATAATGGGTTTGGAAAGTTCAAGCATAAAATATCTATATATCATCAGATTTGTAAAGACAAAATTGTTACAAGAGGTTAAAGTATCAGATTCAACAGCATTCCTCACAAAGCATAAAAAGAACAACACAATCTCACAAAATACCCCAAAATCAAGAGGAAAAGGCCCACGTTGCTATGGTTGCAATAAATATGGTCACTATAAAAGTCAATGTCGAGAGAAGAATAATAACCAAAATAATTTTACAGCAATCTTTTCAGCTTACAGCTCATTGAATCCAGACGACTGGTATATAGACTCAGAGGCAACAATGCATATGTCAGACGCTCTGACTGGATGTACGATTTGCAGACACCTCCATCCAAAGGATAATCGTAGCAAATATCGATGCAGTCTCCGTGCAAAGCATGGGTAAAGTAAACATTCAGACCAAAGTATGTAAAGACACACATCATATCCACGTTAGAAATGTTTTATTTATTCCTGAGCTAAGTGCCAACCTGTTATCAGTCAGTCAATTAACAAAAAATGCCTGTAAACTGGCATTCACTGATGAGGGCTGTAACACTTATGGTGCCAATAAAGTTCTCATTGCAACTGCAAAATTGTCTGATAACATGTACAAACTTAATACAGTAACAGGTAATGCATATGCTTCTACATTTGAAAGTAAGACAGACTTGATTACATGGCATAAAAGAATGGGTCACTTAAATATTGCACATGTTAAGAGAGTCATGTGCTGAGGGTATACAAATAATTAATAAAGAAGTTGATTCTGTATGTAAACCATGCTGCGAAGCTAAACAAACTAGATTTCCGTTTCCACAGTCTAATTCTAGAGCAAATGCATTGCTAGAGATAATACACACCGACCTTTGTGGTCCGATGGAGAAACCTTCTGCTGGAGGTGGGAAGTACTTCATAATCTTTGTAGATGACTTTTCCAGAAAAGAGTATGTGTATTTTCTAAAGAATAAGATGGATATAAAATCTGTATTTATAAAGTTTAAAGAAGAGGTAGGAAATTAACTAGAAAATAAAATAAAGATTCTGACAAGCGATAACGGAAAAGAATATTGTAATAAAGAATTTTCTGATTTTCTAGCAGCCTCTGGAATCAAGCATCAAACCAGCGCTCCGTACACGCCTGAGCAATATGGGCCAGCGAAACGGATGAACAGAACGTTGGTCGAGCGTGCTAAATGTATGCTATTTGAAGCTAATTTGAAGAAAACATATTGGGCTGAGGCTGTTGCTACTGCAGCCTATATTATTAATCGATCATCATCACGAGTTTTGCTTTAGGTAACACCATATGAAAAATCGACTGGTAAGATGCCAAACATTTCACATTTAAAGATTTTTGGTTCTAAGGCCATGGTACATGTTCCTTAGCGAAATCGAATGAAATGGGAACGCAAATCACGTGAATTAATTATTGTGGGCTACTGTGAAAACACAAAGGGGTACAGAGTGTATGACCCGGTTAGTAAAAATATGGTAATTAGCAGGGACGTGATTTTCATTGAGAAAACAGATATTGTCAAAAATATCACACAGGAACCTGTATCAATGCCACCGCTTGCTTCAATCACTCTAAGATCCAACAATCATTTATTAGAATGCAACAGCCCAGAAAATATTTCACATGATGACACTATGACACCCACGAGTGATGCATCATTTGACAGCTGTAATGGGGTTGATAATCCCACACATTATCCAATGTATATGTATATATCATATCGATATCTGAAAACCGTTTTCGATATCGATATGAAAACTGTATATCGGTTAAATAACAGATTACGCAAAAAACCGAAAACGTCATCTCTAGCGAGCCACCTTTGTGCTCGCAGTGATACCGCCACTCGGCGGGCTTTTTTATTTATTTTATTTGTAATGGGTTTGCTCTTGACTCTAGTCTAGGTTATAGGTGACAGAGACAGAGTCTACGATGGAGTGAGCTTACCCAGAAGAAGCCTGTTCACTCTAACTTTGAAGAGATTCGGGTTGAATGCGTTCGGAAACATAGACGCAGGTAGTGAGTTCCATTCATTCGCTGTGCGCATTATAAAGGATGTTTGGAAGCGCTTGGTTCAAATTGGTGGAATGGCAACAAGGTAAGGATGATAACTTGCAGTGCGTCTAGATGTCCGATGGTAGAAGGGGGCTGGTGGGTGGCTGGGGGGTCGTGGAGTTCTTGAGCACACTCACCGAAGTACAGTCTGTAGAAGACCGACAAGCAGGCAACTTTGCGGCGATGAGCCAAGCTGTGAAGCTTCGCGTCCACCAGTTCAACGTCGCCAATGAGCCTCTTGGCTCTACGTCCCTCTGAGTCAAGCGCGGCAAGCTGATACTTAGCTGAACCATCCCAAAGGTGGCTGCAATACTCCATGCAGGATCGGACTTGCGCTTTGTATAGGGTTAAAAGCTGTCCAGGCGTAAAGTATCGCTTAACTCTATTTAGGATGCCCAGTTTTTTGGCCGCGATTTGGGCTTTGTACTCAATGGAGGAGCCGAAGTTGAGACTGGATGTCAACTCTATGCCTAGGAGCTCGAGCCGATCAGTCACATGAACAGACGCACCCCGAAAAGTAGGCGGTTGATCGAACAGACTCCTTTTAGCGGTAAAAAGACACGCCTGTGTTTTGGTGGCGTTAAAAGAGACCAGATTGTCATCACCCCACTGGAAGACAAGGCTTAAGGTCAAATCTGTCCGCTCAATCATAGCCTCCCTCAAGGAACGAACTTCATCCACGCGCGAGCTTACAGCGCTCCACGCGCGAGCGGCTCGCAGCGGGCTCGTGCCTACGTACGCACTTGATACCGTATCTGATACGTTACATGCAACACTGCTACGTGAGTACCCAGCTTATCCTCAGTACAAAACCAAGCAGCGGAAAATTAAAAATATAAAGTAAAAAGCGGGTAGAATAAAACCATACCTAAAATAAAGGAGCGCCAATGAGACGGCGCGAACAGAAACTATGGATCTCTTTTCACAAAAGTTTACAGTGTACACGTTGTGATACTTACATATTGTGCTATTCTAGCACAGCAGGATGAAATATCGGAGCAAAGATTTACATGAAGCTATGGACTGGAATACCTTAACGTAACACTTACTGCTGAAGCGGCACTATGCTTCACTAGTATTATAAGAATATTTGTAAGAAGCATAGAATAGCACGCATAAAACTGCAATGACGAACCATGCACTGGGGTAGTACCTAAGAAAACAGATTGTCTGTATGGTGAATAGCACTGTTGTGCTTCTCATCCCTAAATGTAAGGCATTATTTATATTGTGATTTTCCCTGCGATAAACAGCACTTCTATACTTTACCTGTGATCTGCAACACTTTTGCATATTTTACTGTGATCAACAGCACTTTTTTGTATTCTTGTATATGTAGCATTTTTTGTCTTTTAACCTTACACTGAATAAATAACGCCTTTTAAGTATTTGCACAAAGTGGAAGTCCCACCCACCGTATACAAGAAGACGTATGCGTGAAGAACCACGGTATGAAGAATGAAAGTACGAGAGGCATGAAAGAGGAATGGAATGAAAGAATTTGCACAGAATAGGCCCAACTTTGTTGAGCGGGATTAGTACAAAGAAAAAAAAAAAAAAAAAAAAAAAAAACGTAACACTTACCTAATTTCTTACAGTCAGTTCGTTATTTTGCATAAAAAATACTTTTACAACACAGAAGGAGTAAGCTTGAAGAGAGTTGTCAAACCACCATTCGTAAGCCATTGACAGCTAACTTTTCCTGAGTTTTCACGGTAATCTTTTTTCAGGATAGCACCAAGTACAGTAAAGTTATCCCCAATGTTTTTGGCCGTTCTATAACAGCAGTGCGCAATGCCAAGTGCATAAATATAATAGAAAACCTACGTCCATAAAGATTGGAAATTACTGTACTGTAGTGTTATTCTGTAAAACAGAATGAACGATTTATACCTATTAACTGAAAGATTCTGTATAATCAATGTAACTACTGCATAAACAGGAACGCACATTCAAATTTTGAAATAACTACAATGGATCGATTTGATTGGTTAATCGCAACTACCCGCCATCTTGTCCCTTCCACTTCCGTTTCCCTCCCTTACGAAAAATTAAGACAACCAAATCAACGCGTGTACCCAAAAAATTACCAAACAAAACATATTAGAGTGGTTGTTGTGAGCTGTTGTGATCCCCAGTTTCCAGATCCCGTTCCTCATCAAAATCGGTAAGTAGTTGTGTTTTTTCTAACCAGATTCAATGAACAGTAAATCCTGATCCTGATTCTGTGAAGGGAAGACCAAAGATAAGATGGATGCACTGTGTCAATCACCATCAGGAAACAGGAAACAGGTCTCCTCTCTGCGAGAGAGGGAATGGGCCTTAATACACCACGCGGGCGCAGTGCTGGTTGGTGAATGTAACATGTCTTCGAATATTTGGTTCTAGGACATCCCGGTTTCCTCAAACTTTTTTCTTTCACCGTTTTAAGAGCAGTGGTGATGAAATAATTTCCACAAAGTAAAGCACCTGCCTGGGTTCGAACCCACGACCTACAGCACGTAAGTCGGGGCCGTTACCTCTGGGTCACTACTGCTCTGCACGGTATGAGGAGTTTTGTAAAAGAAAAGGGAGTCAGTGATGGGTGTGTAATGTTTGGTATAATAACAGATAGTATGGTATGAAATAACGTTCACTTGATATAATTTTCATATGCTATAAAAACATATGAACTAATTTCCTCTCACAGAGAGAAGGCCTGTGTCCCAGCAGTGGGATCATTAATAGGCTGATGATGTGATGTGATGTGACATACACCAGCTTGTATTAAACAAGCCGGTGTATATAAGGAAGAGAATAAGAAAACACAAATCCAATAAAATTTATCGTCCACTTGCCTATTTTTGGTATAAATGTATCCATTTACACAAAGTTTTCGTCCACCTTTAGAACTTTTGAATGTACTGCAATTTATAGTAGTCATTTTAATTATTAATACTCAACACATACAATAAATAGTGTAGCTTTAAGACTGGCAGAAAAATAAAAAATATCCGTCCACCCGCATAAAAGCAAACTAATAACAGCAATATTTATGTGGTATGAAACGGATAAATAAAAACCGGGCAGAGTTTTGTTCAGATCTTGTATTCACAATCGAAAGAGACAAATAAAATGATGGGCAATCGCTTATATTAACACAATCCTCTTGCTGACATAGCTTGACTGGAGGGGAGGCTTCAATATGGCAGCTTAGCTTCGGCGGGCTCGGCGGGTATTGGTCGGTTGCACGTAGGCCGACGTCACATCCGTTACATTCGGCCATCCTGGAATCATTGCTCCCGCAATGGAAGCAAAACACATTCATTAGCTTTCATATAAATCAATTAGGTATTCAGTGTCACTACTATTGTTACTGTTTGATATAGGTGCTTTACTTCTATATGGCCTTAGCGCATTTACAGTCTAAGCACCCGTGAGCTTTTGGAACCACGTAAACCTTTTATGTCCTTATTCCTGTACATATAATTTGCCACTACTTTACATAATGCATTTTCAATTCAATATGGACTTGACGGATTCTTGCAAACCATTGTACCGCATTCAATGTAAATAAGTTATGGCCATAATAAATACGTTATGGCAATGGCTCTGACATTGACTTTAGTTACTATAGTTTATATACTGAATAATAGTCATCCAGTTTGTATTGACTCTAGCTGCACTCATTGTAGTCATAAAAACAACCCTTTTGTACACATTATCACTTGCGTTATCTGAAGCTTTCTTTTTACATTCAATATTTGACATTCAAAGTGCCGCCTAGTGGCCCAATTGCAATAAAGGATCGGACTTTGGCTTTGCATGGCGTTCATGGCATTGCATGGCGTTCATGGCATTGCATGGCGTTCATGGCATTGCATGGCGTTCATGGCATTGCATGGCGTTCATGGCATTGCATGGCGTTCATGGCATTGCATGGCGTTCATGGCATTGCAAGGCGTCACCAGGCGTCACTTTACTGAAAATCATTAAGTCGCATGGCCTACCAGTACGAGCGAATATTAAATCATAGCGCTTCAAAGAAGTTGGTGTCATTAGTAGTGCTACTGATTCCCCAAATTACATCAGACAGGACATTGGCCCAGTTATTTATTAAGGTTTTTCTATAGTGATTATAGCCCGCAAAGCATTATAAATGGACTGATTTTTACGTTTAAACTAACCAGTAGCATTTGGACAAGCAATATCATTTAATGTGTACCCAACTGTTTACCAAACCATGTTTGCTCGTGAAGGCCTTAATATGGTACCTCACACCATGATTGAGAGAACCAAAAAGGCAAAATATATTTTTCAGTGTCCGAATCGTTACGATAGAATTGATAGTACGCAAGTGTCGACTCGGCAATAACAAATTTGGAAAACTTAGTCACTACAATCATTACAAACTGTACACACTGAGTTTCTTGTGCGTTCTTCTCTATAAAAAGCTACTTTTCCGAATGCAATGTAGAATCAACTTGTATTACTTGTAAATTTTAATTCATTTATGTATGACGTTCAAAAGTGCTGCTCACCGGCCTAATTGTAAGAAATATATTTGACTTTGACTTTACTGGATTCAGCTGAGTACCCGTGTTTTACATGGAGCGGCAGCCTATCTGACTTCCTCAACCCAGTAACTGGCAAACACGATACCCCTTAGACAAGACTGGCGTTAGATCTCAAGCTTCTGACTACCCGTAACGACTGTCAAAGATCTTCAAAAGACAGCCGGGACCAACGGCTTAATGTGCTTTCCGAGGCACGAAAGAATCTCGGTATGCTGAAATGGTCACCCATCCACGGACCGACCTCGTCAAGCGTTGCTTAACCTTGAAGATCGACCCGTGCGGCTGTTATTATTTAGCCACGAGACAACTGTACAAATACCCCTTTTATGTAATGTTCGTTCTTTCATACACTAACTGCCCTTGCCATATGCACAATGAAGACGTGCGGTCATGTATTTTCTAATGAATCGAGTCATTTTTGGTAACCAATATACTAATTTATTGAAATCATGGTGACCAAAGTCATCGTGATGCATTTGCACTATCATAACTATCTACCCAAGCTCCGAAGCTCCTACCAGTCTACTGCCATTTAGGGTTTTTCTATAAAGCTTCTCGTCAATAATCAAGTAATTGCTTATTATGTCCAGATCGACGGTGTTGGTTTTTAGTTGGTTAATTAGTGAACTAAATCTTGTCGTTCTGGCATTGTAACATATAGAACCAGTATCAGTGACTTAGAGACGGTTTTTTTCTATTCATTGTATAGACTGGATTTCTGCAGAGTGCACCTACATGTTTCATACGATGGGCAAGCCTATACTCAACACTAACGTTATAATATTTTATCAAAAACCACTATACTGCGTGACCGTACCTTGGACCGCTGCACAATCGGTAACAACCTTTACATGACATATATACCTATAACATACACGCGAAATCTACGTAACGAGTCCAACAGCGAGAGTTTGAAGCTCATAATAATGGTCCATGCTATGCTCACTTGTAACACGACTGGTCGTAATGAATTTTATTTGCAGTTTGTTTTTGCATCAATATACCGGCGACACTTAACTTACTCGCATCCGTATGTACTTCTGTAGGAAGCGCGGGGTCATAAAAAGCGAAAACAGGCTTAGAACCCGAAATATTTTGCAATCGTTCAAAACTAATCCATTAAGGGGTACACAATCAGCGCGAAATTTGGAATAAACTTCTTAAAATAACTGCACAATCCGATAAATTGACGTACCCACATGACACACATTACTAGGCAAATGAAACTTGAAACTGCCAACACGGCTGTCTGCCACTAGTGGCAATTTGACCTGACCATTAAAGCGATTTGTTTTTTTCAAAACTAGTGTTTTAACGAGTATTCATATTTAACTTTCGGTATTAAGTCCTTTTTTTGTTAGACATTTTATAAAATAATAACACCAGAATTTAAATCAGTTGAGGGTAGAAGTAAACCTTCTAAAAAATGCCAATACCTACTTCGTTTTGGGTATCGACAGATCTACCGACAGATTATGCTAGGTACTATTAATAAATCTCACACTGAAGGTCTCTTTTCTAAACTAAATGGAACCCCGGTATACTTATACTACCTACTACCTTTGCTAGTTCTAAAATCTGTTTTATGAGTATCATCTGGATTAATTGCTAACTTTGGACCATACTGATACGTAACAGTTGTAATCTTTGCCAGATAACTCGAGAAACTTTATCATCTATATAAGGTAACGGAAATCTTTCATTTTACAGGGACATTTAAAGCGCGGTAATCAACACAGAGCCTAGTAAGCGGCGGCGTTCTATTTTGTGACAGAGCTTATTATCGACGTTCATTTTTTGACTTAGACCACAGGATAAGCGTAACTGGTCTAAGGATGTCTAATGTCTATATACCTACGGGTTGATCAGTGGCAAGCTTAATTTTGATCTGCGTAATTAGTACAATATCATGAGTGTGCACCCGAAGCTAAACAATGTTTGTATTTGGTTAATCTATTTATTCGCACTGCTAGACTAAGTGGCTATGGCCTGGCTAGAACAAGAGCTAATTATAAGCACCTCAGATCAGGGAACAGTAGATAAGCACATACATGAAGTCACGCCTTTTTTTCCTTGCGGGTAGACAAACTACAGAACGCCATCTGCTACTATCCTTATAACTCTCCTTTCAACTCTTGTTTCGTTTACGTAAAAACATAGTCATACACGCACATACACGGATGCTGGTTATGCGAACTAGTTTTATCCTCATTATTTAAAATATGGCGACGAATAGAACAAGTGGCTATGGCCTGGATAGAATTTGAGTTATCGATATTGCGAATATGGAAATGAGAAAGACAACGCACCTGACAAACTGGCTGTGGCTCCTGGTAGACTAGCTGTTGCTCCTGGCAGACTGGCAGTGGCTCCTGGCAGACTGTCGGTGGCTCCTGGCTCCTGGCAGCTCTCGGCCCTTGTTAGGACCTCTCCTTGCAGTCACACGCAGCACAGGGCTTGATGCAGTCTTGCTCGGCGTGCAGTTGGGTCGATGGCAGAGTGCAGCTCACGCCGTGAAGCTTGTAGTGTCGTTCCGTTCGTGAATAACACAAACTTCTTCGATTTTTCTTCAGAGTCAGGTGATCTTGCGGTTGTGGCGTGGATGTGTTATTAAACGCAGATTAATTTTTTTCATACCACTTCTGAGTGAAACGGATAAATAAAAACCGGGCAGAGCTTTGTTCAGATCTTGTATTCACAATCGAAAGAGACAAATAAAATGATGGGCAATCGCTTATATTAACACAATCCTCTTGCTGACATAGCTTGACTGGAGGGGAGGCTTCAATATGGCAGCTTAGCTTCGGCGGGCTCGGCGGGTATTGGTCGGTTGCACGTAGGCCGACGTCACATCCGTTACAGGTACTTGATTTCGCTAGCACGGAAATGGCGGGCGTTTAAAATTTAATCACCTTATGCAAAAATATACAAAACAAAGTAAGACGTTTCTAATTTATATTAAACGTTACTTAGAGATTTTGAATATTATAGTAACTAAATGTTATACTATATGAAATGTGCATTATATAATATGTTCATTATACCATATAAAGTTAGGTAAAATGAAATTATATCAATAATTCATTATATCATTTGATCGTTATATTAAAAAAAAGTATATTAAATAAAATTAGGTCATACGATCATTAGAACTTTTGTTATTAGATCAAACGTTACACACCCGTCAGTGATAGCCGGTTGACGGGATGGCATGGAAGAGGAACACGTGTTGCGCCGACCCCAATTAACAGCTAGCTTAGTGTTTACTTTTAATGTTAATGTTATGTTTTATGATGTTAAAATTTCGAACACAATGTATAGTGTAACTGAATAAATTGAATTGAATTGAACATGGGATTATGGCAAGAAGATTTTGATAATCCATGATTACTGAATTCCATATCTGAGGTACAAGGATTCTTCTTTGTGAGAGAGAGGGATTAATCTCTGGATAACATACCGTTTCTGCAAGCAAATTCTTCACGTTTATATCATCAATCAATCATCAATATCATCATCGATCAATAATTATACCTGTAATAAATCTTTAGAAAAATCGTTTTGGTAAATCTATAATATTTAAAAAAAAATTGCCTGGGTATTAAAAGATAACCAACAGAACCCATTTCCAAGCATTTTTGTAATTTTTGTCTGTTTGTCTATTTATATGGTTGTCTGCTGAGTTGTGTACTCATCACGTTAAATTTACGAAATCAAAGTAGATAACTTTTATACATAAAAAATGTGCGTAGCTTGAAGTATTTCTTAGTTTTTTAGGGTTCCGTACCCAAAGGGTAAAAACGGGACCCTATTACTGAGACTCCGCGATCCGTCTGTCTGTCTGTCTGTCTGTCTGTCCGTCTGTCACCAGGCTGTATTTCATGAACCGTGATTGCTAGACAGTTGAAATTTTCACAGATGATGTATTTCTGTTGCCGCTATAACAACAAATATTAAAAACAGAATAAAATAAATATTTAAGCGGGGCTCTCATACAACAAACGTGATTTTTTTGGCCGTTTTTTGCGATAATGGTACGGAAACCTTCGTGCGCGAGTCCGACTCGCACTTGGCCGGTTTTATTTCATCGCATTCGTTTCACTCTATCACAAGTTAAATAAATTTAAAGTGTTCAAGAAGTAAAATATCACAACACACGAAATTCAGATACTCGGAAAGTTGAACTCCATATTCGATAGCTAGCGTTGTGCATTTGACGTCATTTCCTAAATGGCGGTGTTAAGATTCTCCGCGTAAAAATGACCCTAGATAAAATTGGTAGGTAGGTAGGTAGGGCAGGGTAGGCAGTTGACGGGAGCGAAGCCGCGGGCTCAGCTAGTTTTTTACAATAAAACGCAAAGTTAGTTATAAATGTTTACTTCAACATTTATCGTTTCCTACTTTGATTAATTAATTAATCGTTAGGCACAAAGATACAATGGCGGACTTATAATTGACAGTTCTTGTATTCAAACATAAATCCGGTGACAGTTGCGTTACTTCTTACTCGTATTATCGACACTTGATACTCGTTATAAATGTTGAAATGACTTCTTTAAATAAACCGCACCTGAAACAAATTGTAGGAATCATTGTTTTAGCATACGTCGTACCTACTTAAACTTTAAAGTATTTTGTTATGTTTTGTTACTAGGTTTTTTTTTTAATATCTATCAATTGTAGATGCAAAGGCGCTCTAAAAACGGTGAAGGAAAACATCATGAGGAAACCGGCATGTCCTAGAACTAAACATACAAAGACTTGTGACATCCATCAACACGCACTGGGCCCGCATTACGGCCTATTCCACTCAGAGTGTCGAGATATTGTTTACTGCACGTGGGATGAAAAGATAGTAAATAATGTCCTTACGGTTCTCTTTTTATTGTGTCCCCTGCTCCAATGCTGAATGCAGCGTTGCCAAATGTACTATTGCCTTCTACTACTCCAAATGCAATGCTGCTATTCGACGCGTTTATTTGACCATATTGAGTGGCTGAAAATTTAAATAGATTTTTTAAATTGTAAATCTGTTTAAAATAACTTTGCAGTGCTACTATGTTACAAACTCACGGATACCTTAGGTGAAGTGAGCTTGAAGTTTGAGTGACACTTCATGTTTACTTCACCTAAGTTCACACATTAAGTTTTTTACAAAATCGACTTGCAGTACCTAAGTTCAGATGTAGGTAAATAGTGCATCCAAATTTTGTCAATTTCTTAAGGTGAGATTACAAATACAAAATGTTTATTTCTGAACCAGCTAGTTCACATTAGTTTATGATTGGAGCCTCCTTTTGGAAAGTATCCTAACCCAGACGTCATCATGCTTATGCTCCGCTCTTCCATAGCTGTGGATGTTTGTACAACTTACAAAATTATTTGAGTTACATTTTTTCATTATAAACTACCTAGACAATATATTTTCTCGAGCGCGTGTTGTGTGCTTTATTGCCATTTAAATAAAGTAGCTATATATATATACAAGCTGTCCCACGCAGCTTCGCTCCCGTCAACTGGCTACATACCTACCCTACACCTACCCTACACCTACCCTACACCTACCCTACACCTACCCTACACCTACCCTACACCTACCCTACACCTACCCTACACCTACCCTACACCTACCCTACACCTACCCTACACCTACCCTACACCTACCCTACACCTACCCTACACCTACCCTACACCTACCCTACACCTACCCTACACCTACCCTACACCTACCCTACACCTACCCTACACCTACCCTACACCTACCCTACACCTACCCTACACCTACCCTACACCTACCCTACACCTACCCTACACCTACCCTACACCTACCCTACAACTACCCTACACCTACCCTACACCTACCCTACACCTACCCTACACCTACCCTACACCTACCCTACACCTACCCTACACCTACCCTACACCTACCCTACACCTACCCTACACCTACCCTACACCTACCCTACACCTACCCTACACCTACCCTACACCTACCCTACACCTACCCTACACCTACCCTACACCTACCCTACACCTACCCTACACCTACCCTACACCTACCCTACACCTACCCTACACCTACCCTACACCTACCCTACACCTACCCTACATCTACCCTACACCTACCCTAAACATTTACTCCGGTGTGGTAAAAGTATACTCAGTGACACCTTTTCGAGCTGGGAACTGAACTTTGAGAACGTATGAGACAGTGACCCTTACATCCCACCGGTTGCCTCTTCCATCGGGCTCTCGCGCATTTGTAACAGTTCATTTAATTTTGGCACTTGCTAGAAACCTTGTGCTTCAGCCAATGGCAATGATTCGACCGATTTTAGTCCAAACCGAAGTTTCGGTCGGACACTAATTAAAACCCATCACTACCCCAGTTCCTACACCGTTGTACAGATATTGACAAAGAAATTATGCACGTATTCCTTTAGATAACTCAAGAAACATCATCGAGTGCGTTTTTGGGTACTGTCTTTATGTACATCTATGACGTTCAAAAAAGCCTGGCTTGTAGCTTAATTATAATAAACGACTATTGACTTTGATTGTATTTTCCTTATTGATAAACATTTTATGAAACTGGAAAATGAGACTCAAATATTATTACAAAAGTAGATAACCCCGGTGAACTTGCCGTCTAAACATTTTTTTGGTTTTTCTAAATCTTATGAGGAAAACTAATCAGTCTAGCCATTTTCAACAACATTATTCTAAATAAAGTTTAAGCCAAATAACCTGTTTTTAAATGTTATCTCTAGGCTAAATCTATTTAAATAAACTTCTTGTTTTTCTTTATTATTGTTGCTTGTAATATAGTTGTTTCTAAAGTGTCTGTTAATTAGCGTTCAACGGGTTAATACACACATGACAGTGTCTAGGGATCCAGTATGTTAGAGTATCGCCGCAACTGGGGTTTTTTTTTTGGATCATTGTTGATGCTTTTTAGTGAATTTCACTATTTGAATAAAGATTTTTTTTTAAATTTTGATTAAAAATGCAATCTGGTTCCACGCAACGTTCTGTAGCTGTCGCTCTTGGCATAGAGCGTCATAAGCTGCCTCTGGACACGCTTTCGTATCACAGGCAGCGTGGCCGAGCAACATGGAGGATGATCTCGCATCACAGCAGACAGGACCGGTAGCGGTGCATCAAAAATACTGCTCGACGAAATCGTACCATGACCGCCATGATGTTGGCTACGAGGCTCCACAGCTCTTCAGGCTTGCTGATTAGCGACCAAACCATCTGAAATCGTTTTCGTGAAGTGGATCTGCGTTGCCGAAGGACGCTGATCGTTCCACCTATAGCACCCCACAATCGTAGGGCCCGTTTAAAATAGGCTGGCGAACACAGAAATTGGGAGGCAGAAGGTTTCGGTTTGAGGCCTGATACAAGACGTACTCGAGTTGGAGGATCTGCTGGTCGTCAAGAATATTTGAAATTTTGCCAGGCAGTTCATCCATATGGAGGAGAAACAATAATGGTTTTTTGTATTTGGATCGCTGGAAGTATCGATCTCATTTGCATCAGGGGCAACAAGTCTTGATTATCCTTTTGCGAGCCAGTTGGGTGATTTGTTTCGACTAATGCACTACAATGCACCTCCACACACGGCTAGAGTTGTTACACGCATTCTTGCTGATGCCCGCATCAACGTTCTGCCGTGACCTGCTCAATCAAGTGCATACCCCACAAAATTATATGACTTGTTAGAAAGAACGTGGGCGGCCATTCTTCAAAGTGATTTTTTATGAACTGATTTGACCTAAGCATGCCAAATCGCTGTGATTGTGTGATACGTGTCAATGGTGGTAACAGATTGCTGTGTGTCGCAGGTTCGATTCCCGCAAGGAACAAATATTTTTATGGCCCACAGATAGTTTTTCCGGATCTGAGTGTCTTGTGTATGTGAGTTTATATCAAACAAGGTTTATATGTTTGTAAACGCGGCCAAGATACAGGAAGAAATTCCTAGTGTGGGGCAAAGTAATAAAAAAAAAAAAATATATTTTTACAGAAAAAAAATTAAAAATCCTTATTTTTACCTTTTTTTGCAATTTTTCTTAATATTTACAAAATATAGGTATAAAAAACATGAGAATTAAAGTTAGAAGCCAGTCTGGAAGATTGTTAAAAATGTACTTGATCCCTGGAAGCTTTTGATGTGTGTAGTATTGATATTATTAACCGGTGAAATATTTGGCGTGTATAGATGACAGATTCTAACAAGTTTATTTTTATTTTCTTGTTTTATCTAATTTCATAACCTGTGGCTCCAGACAAGTGGCATTATATCAACATGGAGTAGGTACCTGCCGAGATTGCAACTTTTTAATAATGAAGGGTATTTAGGAAAAACTCGTTTAGTCGTTTATTAATTTGAGCCAGTTTTTAATATTATTGCTACATCTTATTTTATAAAAAAAAAACTGCCATAAATGAAACAGGTAAACGATGAATGATGCACATCATCTGTAGGTTTGATCATTTTTCCTCATCTCAAGTGCCCTGGCCCTCTCAGTTTGATTGGGTACAATGACTTCCTTACCTTGTAAAGAAAAAAAGGAAAAGTATTTATTTGTGACCCACACAGGAGACACGAGAAATCAGCTTAAAAATAAACAAAAGTAAAAATAAAACTCCGTTGCAGTTTTTCTTCTTGTGAATGTAAACAGGCGTGACGTGCCAAAGCTACAAGTTACTTTCATAGAAATGTTCTGGGAATAAGAAAAACTTAGGTTAGAATTTTCGACTAGTGTAATCGAAATTTTTCCATACAAACGTAGTCTAGGGATTATTCCACTGTTTGACAATGTACAAACAATAGAGGAAAAAAGGGATCAGTCAGGAGCCAATGCAGTACAAATTTACACAGACGGCTCGAAAACAAATACCGGCTCAGGTGCTGGCGTACACTCCCTTGACCTCAACATTAACTTTCACATACCGCTCTACACACACAGTTCGATATTTCAATGTGAATGTGTCGCCTTAACACAAGCTGCAAAAAACGTAAAGCGCTTAGGCATCCAGAACTACGGTATCAGTTTCCTATCTGATAATCTGGCCGTGCTCAAGGCTTTAGAAAATAAACTAACCAACAATAAACTTAAATTTGAATGCTACCTCGCCCTGGAGAGTATATCGAAATCCAATCGAATCACCCAACAGTGGATCAGGGGGCATAGTGGATCCCTAGGCAATGATGCCGTAGACGAGCTTGCGAAGAGGGGCTCCGAGATGGTGTGCTAGGCCCGTACACGCTTATCCCCTTGCCCTTCTCGCAATTTCGTGCGTGGATTCGCCAAAGATCAACAGAGCTACACAATAACAGATGGTCATGGGCAACAGACTGTAGACAGTCAAAAATGGCTTTGCCAAATGTACACCCGCGTCTAACTAAAAAACGCCTCAGCCTGAGTAGAAATAACCTCAACATAATTATAGGGACAATAAAAGGCCACACCCTTCTTAACAAACATTTATTCAACATAGGCGCCACGGATAGCCCACTTTACTTTGCAGGGGCTGTTTTAACGCCGAAGAATCAGCCGCCCACGTAATCCTGGAATGCGAGGCCGTGGCATCTCAACGCGAAGAAAGCCGCGGAACAGTGAGGTCGCTCCGAGAAGCCTGTGAAGCTCCCAGGAAGCTTCTGTGCTTTTGGACGGAGCTAGGCTGGCTATGTTAGCCAGTACAACCCCCACGCACAACGAACCAAATGGGAGTCTAAGTGCGGAAAAGGGAGTCCCTACCACTACCACTGCAATGTAGGTTCAAAATAAAAAGTGATATCAATTTTTCTCATCATTATCTAGCCCTGTATGGAAACAAAAAAGTGAAAAAAGTAAATATTCGAAAGTTATGAGCGTCGAAAGTTCCACATTTTGACACAAATTTTAAAGCATTTTTGGGCACGAATAAATACCATAAGAAGAAGGAAAATTACAAAACGGCCTCAATACAGGGATAGATTAGTAGGTCAACAATGCAAATAATTTTATTTTGAACAGATACGTTTAGTTGTTTTATCATGATATCCAGACTCTTAAAGGTCTGTTTATAAAATTTGCGCGCTCGGTTTAGTCCTAAATCATTATCCATATCGCTGCAAATTTGCAAAATTGTGTATTCGTACGCGAACTAGCTCCTACTACTCATCACAGCATCAATCTCTTCCGCACGTTTTGTCGGTTGATATAAAATGCATTTTAACCCCGCGAACAAAATAGTTCGTGCCGTTGACTACGGTTATCGTAATATAGATACGTCGCATCGCGCTTCATCTTCGGGTGGTCTAAAAAATTACTCGTGATTATTATACTATATATCATGAGCGCACGGTTGGCGCAGTAGTTGAGGGATTAACTACTGAGCTGCGTGTCGCGGGTTCGCTTCCCGCACGGAACAAATATTTGTATGACCTACAGATAGTTGTTACGGCTTTGGGTGTTGTGTATTTGAGCTTATATGTTTGTAAACGCACTCACAATACAGGGAGAAATTCCTATTGTAGGGAAACGTTTAAACAAAACCTGGCCAAGTGCGAGTCGGACTCGCGCACGAAGGGTTCCGTACCATTATCGCAAAAAACGGCAAAAAAAACACGTTTGTTGTATGGGAGCCCCACTTAAATATTTATTTTATTCTGTTTTTAGTATTTGTTGTTATAGCGGCAACAGAAATACATAATTTGTGAAAATATCAACTGCCTAGCTATCAGGGTTCACGAGATACAGCCTGGTGACAGACGGACAGACAGACAGACGGATCGCGGAGTCTTAGTAATAGGGTCCCGTTTTTACCCTTTGGGCACGGAACCCTAAAAAAAGTTACAATTAAGGTGAGATTTTTCAAAAATACTTTCTGTTTTAATAACTAGCTATCCCACGCGGCTTCGCTCCCGTCAGCTAGCTACCTACCGACCCATCTACCCTACCTACCCTACGTGCATGATTGTTGCGTAACTTAAACCGTTTACACAGCACACGCAACGGAAGCTCTCAAAATGAAATATCTTTGCACTTTTTTGCAACATTTTTCATTTATGCTCCGCTCCTAATGGTCGTAGCGTGATGTTATATAACCTATAACCTTCCTCGATAAATGGACTATCTAATACAAAAAGATTTTTTCAATTTCAACCCGCAGTTCCTGAGATTAGTTTGTTCAAACAAACAAACAAACTCCTCAGCTTTATAATATAAATATAAATATATTAATAATAATATACTAGCTGTGCCCCGCGGCTTCGCTCCCGTGGACCACCCCACAGGACCCGTTTTCGGGTTTAAAAAATAGCCTATAGCACTCAGGAATAATGTAGCTTTCTACCAGTGAAAAAATTTTTAGAATTGGATCATTAGTTCCAGAGATTACCCCCTACATACAAACTTACAAACTTACAAATTTTACCTCTTTATAATATTAGTATAGATTACAAACTTACAAATTTTACCTCTTTATAATATTAGTATAGATTAATTAACGATAGGCTCGCGACGCTTGGGGGAGGCCTATGTCCCGCTGTGGACGTCGTTCGGCTGATATGATGATGATGATGCTCGCGTCTATCTCGTCTTATGGTAAGCGATGACTTGAGAATTCCAATTTTATAGTCAAGTTAAAATGTGTCCTCTAGTTCTATATCTATTACAAAGAAAGCATATTGTCAAAAGAAACTTGAAGTTTCGTATAAATCGACATTATTTGCACCTATTTTTTGTGTCATAAGCCCCTTTAAAATCACTTCGTGATTGCTGTTCAAATAAGACATGGTGAATGACACATACAAAATGTTACTGATATCATTGCAATTTGATTCGCGCACTACACTTTCGAACACCTTTTTGTCACGTCGACAACATAATTTACTGGGGCTTATTTATCCACCATACGCAAACACTTCACACCTATATATTAATTAAACCCTCAGATTAATTAATTTAAAACATATGATTTATCAGTTTTAGAACTCACCTGGGACCGCGAACGTCTGAGAAAATATTGCGAAAGCCAGAAATACCACAAAAGGCGTCATCTTACTTGACCAGTCTTACAAATACTAAGGTCAATATATCCACACATCTTCTTTTATGTTTTTACCTTGAAAAACTTTAAATTATTTTTATAACTTGTTTATATTGATAATAAAACTAGTTCTGATTTTGGGAGGTTAATAACTCTCTTGTGCAATGCATTATTGTTAATGTTCTACTACTTTCTTATGCGAAAAATAATTAAGACAGAAAAATCGTTAAATATTGTAGATTTTACAATGAGTGCACAAAACGAACCATTTTTATCCGAGACTATTAGCTGATAGTAATGCCGAGGATAAAATGGTTTTGTGGACGAGTTATAAACACTGCTTTTCATTTCGATTGCGAGGAAATAAAACAGTTGTATAACATAACATTTCTTTAATTAATATTCAAAGTAAAATTAGTACAGTTTTGAACACTGAAGAAGATTGTTTTTAGTAACGGTATTTTTCAGAATTTGTGATGACATATTGTGAGCGCTTTTTTTAAATCTTACGACATTGATATTAGGCTTGGGCTGCAGACCTATACAGCTTACTATTAAATTAATTTTGTAATATATATTTTCAAAATTAATTAAATAACCTACCGTATTTTAATTTAAATTTTAATATCTTTTATGTCTCAAAAAACACATAAAAGGCAAATAAATTAAAGTAAATATTATAAAATAACAAATTCTATCTGTGAACTTTTTATTGTGTTTGGCTGTATGGCTCATTTTCTATGCCTTAATATAGATACATAATAAGTATATACGTTAATACACTTGTGCACAAAATCAATTTTGTGCAGCCTATATCCTGCACAAATAAGCAATTTCAGAGCATGAGAAGTGAAAAAGATTCTTATTCTTTAGTATGCACAAAACACAAACACAACAGGACAGTTTATGTACAAAGGCGAGCTTAACTTATAGTTGGGTTCTCTAATAGCAAACCTCAGTTACGTTGAGAAATATGCATTTGAGGATAGTACATCCATGTATGCAACAAAAGATTAATAAAACTCTTAACAATTTTAAATACTTACCCACTAAATAAACTAAACAAATGCGTGTGCAACACATAATGCATAAACATAATACATACAGCACTAGGTTTTTCATAATTTTACACCAATGCAATGTGTAAAAAGTAACGTTATGGGCCACTTTTGCGATCAACTCGAAAAAAGAGCAATGCAATTCTGAGTTAAACCGTTATAATCGTACACTTAACAGTCAGAATAAAACTGGTAATTCTACAATAACTCTAGGTTCTACCTTCAGAAAACAAAGACAGAATAGACAATACCTACATTTATTTTATAATAATTACTAATTCGTCACTTTTCTTGAATTATTCTACATAAAATAAAAATCAAACTCGACGTTCGCTTTCTAAATATTTCCACAATACCCTTGCAACGAACTGTGTCACTGCGCTGAACCAAAAAATAAAGAAACAAGATTCAATTAACTAAGAAACAAGAAGAAAGTCATGCTGTGTGTTCGGAGGATACATATTATACACGAGCTAGCTAACCAAAACCATCCATCATGTATCCATCGACTGCACAGCATGATTTTCTTTTTGTTAACGTCTATTTAGTTCGCTTCAACCACTCTGCTCGACAAGATTTTGACACATGACATACCAGCTGAGTCGACAGGTTGTTGCAAATTACGTCATGAATTTCAGAAATTTACATGAAAATTCAAAATTCGAATTTATTCAGAAAAATAAGTTTACGCAGCTATTTTACACAGTAATTTTTTTAAAAAATATCTTTATTTACATGTTGTTGTCGGTTAAACCGTGTCAGTCTACTGCAAAATGTGTACAAAATACGAATTACTACACCTTTCCAAACGGTAGACAATTTAGATTTGCTCAATATATATGCATAAACAACCTTTTCGATTTCTGAAATGATGCAAAAGGACAAAATAAAGAAATACTCATTTATTTGCGTAAAATGTGATGCAAACTTGCATGACATTGTGATGACATTTCGTTGGCATTTTTTTTTATGCTGTTCATTCACCCGTCTCAGAATCGATTAAAATTGCATTCAGCCTAATCGATTAAGTGTATCAAACGATTATTTTAAAATATTTCGTTTGACTCGGTTCATTTAAATAAATTAGTGATATTCAAAATAATTTTTTTTCAACATAAATAATTCCGTTTATAGACATAAAATACAATAACAACCATAATATTATAATACAGACATAATATTCTGAGAAGAATATCGGATACGTGGCTAATTTTCGCCGAATTTTCTATTGCGCACAAGAATTCAAATTCGGAATGCGGTCAGTATTCAAAATATTTTATCGGATACATTTTTACTTTTTTAGAGAGAGAGTTTTACTTTGACCTTTTCAGAAGGTTTTATTCAGAATCACCAGTATAAATACGAGTATGTCTATGTATGATAAGTAGGCGTAGGTAGGAACTTCTACTGACACTTCGAATCCGAAGCCAGCTTTTATGGCATGGTTGTCAATCGAGTAAGGGCTGAAAATTAAAATCCAAGATGGCGACCATATAATTTATCGTAATGGTAGTCATTAACATGATTTTCAAGGGTTGTGATTCAGAAAATTAATTTAAAATAAATCTAAGAAGGCGGTGCATATGTACCAAGCTGCATTACGATAGCTTTATTTATACTATATAAAACTGCATTACCACTCACTGACTGACATAATTGTTCTCCCAGATGGTGGATGGGGAGGTGGGTATATTTTGACAGATTCGTAAACAAGTGACTCTCGCGAGTTTGGGAAAAGTCCCAAACCTCCCCTTTTCCTCCCCCCTCCTCCCCCCCTCTATCGTATCTCGGAAACTAAGGTACCCGTATAATGTTTTTTTTACGGATTCGTTTAGAGGAGGCTCGCGAAAGTGAAAACCATTTTTCAAAGTTGACCCCCTCGCCCCCCTTCTCCCCCCCTTTAAGCGGATCTCGAAAGTTGGAACATTTGGAACATTTCTTTTTTCAGGTTCATATAAAGGGGCAATGCTATAGTCACAAACAAACCATTTTTCATAGTTGACCCCCTTGCCCCCCTTCTCCCCCCTCCCCCCCCGTTTTGGCGAATCTTTTTTTTTCGTTTTTTTTACGGATTCGTTTAGAGGAGCCTCGGAAAAGTAAAAACCATTTTTCAAAGTTGGCCCCCTCGCCCCCCTTCTCCCCCCCTTTAAGCGGATCTCGGAAGTTGAGAGACTTGGAACATTTCTATTTTCAGATTCATATAAAGGGGCAATGCTATAGTCACAAACAAACCATTTTTCAAAGTTGACCCCCTTGCCCCCCTTCTACCCCCTCCCCCCCCGTTTTGAAGAATCTTTTTTTCGTGTTTTTTTTACGGATTCGTTTAGAGGAGGCTCGGAAAAGTAAAAACCATTTTTCAAAGTTGACCCCCTCGCCCCCCTTCTCCTCCCCTTTAAGCGGATCTCGGAAGTTGAGAGGCTTGGAACATTTCTTTTTTCAGATTCATGTAAAGGGGCAATGCTTTAGCCGGAATCATTTTTCAAACTCCCTACTCTCCCCCCCTTCACCCCTCCTCTCCCCAACCTCCCCTACCTTATATCGGTCGTCGAAACCTGTCCGGTGGGAATGGACCAGGCAGCGTAGGGATCCCGAGTGGAGCGAACCTACGAGACCGAGTGCAGCGCAGGGGGGAGGTGGCGAGCGAAGCGAGCCGGCGACCTCCGTAGCGTAACGAAGGTTGAGTGGGTGAAGCGAACTCAGTGCCTGGCGACGACAAGCAAACATTAGGGTTGGTGTAGGGTAGGTGTAGGGTAGGTGTAGGGTAGGTGTAGGGTAGGTGTAGGGTAGGTGTAGGCTAGGTGTAGGCTAGGTGTAGGGTAGGTGTAGGGTAGGTGTAGGGTAGGTGTAGGGTAGGTGTAGGGTAGGTGTAGGGTGGGTGTAGGGTAGGTGTAGGGTAGGTGTAGGGTAGGTGTAGGGTAGGTGTAGGGTAGGTGTAGGGTAGGTGTAGGGTAGGTGTAGGGTAGGTGTAGGGTAGGTGTAGGGTAGGTGTAGGGTAGGTGTAGGGTAGGTGTAGGGTAGGTGTAGGGTAGGTGTAGGGTAGGTGTAGGGTAGGTGTAGGGTAGGTGTAGGGTAGGTGTAGGGTAGGTGTAGGGTAGGTGTAGGGTAGGTGTAGGGTAGGTGTAGGGTAGGTGTAGGGTAGGTGTAGGGTAGGTGTAGGGTAGGTGTAGGGTAGGTGTGGTGTAGGTGTAGGGTAGGTGTAGGGTAGGTGTAGGGTAGGTGTAGGGTAGGTGTAGGGTAGATGTAGGGTAGGTGTAGGGTAGGTGTAGGGTAGGTGTAGGGTAGGTGTAGGGTAGGTGTAGGGTAGATGTAGGGTAGGTTAAGGAATACTTCTCAAAAACACGACAAAAGCCGCGAGCTGCTTGCAGCTCGCGCACCAAGCAAATACTAGTCTGTATATATAAAAGCGAAAGTTCACTCATTCACTCATCACGAAATATCATCATAAAAAACCGCTTGATGTAAAAAGATTAAATTTGGCAGTGAGGTTTCTCAAGTAACGTAAGTGCGCATGAAGAAAGTATTTTTGGAAATGCCATCCCCTAAGGGGGTAAAAGTGGGTTGAAAGTTTGTATGAAATTTCTATAGTTTGTAAGTTGGACACTTGAAATTTAGAATAACCCTGTTGGTTGATAAAAAGAATTCATGTATTTATTGGTTTTTGGAAATTCCACCCCTAAGGAAGTGAAAAGGTGACAATTTAGTGGTCAAACGCGAGCCTATCGTTAAATAAAAAAAATTGTTGGGCTTATATATTTGAAATTTGGCACAAATACTTTTCTAAGTAAACAGTAAAGTTTTAAATAATTCGTTTTCAAAACTACTAAAAGATGATCTAGGGGGTGTTAAAGATTTTTGAAGAATTTTACTGTACAGGGCTTCTTTTTATGATGTAGGGGAGCACTACGAAGGGATTTTTGGTAATTCAACCTTTAGGGGGGTGAACTAAAACGTTATCTGTAGTATAAACCTTTGCAGGTGCCATTAGCCTCCACTAATTATAGGCAGAATTCATGTATTGTGCGTGCAAGCAGGAACTTTAATGAGTTGTGTAAGCAGCATGATATTGACCCATTCCTAACTGGTGTACCATCAGCCAGGAAGTGTTTAAGCCGCTTTTTCTATGCCTAGTTCATTGCAGCGAGTATATTATTATGCAATGCGAGCATAGAATCAGATTCACTGGTGCATGAGTTATTAAGTGATTTTTCACTTGGTGATCTGTTTTTATCGATGTGTACTGAAATGTCCATAGAAATTTAGTATTATTCAATATCTATTAGTGAAGACTGTTATTGGCTGACTTTCAAATCTACTGTTTCTGGTCTGTTTGTTTTAGATGTAAGTCTTCCATGTAAAATATATAAATAAAATACTGATCACGCGAAGTCACGGCCGAAGTGTTAGTACTACATAAGTTAATGGGCTAGTAGATTCTCTTAATTCACAACAAGTAAATACAAACCAAACATGTTCTTAAAACGAATTAAAATAAACTTCTAAGGCCGAGTTTCTCACCTCTAAATTATCACAGAATTAATGTGACACATTGTCAAGCACGCGTTATCTGCTGTAATTGGTTGAATGAATAAAAGATAAAGCGTGCTTAACAATTTGTCACATTCACTTTGCGATAGTTTAGAGGTGAGAAACTGGGCCTAAAAGTATCTATAGGATGAAAAAAAACAAAAACCCGACTGCTTAAGAAGCGAACTAAAATGATGTAAACAAGTAGAAAATCATGCTGTGCAGTCGGAGGATACATATTCGCGAGCTGGCTGACCACCTGATCCTCCGACTGCACAGCATGATTTTGTACTTGTTTACATATTAAAAAGAGTTCGCTTCGCTCTTCGCTCGTTTCTTAAGCAGTCGGGTTTTTGATTTTTAAATTAACTTTTTTTTATTTATTTATTATTATTCATTATATTCTTTATTGTACACCACAAAATATATATATAGGACAAACAATCATAAAAGCAAGTGTACAATGGGCGGCCTTATCGCACAGGGCAATCTCTTACAGACAACCTTTTACAACTTAGAATAGAATAGAAAAACATGTATTCGACACAGACACAACAAAACAACAATAATCACAAAGTAACAGAGAAGAATAGTAAAAAAGTACAAACAGGGTTTCAGAATTACTGCGCCTGGCGTGCTCATACCGAAAGGGTTACCAACTCAGCATTTGCTGGGTGTCAGACACCCAGCGCTGATTTTCAGTTGGCAACCCGCTAGTGACACACGGACGTGGGTAAATAAAATAGATACTTAAAATAATGTCATAATGTGAATAAGTAGGTGCAAACTTATAAATTGAAAAATATGTAAAAAGGATGACATAAAGTATAAGAAAAATATTCAATGAAATATAATATAAAGTGCTACAAATTAATGGTTAAAATTATCTAAAAAAAAACCCCAAATGACGGTATGGCATAGACGCAACTTGCCTATCACATCCAGCCAATCTCTTCCCGACTCATAGAAATAGGCACATTAGTTGATGGATTAATCTAAATTTTGAATTAACTTGGAAATTATTCATATTAAATACTAAATATTGGATTAAATTAAAATAAGATAAGATAAGAATTAGATAAACGATTTTTCAATGTTAATGTCATTAAATTTTATTTATGAAGTCAGAACGAATGCCTTAAGTTTAGTCTTAAAAGTTATTATATTGCTTACGTCCCTAATCGGCGGTGGAATGTTATTCCAACATTTGGAGGCTGCGTACCTAAAACTTCCCCGGAAGGCTGCAGTACGGTGGTGTGGGGTAGCCAGTTGTTGAGCACAACACCTGGGCTTGCGCTGCCGGTGACAGTTTATCCACGTAAGCTTCGATTACAGATATGGTGGACACATATACTTGATGACACCGAAAAGTAGACAGGCCAAGTGCAACTGCCGACGCGATTTCATTTTTAAAATATTATGCTTGTTAAGAAAAGGTGTAATGTGGCTTCTTGGTGGTATTTTAAAACAAAATCGCGCACATGCATTCTGAACCCTTTGAATCAATCTTACGGTACGTGCCAAAAGTCGAGGTCCCACAACAGTATCAGCATAATTTAGCTTAGACAAAACCAGACTTTCAACTAGCTGTATACGCAAATCTTCAATACGGTCGCAATTTATATAATACTTTAAGGCGGTAGAAGCAGTTTTTTACACAGCTTGCAGTATGAGCCTCAAAACGTAACACCTGGTCCATGATCAAACCCAGATTCCTCGCCTCATAAACACGATCAATACTTTGGCCCATTACGATTACATTAGCATGACCACTGTTTATAGTATTGAGTTGACTCCTTGCACCAAAAAGCATAAATTTAGTTTTTACTGGGTTGAGTAGCAGGGAGTTTTGTTTCGACCAGTCCACAATCCTGTCCAGATCTTCGTTTACTAATTTTACTGCAGTCACGTAGTCTTCCGGTTTAAAAGAAATGTATAGGTAATTGAATATCATCAGCATAAATATGAAATTTAGAATTTTATAAAACATTAATAATATCTGCACTGTAAAAATAAACAAAGGAGGACCCAATATAGATCCCTGTGGAACACCCTTTACCACTGGAGTCATACTAGACAGAATACTACATCCATTGGCATCTCGAATTTCAACCAGTTGTTTACGATTACCCAAATAACTGCTGAACCATGCTTCTTAATGTAATTTACAACTTTTTTATATATATTTTTTTCAAGGTAACTTAAATCCTACATTAAAAATAAAATCAAAATAAAATCAGTTCCAGAAAAAAATGTTAAATCACAAAAAAATTAAAAAATTACGTATAATCAATAAAAATAAACAATAATATACGAGCAAAATGTCAATTCATAATAAAATTAAATAATGTCAGTAAATACAAAAATTAAATAAAGCCAATCAAAAACTAAAATAAAAATAAAATCACATAATTTTATAAATACACGTAAAATAAAAATAAAACAACAAACGACCAAATCCTACAGATAGTTGTTCCGACTCTGGGTGTTGTGTATGTGAGTTTATATGTTTGTAAACGCACCCACGATACAGGAAGATATTCCTAGTCCTTTAAAAAAAAGAAAGAAATGAAAGAAAGAAATCTCATCTCACGTCAGTGCAGTAGACCTACCTACTTAAGTCACAAAAGAGAAGTGTCAAATACAAATACCACAGATAACACGTGAGGTTTGGTGATGATACACAAAGTAAGCGAGAAAATATGAAATTAAATAAAAATATGAATGAAATAATATTTAGTATTGCTATAAAAATATGATTAATTAATAACAGTATCCATATAAGTGAATACTTTAGAGAATTTCATAAAAATCTGTCTTGTTTCAAAGTCAATATTATCGAAAACAAAACGTCACATAGATATGTGTCCCCTAGTTAGGTGACAGAAATGGTGGTGAAACGAAATTAAATTTAGGGCCCAGTTTGGGGGAGCTTTTAAGGTAAAGATCTCATACGTAGGTGGAAGTATACGGGATGTCGGTGAAAATGGGCATAAGTGGCCTATTTTTGTAAACTTCTCTTAAAACTCTTCATTTTGATACACCAAACGATGGGTTTGGAAGAAAAAAAAATTGATACCCCCGCAATATGGCGCCCAAAAGCCGCCACTTTTGTTTTTTTTTAACGTCACTTCTCTAAAAACACTCGGGTGGTGAAGACGTATCTAACGATGTCTTAATTATATAAATCCGTCTAGCGGTTTGCAAGATATGAGGTAATAAAAAATATTACATACATACAAACATACAAGATACGCGCGAAAAACATAACCCTTTCCTTGCAGTCGGATAATAACCAATTTTCATAACATTACAACAAACTCGACCAAATTCAAAACCTAACCATACCATACTCAACTCATTACTCAATACATAATATAATAATAATAATACCATCCTATACCTGTCCCAATGCAGGGCAAAGGCCTCTTCTCATACAGAGAAGGCTCGAGCATTGATCACCACGCTTGCTAAATGCGGGTTGGTGAATTGAGACTAAAAGACCAGGGCCTGCAGTCTCGACATAGATAACGATCGATAACTCGTAACGATCGGTCGATAAGTCCTAACGATCGTTAAATATGGATTTTTGGTAGTCTCGACTTTCAAAGTTATCGATTTTTGACGTTTGTCATCGTTAACTTAACGTATATTTACGATAAGTTAACGATTTATCGGTATTTCCTAGCGAGCATTTTTGACAGCCCGATAAGTATTCGTAACGATCGTTAACATTGGTTTTTTGAGTTTACGCAACAATAAATAAATATTTAGCGTGGGATTTAGTCGTGTTCGAACACAGAAGCGATATAATAATGAGGTGGCAAATTGCACGAAACCGGCGTGAAGGTGAAAATCCTTTGGATTTAGAGGATGGCCAAATTCTCTACCGAAAAAACAAGGAGATGTTGCATGAACTTCGCCCATCTATTCAAAGACGACGACGGCTTTACGGACTTTCTGTGGATTCTCAAGTGAGTGTCTTTGCGTTGGGTACCTACCGTGCCTAAATAATATTTCTATTATGTTTTTCTAATATCCAAGATGTACATAACATTTTCTTCTTAATAGATACTGACGGCACTCCGATTTTACGCAAGTGGGTGCTACCAAAAACCAGTACCAGTGCTAGCTTGCAGTGGGGCTGCAGCATAAGCCAAGATTCTAAGTAACTTAGGCTATCAATGAAAACCTTTTAAGAAGATATGTCAAATTTCCCATAACCCAAGAAGTACGGTGGGCAGTTAAAGAGAAGTTTAGAAATGCTGCAACACCCTGGGACACCGGAGTATCAATAAACAAATGCTCATTGTTCAGCCAGGAACCTCGTTGTAATATGCTTTGGTGGGCTTAAGTCTGTTGTTAGGTATCTATCCCACCAACGCCAGTTGATGTATGAGCCATACACTGCTGGCCTGATAGTCAATGGATGTGCAGTGATACACAACATGCACATAAAATATAAATTACATGAACCGGAGGTCACTACACCTATGCAAATAGTGGACAATTATGGTAGAGTTCATGATGATGGCCTAGAAGTTACAGGTGCCAAATCAATTGATTTATTTTAAGGTATTCATTTGATATTTTATTATATTATATTTCCTTTATTCAATTAATGTACATACTAATAACATTTTAAAATATTAGCTTATAAATAAAAAAACATATAAAAATAGTAGCCCACCGGTATCGGGTCCAAGCTACCGGTGAATATATTATATTTATTCATTACCTATATTTGCAGAATTTATAATTTTCCCCAGATCTTTATACCTATTTCATTGGAATATCCAATAATACAGCATCAAGTCCGCCTTATGTAACACCATTGTATGAATACTCTTAAAATCTTGTTTATGTTATACAGGACTTGTATCGTGCACTGGGCGAGCTGTTGCAGAGTGCTTAAGAAGAAGACTCATTAATACTAGATTTACATAATTTTATTTTATTGACCCTCTGTGATTTAAATAAAAAACATATAAATTCATTTATTATTTTTATTTACAAATGTTGTAAAAGCATCAGCTATTTTATTTGCAGCCTATGGCAGCGTGTGCTTGAGTTGCAGCTCCCAGCATCTGTAAAAAAGTTAGATGTACTAAAAATGTCTCTTAATACCCTATAGCGTGCTTGTGATTCTAATAATAAAAAAGGAAATAGCATAACATAATCAAAATATTTTTTTTTATTTCACATAGGCCTTCATGGGCACTTATGAAACGTTGACAAAAGGTGCACAGTTCGGGTTGGTCATTTCCTATGGAGAAGAACCTTCAAGAAACTCCACGGTTACTCTTTTGAAACTTTTTAACGTCCCGGCAGTCGATGCCAAATGTGTACTCTACACCAATTACGGATGTTATACATCTCTCCACCTCAGTCAAAGGCATCATCACACTGCTGATGATGCCTCGGTTGCCAGACTGTATGATTTATTTATTTAATTTTGCTGCCTTAGTTCAAGCTGTAATTAGAATAGTGTATTGTACTAAATATAAATAAAACTGACGTGGATTGTTCTTACAATTAAAAAGCAACTTGTGATTTAACGTCATGCACTGCTCGGGCTACTTGATGGATTCGTTTGGGAGTTTGTTGAGCTCCTTGGCAACCTCCTTCTAGCCTTTTTCAAAATTTGCCAGTGTGGAGATATGGACGGGCTTCTAAAGTCGCCAAAAGCGCATCAATCTGCCCCGAAGTACGCCTGAAACATTTAAGATATTCATTAAGTAAACATAAACACAAACTACTTTGGACAAACCCAAAGAATTCAATTTAGTACCAAAAATAGGAAACGAAAATTGTTGTAGGTTGTATTTACCTGACGCTCACGCTGCTGGCACTCGGGCTCGGGCCTGCGCCTTTGTCACTGTTCTCCACCATCAAAATACGGTTCTTTTCCAGTTTTTCTATCAATTCCAATTCTATTTCAATGTCATAATTTGTGTACAAACAAAAAACAAACTTGACATTGACAGTTTGTTTCCCATATTCACGTCTGTGTTGCAAGGAAGCGAACTATTTTCTTCTTTGTTATGCGTATACTTAAAAACGGCATAAGCTGCTTACTCGTATTGATGCAAAAAATTGTTAATATGATAAGGTTTACCTATCTTCTGCACAATTTTCAAATAAAATAGGTTTTTTTTGAATATCTTGTCTACCAATTTTCCCTAAAATACAAGGATTTTTTTCAACTGCCATAATTTTACAATAAAATCACCGCACTATGAATACGAACATCGTTATCGTACCGACAACGCTAAGTCAAGATAGTGACCGATTTTGCACGATAACTCAGCTGTCGAGACTTGCATTTAACGTTAGCGTCGTTACGGCAAGCGTATTTTATCGGTAAAAGTTAACGATCGTTAGCTCACTTATCGATCGCTAACTAAGTCGAGACTGCAGGCCCAGGTTTCTTCATGATGTTTTCTTTCACCATTGTCAACTATCTCCAAGATATACTTAGAAAGTACATAAATGAATTTGAAAAAGACACATTGGTACTTGCCCGGATTTGAGCCCATGACCTCAGGCAAGGCGAGGCCTTTAGCCACTGGGCCACCACGACACTCATTACAATATAACGAATAATCATAAAATTTTTGGAGACGTTTGCTCAATCTCTTCTTCTACCGCTCATAGACTATGCGGATGTCTGTTTTCTAGATGCAACGGAGGTACTCCTAAACAAACTTGAACGACTGCAGAACTTGTGCATCCGTTTTATTTTTGGCCTCCGAAAGTACGACCATGTGTCAGAGTTTCGGACCAGATTGAAGTGGCTGCCGATTCGGCGTCGGTGAGTTAGCCATATCCTATCCCTTCTCTATACTATCCTGCACAATCCTACTTCTCCTCAATACCGATACGATGGCTCCTTCTCTGTTACTGAGGCGTTTTTTTTGTTCTGTGGTTACTGCAGTGCATCTCTGGAACTCTCTTCCACACTCCATACGCGATAGCCCTTCTCTTGATGTCTTCAAGAGGAAAATTAAGAAGCATTTCCTTTCAACGCAATGAATTATATATATATACTAGTATCTGCTTGGTGCGCGAGCTGCAAGCAGCTGTTGTTGTCCCTACACCTACCCTACACCTACCCTACACCTACCCTACACCTACCCTACACCTACCCTACACCTACCCTACACCTACCCTACACCTACCCTACACCTACCCTACACCTACCCTACACCTACCCTACACCTACCCTACACCTACCCTACACCTACCCTACACCTACCCTACACCTACCCTACACCTACCCTACACCTACCCTACACCTACCCTACACCTACCCTACACCTACCCTACACCTACCCTACACCTACCCTACACCTACCCTACACCTACCCTACACCTACCCTACACCTACCCTACACCTACCCTACACCTACCCTACACCTACCCTACACCTACCCTACACCTACCCTACACCTACCCTACACCTACCCTACACCTACCCTACACCTACCCTACACCTACCCTACACCTACCCTACACCTACCCTACACCTACCCTACACCTACCCTACACCTACCCTACACCTACCCTACACCTACCCTACACCTACCCTACACCTACCCTACACCTACCCTACACCTACCCTACACCTACCCTACACCTACCCTACACCTACCCTACACCTACCCTACACCTACCCTACACCTACCCTACACCTACCCTACACCTACCCTACACCTACCCTACACCTACCCTACACCTACCCTACACCTACCCTACACCTACCCTACACCTACCCTACACCTACCCTACACCTACCCTACACCTACCCTACACCTACCCTACACCTACCCTACACCTACCCTACACCTACCCTACACCTACCCTACACCTACCCTACACCTACCCTACACCTACCCTACACCTACCCTACACCTACCCTACACCTACCCTACACCTACCCTACACCTACCCTACACCTACCCTACACCTACCCTACACCTACCCTACACCTACCCTACACCTACCCTACACCTACCCTACACCTACCCTACACCTACCCTACACCTACCCTACACCTACCCTACACCTACCCTACACCTACCCTACACCTACCCTACACCTACCCTACACCTACCCTACACCTACCCTACACCTACCCTACACCTACCCTACACCGCTTTGTTCCAAAAAACATAACCCTAATGTTTGCTTGTCGTCGCCAGGCACTGAGTTCGCTCCACTCGGGATCCCTACGCTGCCTGGTCCACTCCCACCGGACAGGTTTCGACGACCGATATTAGGTAGGGGAGGTTGGGGAGAGGAGGGGTGAAGAGAGGGGTGAAGGGAGGGAACGTTTCGATGAATTTGTTTAGTTGGTTGTAGTCAAATAATGTACAAAAATCTATTTTTTTTTTTGATTACTTTAAGAAAGTATTAATAGTAATTATTTTAAGTACTTATTGTATTTTAGTACTTATTGTATTTAGTACTTATTGTAACCTTAAATGATAGACTGAGGAATGAGGTAATAAGACAACGTTGCGGTTTAAAAGAAGATGTAGTGACTAAAATTGAAAAGAGTATGTTAAGATGGTTTGGCCATGTTGAGAGGATGAATGATAGGCGACTAACGAAAGGTATTTACAAGGCAGACGTGAATGGAAACGCCGGCAGGGGACGCCCTAGGAAGACATATATAGACCTTATAGGTGATGTTCTTCAGAAAGGCAAGGTGCGCAGTACTCATAACCGGCGTGTGTGTATGACAAGATGTATGAATGTGAGTGAAGCAAAAGAAGTATGTAAGGATCGTAGCAGGTGGCGTTCTGTAGTTTCTGCCTACCCCATGGGAAAAAGGCGTGAGTTTATGTATGTATGTATTATTGTATTTTATGCCTAAATCAGGTTTATTTAAATTTTTAAGAATCGTTTTGGGATAACAGCTCAATAAGAGTCAATAGTATAAAAAAATCGATTGCTAAAATCGTTTTGGCACACCACTATTACAATAAAAAAACGATGTCGTTGACGAATTGGAGGTTTTGAACATAAATAAAGTTGTGGTGATGAATTTTACGTTTTATTGAACCGGTGTTTGTTAGTTAAGTTAAGATCTGGGCGTGTTCTTGTTGTTTATTAAGTTTAGAGACATAATTGTCATATTTGTAATAATTTTTACATGTGTGATATATGTGTAAAATAAAAATGTTAACAAACACGATTGGCGCGAAACTTCACTTTGGATAACAAATAACTTCATTACCACTAAATATTTAGTTTGAAATATGGATGAATTCGTCAAATAATTAAACTATGATCAAACCACTACCCCTGTAGTGGAGTTTGGGTGTCCCAAATATGCATTGTTTATGTTTTTTAGCATCGACCAAATCTGTCATCAAAATGGCGATTATCGCATTGACACACTTGTATTTAACAAAGGTAAATTAATAAACTTGCGCGCATAATCTAAAAAAAAAACTGGCCAAGTGCGAGTTGGACTCGCGCACGAAGGGTTCCGTACCATTATCGCCAAAAACGGCAAAAAAATCACGTTTGTTGTATGGGAGTCCCACTTAAATATTTATTTTATTCTGTTTTTGAGGTAAGCTTGTCGCGCCCCAAAGTGTACCCCGTCTGAACTATACGGTTAAGCAGTCGGGTGTTTATATCTTTTTAGTTAACTTTTTTATTTATAACATTTTCGTTTTAAACCACCTTTTAAAACTCTTTATTTTGGTACCCCACACGATGGGCATGGAAGAAAAAAAACTTTGGGCTATCCAAAATATGGAGCCCAAAAGCCGCCATTTTTCTATTTTCCAATTTTAATGTAGCCAGTGACACTCGGAAGGTTGAGATGAATCGATTGACGACAGAATCATCAAAATTGGTCAGTGCGTTTGGTCTCTATAACGCCTAGGGCATGCAGAACCGTTTCCGGTTCCAGGTTTTTGAGAACCGGGACTTGTGCACGGGCCCGTGCACGGACGTGTGTGTATGCGAGTGTATGTAATAGTCGCTGACGGGATGGCATGGAAGAGGAACACTCACGTGTTGCGCCGACCCCAATTAACATGGGATTATGGCAATAAGATGATGATGAACTATGAATACTGAATTCCATATCTGAGGTACAAGGATTCTTCTTTGTGAGAGAGTGGGACTAATCTCTGGATAACATAACGTTTCTGCAAGCAAATTCTTCACGTTCATATCATCAATCAATCATCAATATCATCATTAATCAATAATTATACTTGTAATAAATCTTTAGAAAAATCGTTTTGGTACATTTATAATATTTCCAATAAATAGGTAGGGTGATTCAAAATAACCAACAGAACCCTAGCATTTTTGTAATTTTTGTCTGTTTGTCTATTTATATGGTTGTCTGTTTAGTTGTGTACGCATCATGTAAAATTTACTAAATTAAAGTAGATAACTTTTATACATAAATTATTTGCGTAACTTGAAGTATTACTTAGTTTTTGTTTCATCGCAATCGGTTCACTCTATCACAAGTTAAATAAATTTAAAGTGTTCAAGAAGTAAAATATCACAACACACGAAATTCAGATACTCGGACAATTGAACTCCATATTCGATAGCTGGCGTTGTGCGTGTGACGTCATTTTCTAAATAGCGGTGTTAAGATTCTCCGCGAAAGAAAGACCCTAGAAAAAATTGGTAGGTAGGTAGGGCAGGGTAGGCAGTTGACGGGAGCGAACCCGCGGGCTCAGCTAGTTTTTTTACAATAAAACGCATAGTTAGTTATAAATGTTTACTTCAACATTTATTGTTTCCTTCTTTAATTAATTAATTAATCGTTAGGCACAAAGATACAATGGCGGACTTATAATTGACAGTTCTTGTATTCATATATAAATCCGGTGACAGTTGCGTTACTTCTTATTATCGACACTTGATACTCGTTATAAATGTTGAAATGACTTCCTTAATTATACCGCACCTGAAACAATTAAATATGTAGGAATCATTGTGTTAGCATACGTCTTACCTAAACTTTAAAGTATTTTTTCATGTTTTGTTACAAATTTTTTTTTTAAATATCTATCAATTTTACACAATTATAGATGCAAAGGCGCTCTAAAAACGGTGAAGGAAAACATCACGAGGAAACCAGCATATCCTAGAACTAAACATACAAAGACTTGTGACATCCATCAACACGCACTGGGCCCACGTATATTACAGCCTATTCCCTCTCAGAGAGAAGGAGGCTTATATCTCAGAAGTGGGAAAATATAAAAGGCTGATTATGATGACGAAGAAAGGTTTTTCTTTTTTGGCGACAACAACAACAAACAACTGAAAACTTCTTTCATAATTTTTGTGTTGTATTTAATTAATATGTTGCCCCACACTAGGAATTTCTTCCTGTATCGTGGGTGCGTTTACAAACATATAAACTCACATACACACTATCACCCAGAGCCGGAAACTATCTGTAGGTCATACAAATATTTTTTCCGTGCGGGAATCGAACCCGCGACACGCAGCGCAGCAGTTGGTCAACCACTGCGCCAACCGTGCGCGCCCCATCATTATGAAAAGACTGAAACCAATATCTCTTCTCTATAGTGTGTTGAGTTCATCTTCATCATATCAGAAGACAGACGTCCACTGCTGGATATAGGCCTCCCCCAAGTGTCGCTACATTGACCGGTCCCATCTCTCTAGTCTCGTATCCAGCGGATCCCCGCAAACTTCACAGGTCATCGATGTGTTGAGTTATGCAAACATAAATTTATAATGAATAATCAATCTATAATGTCCCCACACCTGGACCACAGGCCTCTTCTCTGTGAGAGAGAATGGGCTGTAACACATTACGCACGGGCCCAGTGCGGAAGAACAATGTAATATTTAATCCTTTTTCTCCTTTTTATCTCAAAGAACGCTTTCAGTTCCTCTGTGACACCTAGGTCCTTGAGATCATCGGAAAATCTAAAATTAAGTATTTGTATGCATTCCACTTCCTTCTTTCACAAATCTTTCACGATTCAAGCAGCTCGGTTGAGGAATGTATTACCTATTGAAGTGAGACGTGCTCAAACACTGCCAACGTTCAAGAAAATGGTGAAGGAGCATTACCTTTCACTATAATTTTTATTCTTCTCCTTTCTCTGTTATATATTTGATATGTATTAGTATATTATGTCTATGCCTGCCTATCAAAGAGAAAAGAAAAGTGTATGATATGTGCATTTTACCATGCTTAACTTATGGTTGCCAAACATGGGCATTGACAGATAACCTAATAAACAAAATAAAGGTATGTCAAAACGGAATGGAGAGAAGCGTAATGGGCGTCAAGAGAAAAGATAAAATAAGATTAGAAAAAATTAAAAATACAACTAAATTTAAGGATGCAAAGAAAACATGTAAAACTTTAAAATGGCGATGGACTGGACATATGCTTAGAGATACGAATGGAAAATAGACATAACAGAGTAGTATCCCAGGAATGGGAAAAGAAGTAAAGGGCGTTAAACAAAAAGATGGGAAGATGACCTCAAAAAGGTAGCAGGTCCAGAGTGGACGAGAACAGCGAGAGACAGGCAGAAATGGAAAGCATTAGAGGAGGCCTTTGTCGGAAGACAAGCTGTGCAGTGAAACCGATCGTGTAGTCGATCTGTTAAAAATCATTATTATTATTAATAAGAAAAATGTGTGTATTATAAATTTGTAGAACAGCAATAAAGGCTTATTTTTTTATTTTTTATTTAGTATATTATGTAATATTATATGTATGTATTGTATGTTATTAAGTCTAAGTAATATTATTTTTGATATTTTGTACACGTCTGACAGCCCTAAATTCTTCTCCGATCTTTCAGTCCATCCAAAGGTTGTCTGTAAGAGATTGCCTAGTGTGATAAGACCGCCGCTTGTACTCACGATGCTTTCCTTTACGGTTTTAAGAGCAGCGGTGATGAAATAATATACAGTAAATAAAGCACCGCCCTGGATTTGATTCCATGACTTACAAACTCGTTCGCCGTTACTTACTCTGGGCCACCACTGATCGGAATCATACCGTTTTTGTTCACATTAAGAAAAAAACTGGACAAGTGCGAGTCGTCACTTAAATATTTATTTTATTCTGTTTTTAGTATTTGTTGTTATAGCGGCAACAGAAATACATAATCTGTGAAAATTTCATCTGTCTTGCTACCACGGTTCATGAGATATTTCAATTGTCCAGCTACCACGGTTCATGAGATACAGCCTGATGACAGACTGACAGACGGACCGCGGATTCTTAGTAATAGGGTCCCGCTTTTACCCTTTGGGTACGAAACCGTAAAAAAGTTAACCAACGCTAGAAATTTCGCCTGTATTGTGGGTGTGTTTACAAACATCTTAACTCACCTACGCAAACAGCTAGACCCGGAACAACTATCTGTAGGTCATATAAATATTTGTTCCATGCGGGAATCGAACTCGCTACACACAGCGCAGCAGCCAATCGCTCAACTAATGCGCAAACCGAAAAGAAAATAAATGTAAATATGGAACTGCATAATTCTTGTGTTCATGTTTTAGTGTTTTTTTTTACAACTTGCATTAAACAAAGATAGTGAATAATATCCTTACGGTTCTGTTTTGATTGTGTCCCCTGCTCCAATGCTGAATGCAGCGTTGCCAAATGTACTATTGCCTTCTACTACTCCAAATGCAATGCTGCCATTCGCTGCGTTTGTTTGACCATAGTTAGTGGCTGAAAATTGAAATAGATTTTTTAAATTGTAATCTGATTAAAATAACTTTGCAGTGCTACTCTGTAACAAACTCACGGATACCTTAGGTGAAGTGAGCTTGAAGTTTGAGTGACACTTCATGTTTACTTCACCTAAGTTCACACATTAAGTTTTTTACAAAATCGACTTGCAGTACCTAAGTTGAGATGTTGGTAAATAGTGCAACCACATTTTATCAATTTCTTTAGGTGAGATTACAAATACAAAATTTTTATTTCTGAACCAACAAGTTCACATTAGTTTATGATTGGAGCCTCCTTTTGGGGAGTATCCTAACCCAGACTTCATCATGACTATGCTCCGCTCTTCCATAGCTGTGGATGTTTGTACAACTTACAAAATTATTTGAGTCACATTTTTTCATTATAACTAGATAGAATATTTTTTTCGAGCGCGTGTTGTGTGCTTTATTGCCATTTAAATGAAGTAGCTATATATATAAAAGCGAAAGGTCACTCACTCATTCATCTTGAAATATCGAAAACCACTTGACGCATAAAGATGAAATTTGGCAAGGAGGTTCCTCAAGTGACGAAAGTGCGCACTAAGAAAGGATTATTGGAAATTTCACCCCTAGGTAAAAGGGGGTTGAAAGTTTGTATGAAATTTCTACAGTTAGTAAATTGGACACGTGAAATTTTACATTCACGCTCTTGGTTAATAAAAAGAATTCATGTATCTATTGGTTTTTGGAAATTCTACCCCCAAAGTGGTAAAAAAGGGTTGAAAGTTTGTATGAAATTTCTACGCTTTTGGTTGATAAAAAGAATTAATATATTTATTGATTTTTTGGCAATTCTACCCCTAAGGAGGTGAAAGGTGGAAATTTGAAAGGCTTATACATTTCAAACTTAGCATAAATACTAACCTAAGTAAATAGTAAAGGTTTTCATTATTAGTTTTTCAAAATTACTTCTAGAAGACGATTTAGCAAGTGTTAAAGATTTTGAAGAATTTTACTGATCTTGGCCTTCTTTTTGTGATGTAGGGGAGCAATAAGATAGGATTTTTGGAAATTCAACCTTTAAGGGGGTGAAACTAAAAAGTCATACGTAGAATAAAATACGGATCACGCGAACGAAAGCGCGGGCGAAGTGCTAGTAATTATTATAAATTCAAACACGTAAATTAAACAGAATAAATACATTAGTGTGGGTGTGTTGGGTGTGTGGAGTGTATGATGCGTGTGAGATGTGTCGAGTGTGTGTGGGGTGTGTGATGTGTGTGAGATTAAGATATGTGGGGTGTGAGAGGTGTGTGGGTGGTGTGGATGTGTATGAAGATTGAAGCGACCATCATAAACCTGGCACGAATTTACCCATTTATTCTGGTGTGGTACAAATTTAGTCAGTTACACCTTTTTCGAGCTGGGAATTGAATTTTGAGAACGTATGAGACATTGACCCTTACAGCCCACCGGTTGCCTCTTCCATCGGGCTCTCGCGCATTTGTACCAGTTCATTTAATTTCTGCGCTTGCTAGTAACCTTTGGCTTCAGCCAACCGCAATGCTTCGACCGATTTTAGCCCAAACCGAAGTTTCGGTCGAAAACTAATTAAAACCCATCACCTCCCCCAGTTCCTACACCACTGTCCAGAGATTGACATGGAAGTTATGCAATTACTCCTTTAGATAACCCAAGAAACATCATCGAGTGCGTTTTTGGGGACTGTCTGTATGTACAACTTTGACGTTCAAAAACGCCTGGCTTGTAGGATACTTTGGATAAATGACTATTGATTTTGATTGTATTTTCCTTATTGATAAACATTTTATGAAACGGGCAAATAAGACTCAAATATTATAACAAAATTAGATGACCCCGGTGAACTAGGCGTCTAAACATATTTTTAGTTTTTCCTAAATCTTATGAGGAAAAATAATCGACAACATTATTATAAATAAAGTTTAAGGCCAAATAACCTGTTTATAAATGTTATCTCTAGGCTAATTATATTTAAATTAACTACTTGTATTTTATTTATTATTTTTGCTTGTAATATAGTTGTTTCGAAAGTGTCTGCTAGTTAACGTTCAACGGGTTAATACACACATGAAAGTGTCTAGGGATCAAGTACGTTAGAGTATCGCCGCAACTGGGGTTTGTTTTTTGGATCGTTATAGATCCTTTGTAGTGAATTCCACTATTCTTTAAATTTTAATTAAATATACAAAATCAATTGTCAATCAGGACGTCTGTAAAAGTGTGTAATATGTGCATTAAAATGTGCACCGGAACTGAACAAAATTGCATCGATATGGGGCGACGACATCATATGACACAAGAAGAGATGATGAAAGCCGTCGGAATGTTGCAATCTGGTTCCACGCAACGTTCTGTAGCTGTCGCTCTTGGCACTACACAGAGCATCATAAGCCGCCTCTGGACACGCTATCGTATCTCAGGCAGCGTGGCTGAGCAACATGGAGGACGATCTCGCATCACCACTCGCAGACAGGACCGGTACATCAAAAATATTGCTCGACGGAATGGTACCATGACCGCCACGGTTTAAATTTAAAAAAAAATACCTTTTTTGCAATTTTTCTTAATTTTACAAAATATGGGTAAAAGAAACATGGGAATTAAAGTTGGAAGCCAGACTGGAAAATTAGATTTGGTAAAATATTAATGGACTAATTTTTTATAGTTAAAAATGTACTTGATCCCTGGACGCTTTTGATGTGTGTAGTATTGATATTTGGCGCGTATAGACGACGGATTCTAATAAGTTTATTTTTATTTTCTTGTTTAATTTAAATCAGTGGTTCTCAAAGTGTGCTCCGCGGAATCCTAGGGCTCCGTGGAGCCTCTGCCACGAAAATACTGGCCATAATAAAAAATATACCAAAGAAAATAATGTTGCAGAGAAAATTTTGTTACTATACGACAGTCACTAAAATTACAATATATTTTACCCGACTTGCAAAAGCCCGAATGTATGTCGAAAGAGACATATGTTTTTTTTTTTTAAATGTCTTAAGACTCCAGTATCGAGTCGCTGTTCAAAACAATACCTCTGAGTGAGTAATGAATATCCACTTCTTGCCACAAAGGCCCCTCAATGTTCTTCTCCCGCTCCCAACCAATTACTCTTGTTAAACAGAATTCTCAACTTATGCAGCAACAAAAACCAAATACCACAATAGAATGGATGCCGAACCTGATGAAAGACTTCAACTCTCATCTATCAAGCCTGATATAAAACAATGTATGAAAAATATAAAAACAGTTTCATACCTCTCATTAGATATGTCATGATTAATTGATTACTAATAAAGAATAAGTACACATAAGCTTATTTTATTATTTTAGGCAAGAAACGTATTTTATGGCTCCGCCAAATATTTAGGTTTCCAAAAGGGTTCCGTTGCTAAAAAAGTTTGAGAACCGCTGATCTAAACCAATAACCTGTGGTTCCAGACAAGTCGCATTATATCAACATGGAGTAGGTACCTACCGAGATTTCAACTTTTTAATAATGAATGGTATTTAGGAAAAACTCGTTTAGTCGTTTATTAATTTGAGCCAGTTTTTAATATTATTGCTACATCTTATTTTATAAAAAAAACTGCCATAAATGAAACAGGTAAACGATGAATGATGCACATCATCTGTAGGTTTGATCATTTTTCCTCATCTCAAGTGCCCTAGCCCTCTCAGTTTGATTGGGTACAATGACTTCCTTACCTTGTAAAGAAAAAAGGAGAAGTATTTATTTGTGACCCACACAGGAGACACGAGAAATCTTCTTTTTAATATTATTGCTACATCTCATTTTTTAATTTTCTTGTGAATGTAAACAGGCGTGACGCGCCAAAGCTACAAGTTACTTTCATAAAAATGTTCTAGGGATTAGAACAACTTAAGCGTAAATCGGATATCGTAATTTAGATACGTCGCGTCGCGCTTTGTCTTCGGGAGCTCTAAATAAAAACCGGCCAAGTGCGTGTCGGGCCACGCGCAGTGCTAGGGTTCCAAATTTGCTTAATAATGCGGACTAAGAAGGGAGTTTTGTTGTTGTTACATGAACATTAAAACGGTTTCAGCGGCTCAAATGCCTAAACTCGGGCAGAATGTACCCGGCTCACTATATTTTATAACAACTTTATTGTACAATACCTACATTCTATGCGAATAAATGTTTTGATTTGATTTGATTTGACAAAACGTCTAAAAACGGGCCCACATAGGTTGATGTTTTTTTTTAAATCTATATGCTCGCGTTTGACCACTATCTCGCCTGATGGTAAGCGATGGTGTGGTCTACGGTGAAGCACGCTTGTCTAGATGTAACCTATTCAGTATTGACTTAAACTAAATAAGAACTAACTGGTAACTGAAGAAGGAGTTATAAAATCCAACTTCGCAACTGAAGTTTGAAAAATATCTATTTGAGTACCATCGCGGGAGCGAATTGCGAAAGAAGCCGATACGAGCGCGCGTTAGAGCCACGGGGTATGGTATGGCTTATTCCTGGATCCTTGCGCGCACGCTCTTCGTTTATTTCTGTTTCGGAATTTGCAAAATTTCCTATGTATTCCTACCTCTAATCTGCGGTATTCACTATTTCTTTCTGGAAAGTTTTACGCTACTTAATTAGTGATGTAGTCGGGTTCGGGTCGAATATTGACTTTATAGATGGATACCGACAAAAGAAAATAAGTAATTTGCTTGGCAATCGAATCTAACTTGACTTTAGATTACAAAACGTCAAAAATAATTCTGCACTAACACAAAATAGACACCCCCGCGCGCATGCGCCGTATGGACTAAGTACCGGTACTGCCAAGGACTCTAGCTATGTGTTATTCGAGTTTAAACATTATTAATTTGGAAATCATTATTATGAAGGATGTTATGATTTAATTTTTGTATATTTTTACATGGTTCATAAGCATATATTTACTACTTGTTTTACACAGCTAATAACGTTATTTAAGTAATTTTTAAATGGAATTTGTACAAAAATTTTACTGTGCCAAGTACAATTTATAAGTTGGTCGACTATTACTCGTAAACTTGTAAAGCCTGTTATGATTTAATTTTTGTTTATTTTTACATGGTTCATAAGCATAAATTTACTCTGTTTTACACAGCTAACAACGTTATTTAAGTAATTCAAGTACATTTTATAAGTTGGTCGACTATTACTCGTAAACTTGTAAAGCCTACTTATCTGTGATAGTTTTCCTTTTAATTTCGTTATATTTACTACTGCCGTGATTTTTTTCACATAGCCTAGATCAAACATTTCGCTGGCAGGGGGGGATGGGACTTGACTTTAACATAAATTTGCAATTTAAGCTTAATTTTACGCAAAAGGAATCTAGGAAAAATTAATCGAAAAATGGTTGTAACAAACCCATAATATTTTTGAATGGCCTATCCAACGATACCCCACACCATGTGACAGATGAGAAAAAAAAATACATCCCCACTTTACGTCTATGGGCGGTACAAGAAAAAAATATGTTTTCATGATTTTATTTTACCACTTTGTCGGAATTAGTAATATGTATATCCATGCAAAATTATAGCTTTCTAGTTTTTTTTTTTTTTTATTCGAGATGGGTTTGCTCTTGACTCTAGTCTCGGTCAGAGGTGACAGAGACAAAGTCGACGATGGAGTGAGCTTACCCAGAAGAAGCCTGTTCACTCTAACTTTGAAGAGATTCGGGTTGTATGCGTTCGGAAACACAGACGCAGGCAGTGAGTTCCACTCTTTTGCAGTGCGCATTATGAAGGATGTTTGGAAGCGCTTGGTGCGAATTGGTGGAATAGCAACTAGGTGAGGATGGTAACTTGCAGTGCGTCTAGATGTCCGATGGTAGAAGGGGGCCGGTGGGATGAGGTCGTGGAGTTCATGAGCACACTCGCCAAAATACAGTCTGTAGAAGACCGACAAGCAGGCAACCTTACGGCGATGAGCTAAGCTGTGAAGCTTGGCATCCACCAGTTTGACGTCGCCAATTAGTCTCTTGGCTCTGCGTTCCACCGAGTCAAGCGCGGTAAGCTGATATTTAGCTGAGCCATCCCAGAGGTGGCTGCAATACTCCATGCAGGATCGGACTTGCGCTTTGTAAAGAGTTAATAGCTGTCCAGGCATAAAGTATCGCTTCACTCTGTTTAGGACGCCCAGTTTCTTTGCCGCAATTTGGGCTTTTTACTCGATGGTGGCACCGAAGTTGAGACTGGATGACAACTCCATGCCAAGGAGTTCGAGCCGGTCAGTTATAGGAACAGATGCACCCCGAAAAGTAGGCGTTCTGATGAAATGAGTCCTCTTTGCGGTAAAAAGACATGCCTGTGTTTTGGTGCGTTAAAAGAGACCAGATTGTCACCACCCCAACGGGAGACAAGACTTAAGGTCAAATCAGTACGCTCCACCATAGCCTCTCTCAAGGAACAAACTTCATCCCCGCCGGTTCTTGCGCTGGAGAAGTATCTCTCGGAAACAGTACTGTCATCTGCGTACCCAACAATACCAGGCAGAAGTAGGTCATTGATGTGCAGCAGGAAAAGAGTTGCAGAGAGAACAGACCCCTGAGGAACACCGGCATTAATAGCCTTAAGGTCAGAGGAGCAGCCGTCAACGACTACTCGGATCGACCGTTCACTGAGGAAGTCTGATATCCAGCTACAAAAACCGGCTGGGATGCCATAAGCAGGAAGCTTGCTGAGTAGACTAGCGTGCCAGACCTACTAGTACTTAGATTCTCTGAGCTAAGCTGTGGACGAACAGACGAACAGAGCGAAACTATACGGGTTCCTTGTTGACTTCAAGACCCTAAAAAAGCCTCGTGATTATCATACTATATAACATGGGTGCACGGTTGGCGCAGTGGTTGAGCGATTGACTGCTGAGCTGCGTGTCGCGGGTTCGATTCCCGCACGGAAAAAATATTTGTATGACCTACAGATATTTGTCCCGGCTTTGGGTGTTGTGTATATGAGTTTATATGTTTGAAAACGCACTCACAAATTCACAATACAGGGAGAAATTCCTAGTGTAGGGATACGTTTAAAAAAACCGAACAAGTGCGAGGCGGACTCGCGCACGAAGAGTTCCGTACCATTATCGCAAAAAACGGCAAAAAAAACACGTTTGTTGTATGGGATATCATCTGTGAAAATCTGTGAATATTAATAATTTAACGATAGGCTCGCGACGCTTGGGGGAGGCCTATGTCCAGCAGTGGACGTCGTTCGGCTGATATGATGATGATGATGCTCGCGTCTATCTCGCCTGATGGTAAGCGATGATGTGGTCGACCTTATTTCCAGTTATGACTTGTGAATGCCAATTTTATAGTCAAGTTAAAATGTTTCCTCTAGTTATAGAACTAGAGGAAACATTTTAACTGAAACAACAACATTTTTTCATCTTCTTTGTAATGGATCTATATCCATATAAGGCATATTGTAAAAAAAACTAGTGATTACAAATTGAAGTTTCGTATAAATCGACATTATTTGCACCAATTTTTTTGTGTCATGGTTAAAGGCTTTTTCTCATATTTGTTTCTTTAACATATAAGCCCCTTTAAAAATCACTTCGCGATTGCTGTCCAAATAAGACATGGTAAATGACACATTCAAAATGTTACTGATATCATTGCAATTTGATTAGCGCACTACATTTTCGAACACCTTTTTGTCACATCGACAACATAATTTGTTGTGGCATATTTATCCACCATACACAAACACTTCACAACGTTGTAATAATTAAACCCTCAGATTAATTTAAAACATAATATGATACATCAGTTTAAGAACTCACCTGGGACCGCGAACGTCTGAGCAAATATCGCGAAAGCCAGAAATACCACAAAAGGCGTCATCTTACTTGAACAGTCTTACAAATACTAAGGTCAAAATATCCGCACATCTTCTTATATGTTTTTAACCTTGAAAAACTTATAACTTGTTTATATTGATAATAAAACTTGTTCTGATTTTGGGAGGTTAATAACTCTCTTGTGCAATGCATCATTGTTAATGTTCTACTACTTTCTTATGCGAAAAATAATTAAGACAGAAAAATAGTTAAAAATAGTAAATTACTGCAGAATCCAGTAAGTAAGCCTTCCTGGCCAAGGTCCGGTTATATACGAGACCAGGATGGCTTTCTTACTGGTTGATGCTTGTATAATGCTTTTCTCAAAAATGAAAGTCAAAGTCAAAGCACTTTATTTCAAGTAGGCCAGTTACAGGCACTTTTGAATTGTCAAAAGACAAAATAAAATATTACAAAATTATGGTGCTACAGTCCCAGTCACAAGACATTATAACTGTGAAAGTACCGTAGATGCCCATTCCAAGGCGTAGATCTCTATGGAGAAGAACGGGCAAGAAACTCCATGGACACTCTTTTTCAATTAGGTAATTATTACAAATCATTTGTTACATCATTCATGTTGAGATTACACATTATGTGAGAACGATGTAGAAAGTTAAAAGTGTCCATAGTAAATATAAAAAGACAATTCAGAAATAAAATTAGAATCAATTAAAATAAACCATAGCAGCTAAGAGATGACCAGTCCCAACCGACAACGCCCGTTCACGAACATGACACATGTATCAGCACCATTCAGCTCAACCATTTTGAAGGGAGCTAAATGATCCGACACACGCGCCACCATCGGCGAGACATTTGAGTGAGCATGACATACTCTCAACCACCGGAGTCATTCAAGTCAATAGAAGACGTAGGTATCTAGACAATGATAGCTCTGAAGTACATGGTACTCACACAATGCTGGCTATGCTGCTATATAATACTAGAAAGATTGACTCTATATAATGCAAAGATAGTAGCAATCTTCATCAGCTCCGACAATAACAGTAAACGATACCTACGACAGTCTTACCAAAAAATAAAATTTAAAAAATACACATAAAAACGAAATTAAAAAATAACAATATTTAACCTGACAGCAAGCTAATTTTGGTAAAAGAACACGAACATTGTCTTGAGTTCAACACAGCGAACAACTATGCTTATCATCTAAATAATCATTAATAGAATAGTATGCAACAGAGAGTATGGAACAGAGATTAGCTTTTACTTTTGCTTTAAATGCGTTAAATGGCAAATCTAGAAAAGAAGACGGTAACTTGTTGTAAAAAGTTATACCAACCCCAACGAATGAACTATGCACCTTATGAAGTCGATGAAAGGGAGCTCGTAATTTGTCCTTATTTCTGGTGTTAAAGTTGTGAATATCACTATTGTTACTGTAAAAATGAATGTTCTGCCTAATATATAAAATGTTGGCGAATATGTACTGTGAAGCCGCTGTGAGAATACCAATCTCTTTAAAAAAATCTCTTAGAGAAACACGCGCACCTAATTGGTAAATGGCACGAACAGCTCGTTTTTGAAGCAAAAATATATTTTGAATATCAGCGGCTCTGCCCCACAGTAGAATACCGTAGGACATGATACTGTGAAAATAACTAAAGTGGACCAACCTTGCTGTATCAACGTCAGTGTATTGTCTAACCTTTCTGACGGCTTGATATATGTGGCCCCCATTGAATTTTTGAGTCTACTGTTATACCCAAAGAAAGTTTAACAACAAATTCGTTTAATTAATATTGAAGATTACATTCATATTAGGGCAATTACTGATAGATATTGTGATCGATTTACCGGAGGCATTTATATTTTTTTTGTTGTACATCTTGATTAACGGACTCAAAAATATATCTCATAAAATGTCATACCAAAAAGAGAGATTGGTATATATTTGGAGCCTCCCTGCTATAACCATGTTATAATGGCTAAACTCTAATCTGTGTCTGGTACTATGTTTTTTTTTATAAGCAGATCAAAAGTTTATGACCCTGTCTAGAGATAGGCGCTTTCGGTTTTTTGTGCATACGGTTATGTAACCGATATACAGTTTTCATATCGATATCGAAAACGGTTTTCATATATCGACATCAGTAGTACAGTTTGCAAAAGTTAAAATGATATTTAGATGATAGATAGATAGACAAATCATTTAGTGCACACAAAATACACAACACAACACACAAAATCTTAATTAAATTATTACAATTTTCATGTAGGTATGTTTAAAAACAAATTGCTAACATAAAAAGAGAAAGGAAACCGAAACAAAAGTAAAAGTGACACCAGTAACATTAATTTTGACAATCAAAACAATCAAAACACAGTGCGGTGTGCATCTCAAGGTTGCACCAAATGGGAGTCCAGCTCAGCACGTGTCAGGCAAATATACCTGACGCTGATATTCTGCTGGATCCCTGCAGTGACAAATGGTCGCCAAGCAGACGTGATATGTTGGTGTTGTAACAGTGTTATGCGTAAAGTAATTCACGTGAGTATAGCCGCAACTTTAATTTAGTACTTACAATAACAAAAAAATATTTGTTTTTTTTTTGCAGTAGAAAAAGTTCCAGTTCTTAGGCGTGTTGAATATTTTATAAATTCGTTTTGATTACTTGGTTAGGTATTTATAAAGTTAAATGTACAATGTATAAAAGTATAAATAATCTCACTATAACCAATAAATAAATGATGGCGTGATTGCGACGCGATTTGTACCTCCAAATGAAGTAAACGATTTGGCTAGACTAAAATTAAATATGCTTACAATTAATATAAAATAAATACACGTAAATAACATATGCACACAAAAGATCCACAAGTCATTTAATTACTAAATGCCTATATCCTTCGCTCACAGGATTCGACCACGAGATACGCCAGTTATATAATGGACGTGTTCAAAAAAGTAATCCCCAGTTTTTTTCTGTGATGCGATAAGAAACTGCCGCAATCGAACTCTGAAAGTTATAATGAGATGAGCAAACTAACACCGAACGCGAAATAATACTTAAAAAGAGAGGTAGCGCATAATTATGGATCCTATCGTTTGTGAGGTTTGTGTTTTGTTCGTAATTCGTACGTTTTCGCATTGTTACGGTTTAGAGTTTTGACTTATTCGTTCTCGCACGCTAGTAAGGTTTTTATTAGACACAGTTTTTGTAAGATCGGTTATTTATATATAAATATCGATATGATATAATATCTAACACATATCCGATATAAGTTACGTTTTGATATATCATCCCTACTACTGTCCAGTAAGTAAATTACATACTTACTGGACAATAGGAGATTCCAAATTTAAAATCTCGCTTCTTACTGGACAGTTGTGAATAAGTCTCCGGTAGAGTTCACTTTCTGGATACTTTTTAGATATGTTATGGCAGCATTACATACCATTTTTGAGAAAAGTTTTTTTTTCTACTTATTCTTATTCTTTAGTATGCACAAAACACAAATACAACATGACAGTTTATGTACAAAGGCGAGCTTACGTTATAGTTGGGTGCTATAATAGCAAACCTCAGTTGCGTTGAGAAATATGCATTTGAGGATAGTACATCCATGTTTGCAACAAAAGATTAATAAAAACTCTTAACAATTTTAAATACTTACCCACTAAATAAATTAAACAAATGCGTGTGCAACACATAATGCATAAATATAATACATATAGCATACTAGGTTTTTCATAATTTTACACCTAGTAGCAATTATGCAAAAAGTTACGTCATGAACCACTTTTGTGATCAACTCTAAAATAAGAGTTAACACTTTACACTTAACAGTCCACCAAACGTTGCGAATTTCAAGATTATCGAATAAAACTGGTAATTCTACAATAACTCTAGGTTTTACCTTCAGAAAGCAAAGACTGAATAAACAATACCTACATTTATTTTATAATAATTAATAGTTACTGATTCGACACTTATCTTGCATTATTCTACATCAAATAAAAATCAAACTCGACGTCCACCTTCTAAATATTTCCACAATACCTTGCAACGAACTGTGTCATTGCGCTGCACCAAAAAGTAAAGAAACAAGATTCAATAAACTAAGAAACAAGAAAAAGATTTTGCTGTGTAGTCGGAGGATACATATTATACACGAGTTAGCTGACTAAAACCATCCATCATGTATCCATCGACTGCACAGCATGATTTTCTACTTGTTTACGTCTATTTAGTTCGCTTCTTAAGCAATCGGGTTTTTTGATTTTTTTAATTAACTTTGTTTATTTATAAAATTTTCCACTGTAACGGTTAGGGGCCAGGCAGGTAAATTAAAGTCTCGAAGAGAGGGTAGATATAACAATTTATTATTAAAAAAAATATTATATAAAATTTAACAGAAACCCAGCCGGAGACTGGTGTGAGTTCTTAATATCGAGCGCGTGTTAGGTTCAAGACCGCCGTAAGAAAACCACTATCCTGGCAGTTTCCAGAACGTAGGCGACTGGTGGCAGCCAGGTAGGTAGGTCGATCTTCCTGTCGGTGGGTAGCATGCAGGTTGTCCAGCCACAGCCTTGTAGCAACACCGAAAGGTGTCCGGTATAGGTGAACCCCAATCTGGGGTTAACTGAGTCTAAATTTATTGTTCACGGTAGCGTGTGGATAATAAAAGTAGTAATAATAAAAATGTGTCGTACAAGGTCACTATGTGAAGGTGACAGAGGTACATGTCACACTATGCAGACACTGTCTCTCCGCTGCTACGTAGTGCCAAGTGACTGCCGGTCGAGACTGTTCCACGAACCGCAGGAAGTCCGCGAGCGTTAGTGATACCGTACTCCGTAAAGAGTTTTAAATCACGTCTTAAAACTCTTTAGTTTGGTACCCCACACGATGGGCATGGAAGAAAAAAAACTTTGGGCTATCCAAAATATGGCGCCCAAAAGCTGCCATTTTTCTATTTTCTAATTTTAATGTAGCCATTGAGACTTGGAAGGTTGAAATGAATCGATTGACATCAGAATCATCAAAATCGGTCAGTGCGTTTGGTCTCTATAACGACTCCACATAGGAACAAACATACATACATTCATGGACTGATAACACATTACCCTCCTTCAGCAGTCGGGTAAAAAAGATTGGTTTATGTTTCTGCTAAGTGCATATTTAAACCTCATCAATCTAATTCCACCTAGCCCGATCTATCAACGGACAACAAGTCGTACGGCGATACACAGTTAAATATAATCGACAATGCGAAATATTAATAAAAAATGTCATTGGTAATTGACTCACTTTGAGAGGAAGTCAAAAATGTTCACTCACCTTCACCACGTTGTTCACAAGGGTGTGGACGATAAACCCGACACCACCCTGAGACTGCCGTTCACCATCTCAGAAATAGAGCAGGTTACCGGATTTGAGGATTATCGTGTCCTCCCCCTCTCTTCGGACTTCAGTTAACTCTATAATACTCCATCGTAACCCGCTCAATTCTTTCTCGAGTTCGGCTATCTTCTCGTCGGTCCGGAGTATTCACGTGTAATACGTTGCCAGGTCCAGTCGTCGATGTTTATTGGGGTAGTCGGGTCCACTCCGGGGATTATTTGCACCCCTTGCCACGCCATCGCCTCGACCGCTACCGTAGTCGAGGGTAGACGGGCTGCCGGGCACTCGGGGCCATTTCTTAATAGTACTTTTCATGGTTTGGGGAGGCGGGGGGTTCGCCGTAATCGCCACGCTTGGCAGGCGGGTTGGCGATCGCAGTTTGTTCTTAAAGTGCACAGAGAACGCTGCTGTCCATTCTCTGATGTTTCCCTTAGTCGCCTCTTACGACACCCACGGGAAGATATGGGATGGTGAAAATCTTTACGTCTGATAAACATATTTCTTTATGCGCAAGACAGGGAAACTTTTTATAAGACAGAAGCAGAACTAGCACATCAAGAGTATCTAAATGAAAAAAAAGAAGAACAGAAATCTGTGGAAACTAAAGACCATAAAAGAAAGAAATCAAATGTTAACAAGAAGGTCATGAAAAAGTATCCTCCACAGTCTTCATCTTACGTTATTAGGAAGGCGACAGGAATACCTCATCATTTGATTAAAATACTTATATATGATCTTACCAGATGTGTTAAATAAACAAAATTGTGAAATTGACTATGATGTGGGTGACAGCGCTGACGTAAACATCCAATACCTTGTAAAAGATGATTATGATGACATTTTAGATGAAACTGAACATCTAGTCGGCAAAGTAGTGAAAAAATTAAGTAATAAGCAGTTTTAAATGTGTGTAATGTAAAGAGTTTGTTTTGTGATTGTGAACATGTACCTAAGTGTGTTTTGATTATTTGACTATGTTAAATTATGTATTTTGTTTTTGTAATATTTAAGTCTTTCTTTTTTTTCATGTAAATATATGAATGTGAAAAATCAAAATCAAATATTTTTATTTTACATAGGCCTACATGGGCACTTATAAAACGTCGACAAAAGGTGCACGGTTCGGGTTAGTCGTTTCCTATGGAGAAGAACCGGCAAGAAACTCCATGGTTATTCTTTTAAATTGTTTTGTTTACAATATTTCCATGTTACAGCATTAGTATTTGGATATGGGGGGACAACGTAGGCCCGACAATAAGTCGTACGAAATTGAAAAAAAAAAATAATGCACGAAATAAAAAGTTAACAAATGTTAACAATCATCTAGAAAACTAGAAAGCCTACAATGTTCACACATTCACAATAGGTAAAAGAATCTATACAAAGGTAAAAAAAAAAAAAAAAAAAAAAACCACAACACTAAATTTAACATGTGGCACAAATACTGTAATCAGTGCTGTAACTATTCTTAGCAAAGGGCTATAATGATGATTGAAAAATATTGTAAAAAGTCTAATTAAAAGAGAAAAAAAAATGAGATTGAGAATAGTTAGAGATATCTATATATTTGTGCCGTTTATGAGTTATGAACCGTTTATGAACTTTCCATCGGTCAGTTCTATAACTGACTTAGGCAACTTGTTATAAAAGCGTATACTGTTTATAAGAAAAGACTTGCTAGTTTTCGTTTATCTGAATTTGGGTATTACAATTTCGTGCTTACTGCGTGTATTTAAATTATGGAAGTCACTTCTAGTTTTGGAAAGCCCTCGATTGTTGCGGACATACAAAATACATTCCAAAATATAAAGTGAAGGTAGAGTCAGTATATCGATCTCTTTAAATTTTTCTCTGAGGGACTCGCGAGGACCCATTTTATAGATCGCGCGGATTGCCCTCTTTTGCAAGATAAAAATTGAGTCAACGTCTGCTGCTGACCCCCACAGCAGAATGCCATAAGACATAATACTGTGGAAATAAGCATAGTATACTAGTCTAGCTGTGGCTTCATCGGTTAACTGCCTTATCTTCCTTACTGCATAGGCAGCCGAACTTAACCTGCCCGAAAGAGTTCTAATGTGCGCGCCCCACTGCAATTTTGAATCGATAGTAATCCCCAAGAATACAGTTTCCGTTATTATTTCAAGATTTTTGCAAGATGTGTGTGTCAAGATTTAGGTCACGTTGAGGTACATTTGGTAAAGAGAACTTTAGACACTTTGTTTTTTTCGCATTCAGTAAAAGATTGTTAGCTGCGAACCATTCCGAGAGAACAACTAGACTTTCATTGACATGTAAGACATCCGTATCTTTCCTATCTATTTTAAAAATTTGCGAAGTATCATCAGCAAATAGAATTATATCCGATAATTTGGCCATCATAAAAGGGAGATCATTAATGTAAACAAGAAAAAGGAAAGGGCCGAGAATTGAACCTTGGGGCACGCCCATTTTGACTAGAGACCCGGAGGACGTCGCCCCATTAACATTTTCTTTTTGCTGTCTGTTTGATAAATAGGAAAGCACAAGATCAGCAGCTTGTCCTCGAATTCCGTAGTGTTGTAATTTACAGATCAGTGTGTTGTGGTCAACGCAGTCGAACGCTTTTGACAGATCACAGAAAATGCCAATGGCATCCTGGGATTTCTCCCAAGATTCCAAGATGTGGCTGATGAGTTTTACTCCCGCGTCCGTTGTCGACCTACCTTTCGTGAAACCAAACTGCTGACTATGCAGGATTCCATTTGAATTGAAATGAGACAACATCTGGTCCAGCATGATTTTTTCATAGATTTTACTCAATGCTGGTAGCACGGATATAGGTCTATAATTAGAGGGATCGCTCTTACAGCCTGATTTGAAAATTGGCACTACTTTACTGTGTTTCATTAATTCAGGAAACGTGCCGCTGTCCAAACATTGATTGAATATGCCTGTTAGGACAGGAGCAATTGAGTCAATAATATCTCCAAGAACCCTAACGGATATCCCCCATAAGTCTTCAGTGTTTTTTATATTGAGACTTTTGAACGCGTTTTTAAATGTATCAATGCATATTGGTTTAAATTTAAATGTTGGTATGTCTTTAGTAAAGTATTCCTTAAGAAGAGCTGCAGCCAATTTAGATGAGGAGGGAAGTGACTTCGTAACCTCTAACGGAATGTTGGTAAAGAAATTTTCTAATGTCTCAGCGACTTCTTGCTTATCAGAAATGGTTTGATTAGATATTTTCAAAGACAACTCATTCTGATCGCGTTGTTGTGTCTTTCCAGTTTCACTATTAATTACTTGCCACACAGTTTTTATTTTATTATTAGAAACACCAATTTTGTTAATTATTATTAAGATTTTGCTTGAGCGCATACTCTTTTGAATATTTTGGAATAGTTTCTAACATATGTGTGGAAAACTTGATCGGTAGTCAAAGATTTTTCGTAATATAAATTATATAAATTATCTCGGCTTTTTCTTATGCCCACAGTGGCCCATTCACTAAATTTCGATTTGTAATTGTTGACTTTAACTGTTTTTATAGGACACGTTTTATTGAATTCTTGGCAAATTGTAGAAAACAACGTGCCGTAATTTATATTGGGGTCTTTTAAATCAAAACTGGCGTTACAAAGGTTGCTAAAAACATTATTATTAAAAGAATTTAATTTATTTTTAGTAAGAGGTCTTAATCGAATTGTTTTAGCTAGGTTATTTAATAAATATTATAATTTATTTTGTGTTAGACAGTTTAATAAATATTATAATTTATTTTGTGTTAGACTGCATGGGTAGTAAAATAACATAATAAAACACATCACACAATACTCATTCATTCCTGGAGTTCATTCGTACGTTCATATTCATTCATCCGTTGTAAATGTCATTAATGTCATTCGCATTGCGCCGATATTTTGAAGTTTTGGATGCAAATTGAAAAATACATTAATCGATGAGAACGAGGCAGATAATGCATGCCATCTATAATTTAAACGTGAAATTAAGTTGGACTTGACAAACTCACATACTTAAGACACCCAGATCCGGAACAACTATCTGTTGGCCAAACAAATATTTGTTACTGGCTGGCTGGCTGTTATTTGTTATAAAATGAACGCACCGATATTTTTTTGAGCCCCTGACGGGGCACGGTCCGTCCACGTCCCTGGCAAGGACCTGATATGTGTGGATAGACCTTAAAAGTTTTTAAACACACTCAAGATACAGAAAGAAATTCCTCAAAAGAAATAAAAATAAGTTTCATCAATTCAGACAACAGTACAATTTATACGATCAGACTTCAGGCGATGAAACAGGTAAACAACAAAAACTTGTTAAAATTTTTGGAACCTTTATTAGAAATGAACTGAAATTAATAATTATTAGAGTAACTAAGTATTTGTTGTAATAAATAAACAACCAAAAACCCTCAAACATTTTAGAACTTCCTTTTCTATACTTTGACAAAGCCGGTCGATTTTGTAAATGTCACCGTTGGATATGTCAAAATTGGGTGAAATGAGCGTGAAGTGAACTAACATTCCATTTGATAAATGATAAATGATTTTATTTCTGTAAGTTGGTTTGTACAAACACTTTTACATGTTGATCATATTTTTAAAATTAGATGAGGTTTGTGTAATATTGTGATGAGAAATAAACATAAATTATTATTATTTGAAACTATGGATCTCTTTTCAACGAAGTTTACACGTTGTGATACTTACATAATAATATTGTGCTATTCTGGCACAGCAGGATGAAATATCGGAGCAAAGATTTACATGAAGCTATGGCCTGGAATACCTTAACGTAACACTTACCTAATTTCTTACATACAGCCCTTTGATTGGTTATTATAGAAAACTGAATGAACCATATATATCTATGAACTGAAAGATTCAATGAACAATAAATCCTGATCCTGATTCTGTGAGGGTAAGACCAAAGATAAGATGGATGTACTGTGTCAATCACCATCAGCCTTTTAATGCTGGGCAACAGGTCTCCTCTCTGCGAGAGGGGAATTGGGCCTTAATCCACCACGCGGGCGCAGTGCGGGTTGGTGAACGTAACATGTCTTCGAATGTATGGTTCTAGAACATGCCGGTTTCCTCACACTTTTTTCCTTCACCGTTTTAAAAGTAGTGGTGATGAAATAATTTACACAAAGTAAAGCACCTGACTGGGATCGAACCCACGACCTGCAGCACGTATTCCGGGGCCGTTACCACTGGGTCACCACTGCTCTGCACAGTGTGAGGAGTTTTGTAAAAGAAAAGGGATTCAGTGATGGCCGGTTGATGGGATGGCTTGGAAGAGAACCACGCCATGTTAATTGCGCCGACCCCAATTAACATGGGATTATGGCAATAAGATGATGATGAACTATGAATACTGAATTCCAAATCTGAGGTACAAGGATTCTTCTTTGTGAGAGAGAGGGAGCAATCTCTGGATAACATAACGTTTCTGCAAGCAAATTCCTCACGCTTATATCATCAATCAATAATTACACATGTTGGTACATCTATAATATTTCCAAAAAAATAGCCAGAGTGTTAAAAGATAACCAACAGAACCCAAGCATTTTTGTAATTTTTGTCTGTTTGTCTATTAAATGGTTGTCTGTTTAGTTGTGTACGCATCGTAAAATTTACGAAATCAATGTAGATAAATTTAATACGTAAACAATGTGCGTAACTTGAAGTATGCCTTAGTTTTTGCTTCATCGCAATCGGTTCACTCTATCACAAGTTAAATAAATTTAAAGTGTTCAAGAAGTAAATTATCATAACACACGAAATTCAGATACTCCGACAGTTGAACTCCATATTCGATAACTGGCGTTATGCATGTGACGTCATTTCCTAAATGGCAGTGTTAAGATTCTCCGCGAAAGAATGACCCTAGAAAAAAAATGTTAGGTAGGTAGGTAGGGCAGGGTTGGCAGTTGACGGGAGCGAAGCCGCGGGCTCAGCTAGTTTTTTACAATAAAACGCATACTTAATAAATGTTTACTTCAACATTTATTGTTTCCTACTTTAATTAATTAATTAATCGTTAGGCACAAAGATACAATGGCGGACTTATAATTGACAGTTCTTGTATTCAAACATAAATCCGGTGACAGTTGCGTTACTTCTTATCGACACTTGATACTCGTTATAAATGTTGAAATGACTTCTTTAATTATACCGCACCTGAAACAATTAATTAAAATTTATGAATCATTGTGTTAGCATACGTCCACTGCTGGATATAGGCCTCCACCAAGTGTCGCCACATTGACCGGTTCCGTGAGTCTCGTATCCAGCGGATCCCCGCAACCTTCACAGGTCATCGATGTGTTGAGTTATGCAAACATAAATTTATAATAAATAATCTGTCTATAATGTTTCCACACCTGGACCACAGGCCTCTTCTCTGTGAGAGAGAATGGGCTGTAACACATTACGCACGGGCCCAGTGCCGAAGAACAATGTGCTATTTAATCCTTTTACTCCTTTTTATCTCAAGGAAAAGAAATAATAAATTTGAACAGCGGCTGCACTCCCTCCCCCTCAAAGTGCACCTCACCAACATTCGAGGTCTGCACTCAAATCTCTCTGCAGTCCACTACCACCTGGAGACTGAGAAACCAGCGCTGTTATTTCTTACGGAGACGCAGATAGCGAGTCCGTCGGACGCGTCGTACCTTTCTTACCCAGGGTTTACCCTGGAGCACAATTATAAACCGCGCGCGGGTGTGTGTATGTACGCCCGTGATGACACTTGCTATCGGCGTCTCCGTAACCTTGAGGACTCAAAATTTTCAACGCTGTGGGCTCTAGTGGACACAGGTCTGGATAAAATTATCTACGCCTGTGTCTACCGCTCGCACAGCGGAGATCAGGAGACATCCAGGCTCGCAGAGTACCTCAGTGAGGCGGCTGATGCGGCACAGCAACGGTACCCTTCCGCCCAATTAGTGTTACTGGGGGACTTTAACGCCCACCATCAGGAGTGGCTCTTCCCATACCAGTGCACTGACCATGCTGGACGGGAGATGCGTAAGCTTTCGCTAACGCTGAACCTCACCCAGCTGGTCCAGGGGGCAACGAGGGTACCGGATGTTGACTCGCACACAGCGAATTGCTTGGACCTTCTGCTGACAACAGATCCAGACAGATACTCTGTGTCGATAAGTTCACCCCTGGGTAGTTCCGACCACTGTCTGGTGAAGTCTGTGTCCGTCTATTCCCCGCCCGATCCCAGCCCAAGAGGCACCCGGCGGGTTTGGCGGTACAGGTCAGCAGATTGGGATGGCATGCGTTCTTTCTTCGCTTGCTATCCTTGGCAGCCTACTTGCTTTTCTTCGGCTGATCCTTCGTCGTGCGCGGACGCCGTTACTGATGTGTTGCGTCAGGGAATGGAGTACTACATTCCGTTCTCTGACATAGCGATCTCCAGCGTTGACCGGCCATGGTTTGGCGCCGAATGTCGTCGCGCCGACGCGCTTAAACATGAGGCGTACCTGGCATGGGTCGACGCTCGATCGCGTAAAGCGAGTGACTTGGGTCAGAAGAAGAAAGCCTACAACAGGGCTGCCAAGTCCTGCAAGAAGGTGTTGCGTGGGGCTCGATTCGACCACATTGGTCGAATGGGGGCCAAACTTGCTTCTTACCCAGCAGGTAGTAAAGCGTTCTGGTCCCTGGCTAAGTCGGTCGAGTCGAACTTCTGCCGTCCCTCACTACCACCACTGCTGAAACCCGATGGGTCACTGGCTCACACCGCTGAGGAGAAGGCAAATTTGTTAGCCTCTCTTTTTGCGGAATCTTCGCGTCTGAATCCTGGTGATTCGCGGCCCCCTACTTCTCCTGATGGGTGCGAGACGAGTATGTCGGACATTCGCATCCATCAAAAGGACGTCCGTAGGGTGCTGCGCAACCTCGACGTGAACAAGGCTAGCGGCCCTGACGGCATACCAGCTATAGTTCTTAGAACCTGTGCGCCTGAACTGTCTCCGATCTTGACACGCCTATTCCGCCTTTCATATGAGACTGGAACAGTGCCGAATGCTTGGAAGCAAGCCAACGTACAGCCCGTGCCCAAGAAGGGCAGTAGAGCTGACCCGGCCAACTACAGACCCATCTCTGTAACATCCATACTCTGTAAGAGTATGGAGCGTGTACTTAACACTAAGCTCCTGGCATACCTAGAAACTAACGATATCCTTAGCGACCGCCAATACGGCTTTCGCCGAAATCGGTCTACTGGGGATCTTCTAGCGTATGCCATTCACATATGGAGTGAGGCCATCGAGAGGCATGGGGAAGCGCTTGCCGTCTCCCTCGACATCTCGAAGGCTTTCGATAGGGTCTGGCACGAAAGCCTTATTGGTAAGCTTCCTTCATTCGGTTTGCCCGGTGGTCTGTGTGATTGGATTGCAGACTTCCTGAGAGATCGGTCCATTCGAGTGGTTATCGATGGCTGCTCGTCGGACCAATTGGATATTAATGCCGGGGTCCCTCAGGGGTCCGTGCTCTCAGCAACATTGTTCTTGTTGCACATTAACGATCTGCTGAAGCCCGGCACCTTTGGGTATGCAGACGACAGCACTGTTGCTGAGAGATACTTGTCCAACGCGCGTGCTACCGGGCCTCAGGTCCGGTCTCTCCGGGAGGCCATGGTGGAGCGCTTGAACTTGTCCTTGCAGGCAGTTTCCGAATGGGGCGATGCCAATCTGGTCAGGTTTAATGCTGCTAAAACCCAGGCGTGTCTTTTTTCCGCTAAAAGGAGCCAATTCCACCCGGCTCCTACTTTCCGTGATGTAACCGTGCCAATAACGAACCATCTTGAGCTTCTTGGCGTTACGTTGACATCGACTCTCAACTTTGGGCCATACATTGAGGCAAAGGCTCAGCTGGCTGCCAAAAAGTTGGGGATCCTTGCGAAGGTGAGAAGGTACTTCACGCCGGAACAGCTGCTCAACTTGTATCAAGCGCAAGTTCGATCGTGCATGGAGTACTGTTCTCATCTCTGGGATGGATCTGCCAAATACCAGCTTGATGCACTAGAGTCGATCGAAAAGCGGGCCAAGAAACTCATCGGTAATGAGGCACTGGTCAAGTCAAAGCTCCAGAGCCTTGAACATCGTCGCCGAGTTGCCAGTTTGTCGGTATTTTATCGGTTACATTTCGGGGAGTGTGCGATGGAATTACATGATTTAATTCCGCCCAGCCCGTTCCATCATCGGACTACCAGACGTACGGCGATGCGTCATCGATACATGGTGGACATCCCACCCATACGCACAAAACGTTTTGGGGACACTTTTAATATGCGTACAGCTAAAGAGTGGAATTCCCTGCCGGAATCTGTGTTTCCCGATAGCTACAATCTAGGGGTCTTTAAGTCAAGAGTGAATAGGTTTCTTCTAGGCAAGCGTGCTCTATCGTCGACCACATCATCGCTTACCATCAGGTGAGATAGTGGTCAAGCGCAAGCCTATAGATAATAATAATAAAAAAAAAAAAAAGATGTATCTGACTTGTATACATCTGTCACTTACTCGATATCAAATTGATACCGCTCTAAGAGCTTATGGTCACCCCCCTGGTGTCCTTGAGACAAACCCAATATTGATCAGATATATCTCTGGTTGATTGTTTGTACTAGATGGCGCTGTCATATGTATGGCATTGATAAACGTATCAATAAAATATATCCTATTTGTGTGAAATCATTTAATTCAATAAACACACAAATTCAACATACAAAATAATAAATTATTAAATTCTTTTCAAAATAGTTTCATAAAGGATACTTTAGAAAATGCGTCTATGGTTTAAAATAAAACGTTCAGGGTCTGTGGTTGACATGACTGTCAATTCTTTTTCAAAGGTGCACTTGAGGTCACTGGACCGGTGAACTTTATAACCTATGAAACCGATAGATAAATATTCTTGATGATGGGAAGGACAAGGCTGGCTAGCGTCAAAATGAAAGGAACAATCGTTCAGTGGGCGCTGTGAGTATTAGTTTGAATTTGTCTGAATTTCCATATTCGTGACACACGTGCGTTTGATTTTATCATGCAATTTTCTTTTCCTTGGCAGGGCTCCAAATGTCTCCTTAGGAGTATTTTACATATAAGTTATAACATTAAATATATAATGGTCAACTAGCAGATATAGCTACAGCATGGTTTCGAACACTTCTGATGATATAATTTACCAAAGTTTGAAGACAGCTACACAGGATACCGGTGCTGTTTGAGAAATCATATCTCCATTATTGTGAATTGATGGTAAAATGTATTCCTTCTGAAAGTGAGTTGTTTATACCTATATTTTGGGAACATCTACAAATTGTGATAACGGACTGTATGCTCGAAGAATTAAATTAGTTGACCAAACTGTGTGACTTTTACTTCAATCAACTTCATGTGAAATAATCCCTGCTATAGTCTCATGCAGAATACCTACCCCTGAGCACGCTGGTGAGTATGGGTGAAAATTCTACCTTACAGTTTTAGCAGCAGTGGTGATGAAATAAAATACAGAAAATAAAGCACCGCCCTTGATTTGATTCCATGACTTACAAACTCGTTCGCCGTTACTTACTCTGGGCCACCACTGATCGGAATCATACCGTTTTTGTTCAGATTAAGAAAAAAACCGGATAAGTGCGAGTCGTCACTTAAATATTTATTTTATTCTGTTTTTATTATTTGTTGTTATAGCGGCAACAGAAATACATAATCTGTGAAAATTTCAACTGTCTAGCTACCACGGTTCATGAGATATTTCAATTGACTAGTAACCACGGTTCATGAGATACAGCCTGGTGACAGACAGATAGACAGACAGACGGACCGCGGATTCTTAGTTATAGGGTCCCGCTTTTACCCTTTGGGTACGGAACCCTAAAAAAGTTGACCAACACTAGGAATTTCTCCTGTATTGTGGGTGTGTTTACAAACATCTAAACTCACCTACACAAAAAGCTAGACCCGCAACTATCTGTAGGTCATATAAATATTTGTTCCGTGCGGGAATCGAACTCGCGACACTCAGCGCAGCAGACAATCGCTCAAACAATGCGCAAACCGTAAAGAAAACAAATGTAAATATGGAACTGCATATTTCTTGTGTTCATGTTTAAGTGATTTTTTTACAACTCTCATTCAACAAAGATAGTAAATAATGTCCTTACGGTTCACTTTTGGTTGTGTCCCCTGCTCCAATGCTAAATGATTTTTCGCCAAATGAACCATTGCCTTCTACTACTCCAAATGCAATGCTGCCTTTCTCCGCGTTCGCATAACCGTAGTTAGTGGCTGAAAATTTATAAATTGTAATCTGATTAAAATAACTATGCAGTGCTACTCTGTAACAAACTCACGGATACCTCCTTAGGTGAAGTGAGCTTGAAGTTTGAGTGACACTTAATTTCCTTCACCTAAGTTTTCACAGTGAGTTTTTTTACAAAATCGACTTGCAGTACCTAAGTTCAGATGTAGGTAAATAGTGCACCCACATTTTGTAAATTCCTTTAGGTGAGATAACAAATACAAATAAATGTTTATTTCTGAGCCAACTAGTTCACATTAGTTTATGATTGGAGCCTCCTTTTGGGGAGTATCCTAACCCAGACGTCATCATGCTTATGCTCCGCTCTTCCATAGCTGTGGATGTTTGTACAACTTACAAAATTATTTCAGTTACATTTTTTCATTTTAACTTGACAGTATATTTATCTCGAGCGCGTGTTGTGTGCTTTATTGTCAATTAAATGATGTAGCTATAATTATATATAAAAGTGAAAGGTCACTCACTCATTCATCACGAAATATCGAAAACCGCTTGACGCATAAAGATGAAATTTGGCCGGAAGATTCCTCAAGTGACGAAAGTGCGCACTAAGAAAGGGTTTTGGAAATTTCACCCCTAAGGGGGTAAAAGGGGGTTGAAAGTTTGTAAGAAATATCTAAAGTTTTTAAATTGGACACGTGAAATTTTACATTCACGCTCTTGATTAATAAAAAGAATTCATATATCTATTGGTTTTTGGAAATTCTACCCCCAAAGCGATAAAAAAGGGTTGAAATTTTGTATGATATTTTTACAGTTTGTAAATTGGACACATGAAATTTTAGATTTACGCTCTTGGTTGATAAAAATAATTCAAGTATTTATTGGTTTTTGGAAATTCCACTCCTTAGGAGGTGAAAGTTTGTGTGAAATACGAGTAGCTATGCTTTTGGTTGATGAAAAGAATTAATATAATTACAGGTTTTTTGGAAATTCTACCCCTAAGGAGGTGAAAAGTGGAAATTTGTTGGGCTTATACATTTGAAACTTGGCATAAATACTAACCTAAGTAATTAGTTTTTCAAAATTACTTCTAGAAGACGATTTAGAGGGTTTTATTTTAAAGATTTTACTGTACAGAGCTTCTTTCTATTATGTAGGGGAGCAATAAGATGTTATTATTTGAAATTCAACTTTTAAGGGGGTGAAACTAAAAAGTCATTTGTAGGATAAAATATTGATCACGCGAACGAAGTTGCGGGCGAAGTGCTAGTAATTATTATTAATTCATACACGCTCGCTCGTAAATTAAACAGAATAATTACATTAGTGTGAGTGTGTCTGGTGTGCGGAGTGTAAGATCCGTGTGAGATGTGTCGATTGTGTGTGGGGTGTGTGATGTGTATGAAGATTGAGGCGACCATCACAAACCTGGCACGAATTTAACCATTTATTCAGGTGTGGAAAAATTTTACTCAGTGACACCTTTTTCGAGCTGGTAACTGAACTTTGAGAACGTATGAGACAGTGGCCCTTACACCCCACCAGTTGCATCTACTATCGGGCTCTCGCGCATTTGTAACAGTTCATTTAATTTCGGCACTTTCTAGTAACTTTTGGCTTCAGCCAACGGCAATGCTTCGACCGATTTTAGCCCAAACCGAAGTTTCGGTCGGACACTAATTAAAACCCAACACTACCCCAGTTCCTACACCACTGTACAGAGAGTGATATAGAAATTATGCAAGTACTCCTTTACATAACTCAAGAAACATCATCGAGTGCGTTTTTGGGTACTGTCTTTATGTACAACTTTCACGTTCAAAAAAGTCTGGCTTGTAGCCTAATTTGAATAAATGACTATTGATTTCGATTGTATTTTCCTTATTGATAAACATTTTATGACACGGGAAAATGAGACTTTTGAGTCTCATTTTCCCGTTTCATAAAGTATTACAAAACTAGATGACCCCGGTGAACTTGCTGTCTAAACATTTTTTTGGTTTTTCTAAATCATATGAGAAAAACTCAGTCGAGCCATTTTCGACAAAATTATTATAAATAAAGTTTTAAGCCAAATATTCTGGTTTTAAATGTTATCTCAAGGCTAATTCTATTTAAATTAACTTCTTGTATTTTCTTTATTATTGTTGCTTGCAATATTGTTGGAAGTGTCTGCTAATTAACACATAATACACACATGAAAGTGTCTAGGGAGCAACGTTAGAGTATCGCCGCAACTAGGTTTTTTTTTGGATCCTTATTGATGCTTTTTTGTGTATTTTACTATTTGAATAAAGAATCTTCTTTAAATTTTTATTAAAAATACAAAATCAACTGTCAATCAGTATGCCTGAAAAAGTGTGTAATATTATGCATTACAATCTGCATCGGAACTGAACAAAATTGCATCGATATGGAGCGACGACATCATATGACAGAAGAAGAGATGATGAAAGGCGTCGGAATGTTGCAATCTGACTCCACGCTACGTTCTGTAGTTGTCGCTCTTGGCACTACACAGAGCGTCATAAGCCACCTCTGGAGACGCTATCGTATCACAGGCAGCGTGGCTGAGCAACATGGAGGACGATCTCGCATCACTACTCGCAGACAAAAAATACTGCTCGACGGAATCGTAACATGACCGCCATGATGTTGACTACGAGGCTCCGCAGCTCTTCAGGCTTGCTGATTAGCGACCAAACCATCCGAAATCGTTTTCGTGAAGTGGATCTGCGTTCCCGAAGGACGCTGAGAGTTCCACCTATAACACCCCACAATCGTAGGGCCCGTTTACAATGGGCTGGCGAACACAGAAATTGGGAGGAAGAAGGTTTCGGTATGAGGCCTGATACAAGACGTACTCGAGTTGGAGGATCTCTGGACGTCAAGAATATTTGAAATTTTGCCAGGAAGTTCATCCATATGGAGTGGAAACAATATGGTTTTGGGTATTTTCATCGGTGGAAGAATCGATCTCATTTGCATCAGCGGCAGCAAGTCGTGATTATCCCTTTGCAACGGGTGATTCGTTTCGACTAATGCACCTCCACACACGGCTAAAGTTGTTACGCGCATTCTTGCCGATGCCCGCATCAACATTCTGCCGTGGCCTGCTCAAACAAGTGCATACCTCACAACAACTATATGACTTGTTAGAAAGAACGTGGGCGGCCATTCCTCAAAGTGATTTTTTTTATGAACTGATCTGACCTAAGCATGCCAAATCGCTGTGATTGTGTGATACGTGTCAATGGTGGAAACAGATTGCTGCGTGCCGAGGGTTCGATTCCCGCAAGGAATCAATATTTTTATGGCCTACAGATAGTTGTTCCGGATCTGGGTGTTTTGTGTATGTGAGTTTATATGTTTGTAAACGCGCCCAAGATACAAGAAGAAATTCCTAGTGTGGGGCAAAGTTATAAAAAAAAAGATTATATTATTTTTACAGTAAAAGTTTAAAAAAGCCTGATTTTTACCTTTTTTGCAATTTGTCTTAATTTTTACAAAATAAAGATATAAGAAACATGGGAATTAAAGTTAAAAATCAGTCTGGAAGATTGGATTTGGTAAAATACGAATAAGACATAGAAAAAATTAAACTCTTTTAAATACTGGTCTTTTTGAAGCCATGGATAAAAAAAGTAGGAAAACAAAATTTTTATATTATTCATTTGTTTCGTTTTTTGTTTTGCTTTTGATTTCATCCTTGTTTTCGCCGTTGTGAAAGAATTCTTAAATTGTAAAGTCTTACGGCTCTCGTACCCATAAATCATGCCTCTATCACCCGAGAATTGTACGAGAATCATTACTATGGTGGAATTGGCGACCAGCCAAAGAAATACGGCCAGAATAATGGGCGTGACACATACTACTGTCCGATGAGTGATCCAAAGGTTTAGGGAGACTGGGTTAAACCTGAGAAGACCAGGTACTGGCAATCTAAGGTGCACAACAGTCCGAGAAGATCGTTTCATTGCGGCAGCCATGTTAAGAAATCGACATCAGACGGGAGTTGCGGTTCAACAACAACTTCTGCAAGTTCGAAGGGAGCCAATAAGCGAGTGGACAGTCAGGAGATGTCTTGCCGAAAGAGGATTGAAGTCTTACAGCAAATGGCCCAAAACTGGAACGGCGTCATAAAGTTGCCCGATTGCGAGACGCCCGCGAGCATACATAATGGGGTGAGGACGAATGGGGCAGAGTGATGTTCTCTGATGAGTCAAGATTTATGCTGTACCATCATGATGGGAGGAAAAGAGTATACCGACGACCAGGAGAACGTTTTGCACAGGCATGTTATGAAGAAAAAGTGTCACACGGCGGAGGTACCGTTCACGTGTGGGCTGGTATCTCTGCAGAGGGTCGAATAGCGTTAGTTCCAATCGAGAACGGGAACCTAACTGCTGTGAGATACATCAATGAGATTCTCAATGAACATGCTGGTCCGTTTTTGGCCAATATGGGCGACAATGCAGTGTTCATGCACGATAATGCACGGGCCCACACTGCTCAAGTTGTAAATGAGTATCTTCAGGACGTAGGAATCCACAAAATGGAGTGGCCAGCAAGGAGCCCCGATTTGAATCCTATTGAGCTTGCTTGGGACGAGCTTGACAGACGTGTGAGAAAACGAGTTCCACCTCCAATTACTCTTCGTGACTTGAATTACGCGCTCATCCAAGAATGGGAGAACATACCTTAGCATATGCTGAGGAATCTGGTATTCAGCATGCCCAATCGCGTAGAAGCTGTATTGAGAGCACATGGAAGAAACACCAAGTACTGAGTTATCAAAACCTACGTTTACACCTAATGAAACCCCTACTTAGAGATTTGGTTTTATTTGGCAAATGACCCCAATTTTTTCAACCATTTAATTTAAAATTTTAACACAATGTTTACGTTTTTAGTTGGTAATATTCTGATGCGCTGTTAAATGTACTTCAATATTGCAGACGGTGTCATTAATTAAGCCAGCCTTGCCCGTTTAGGAGTAATTTGGTGCTATGTCTCTGGAACTTTTTCATTGCTCGCGAGTGTATTAATTGACTAATTTTTTATAGTTAAAAATGTACTTGATCCCTGGACGCTTTTGATTTGTGTAGTATTTATATTATTAACCGGTGAAATATTTGGCACGTATAGACGGCAGATTCTTACAAGTTTATTTTTATTTTCTTGTTTTATCTAAACCCAAAACCTGTGGCTCCAGACAAGTGGCATTATATCAACATGGAGTAGGTACCTACCGAGATTTCAACTTTTTAATAATGAATGGTATTTAGGAAAAACTCGTTCAGTCGTTTATTAATTTGAGCCAGTTTTTAATATTATTACTACATCTTATTTATTTTTTTATTTTCCTGTGAATGTAAACAGGCGTGACGCTCCAAAGCTACAAGTTACTTTCATAGAAATGTTCTAGGGATTAGAACAACTTAAGCGTAAATCGGATATCGTAATATAGATACGTCGCATCGCGCTTTGTCTTCCGGAGCTCTAAAAAAAGACTCGTGATTATCATACTATATATCAAAGGCGCACGGTTGGCGCAGTGGTTGAGCGATGGACTGCTGAGCTGCGTGTCGCGGTTAGATTCCCGCACGGAACAAATATTTGTATGACCTACAGATAGTTGTTCCGGCTATGGGTGTTGTGTCGTATATGAGTTTATATGTTTGTAAACGCACTCACAATACAGGGAGAAATCCCTAGTGTAGGGAAACGTTTAAAAAAATCTGGCCAAGTGGTTCCGTACCATTATCGCAAAAACGGCAAAAAAAAAACACGTTTGTTGTATGGGAGTCCCACTTAAATATTTATTTTATTCTGATTTAGTATTTGTTGTTATAGCGGCAGCAGAAATACATCATCTGTGAAAATTTCGACTGCCTACCTATAACGTTCACGAGATACAGCCTGGTGACAGACAGACGGATCGCGGAGTCTTAGTAATAGGGTCCCGTAATTTAACAATAGGCTCGCGACGCTTGGGGGAGGCCTATGTCCAGCAGTGGACGTCGTTCGGCTGATATGATGATGATGATGCTCGCGTCTATCTCGCCTGATGGTAAGCGATGATGTGGTCGACCTTATTTCCACTTATGACTTGAGAATGCCAATTTTATAGTCAAGTGAAAATGTGTCCTCTAGTTCTATGTCCATTACAAAGAAGGCATATTGTCAAAAGCAACTAGTGATTACAAATTGAAGTTTCGTATAAATCGACATTATTTGCACCAATTTTTTGTGTCATGGTTAAAGGCTTTTTCTCATTTCTGTTTTTTTGGGTTCCGGACCCAAAGGGTAAAAACGGACCCTATTACTAAGACTCCGCGATCCGTCTGTCTGTCTGTCTGTCTGTCTGTTTGTCTGTCTGTCTGTCTGTCTGTCTGTTTGTCTGTCTGTCTGTCTGTCTGTCTGTCCGTCTGTCACCAGGCTGTATCTCGTGAACCGTGATAGCTAGGCAGTTACAATTTTCACAGATGATGTATTTCTGTTGCCGCTATAACAACAAATACTAAAAACAGGATAAAATAAATATTTAAGTGGGGCTCCCATACAACAATCGTGATTTTTTGCGGTTTTTTTGCGATAATGGTACGGAACCCTTCGTGCTTGAGTCCGACTCGCACTTGGCCGGTTTTTTAACATATTAGCCCCTTTAAAATCACTTCGTGATTGCTGTTCAAATAAGACATGGTTAATGACACATACAAAATGTTACTGATATCATTGCAATTGGATTAGCGCACTACACTTTCGAACACCTTTTTGTCACATCGACAACATAATTTACTGTGGCTTATTTATCCATGATACACAAACACTTCACACCTATATATTAATTAAACACTCAGAATAATAATTTAAAACATATGATTTATCAGTTTAAGAACTCACCTGGGACAGCGAACGTCTGAGCAAATATCGCGAAAGCCAGAAATACCACAAAAGGCGTCATCTTACTTGACCAGTCTTACAAATACTAAGGTCAAAATATTCGCACATCTTCTTTTATGTTTTTTACCTTGAAAAACTTTTAATTATTTTTATAACTTGTTTATATTGATAATAAAACATAATAACAAAATAACTCTCTTGTGCAATGCATTATTGTTAATGTTCTACTACTTTCTTTTGTGAAAAATAATTAGGACAGAAAAATAGTTAAAAATAGTACATAACTGCAGAATCCAGTAAGTACGCCTTCCTGGCCAAGTATGAGTTAACCGGACCGAACCGCAGGTGAGGTCCAGTTATATACGAGGCCAGGATGGCTTTCTTACTGGTTGAGGCTTGTATGATGCTTTTCTCAAAAATGAAAGAAAGTTTAACAACAAATTCGTTTAATTAATATTGAAGGTTACATTCAAATTAGGGCAATTACTGATAGATATTGTGATCGATTTACCGGAGGCATTAATATTTGTTTGTTGTACATCTTGATTTACGGACTCAAAAATATATCTATCCCATAAAATGTCTTACCAAAAAGAAAGATATGTATATATTTGGAGCCTCCCTCCTAAAACCATGTTATAATGGCTAAACTCTAATCCGTGTCTGGTACTATGTTTTTTTTTCTAAGCAGATCAAAATAGAATGACCTTGTCTAGAGATAGGCGCTTTCGGTTTTTTTTTCGCAAACGGTTATGTAACCGATATACAGTTTTCATATCGACATCGAAAACGGTTTTCAGATATCGACATTAGTAGTACAGTTTGCAATAGTTTAAATGTTATTTAGATGAGCAAACTTGTTAGTTTGCTCATCTCATTACGAACGCGAAATAATACTTAAAAAGAGAGGTAGCGCATAATTATGGATCCTATCGTTTGTGAAGTTTGCGTTTTGTTCGTAATTCCTACGTTTTCGCATTGTTACGCTTTTGAGTTTTGACTTATTCGTTCTCGCACGCTAGTAAGGTTTTTATTAGATACAGTTTTTGTAATATCGGTTATTTATATATAGATATCGATATGATATAATATCTAACTCATATCCGATATAAGTTACGTTTTGACATATCATCCCTACTACTGTCCAGTAAGTAAATTACATACTTACTTACAGGACAGTAGGAGATTCCAAATTTAAAATCTCGCTTCTTACTGGATAGTTGTGAATAAGTCTTCGGTATAGTTAACTTTCTGGACACTTTTTAGATATGTTATGGCAGCATTAAATAAAATAAATAAATAAAATAAAATAGTCTTTATTTCGGACAAGTAACATCCATATGGGTTAGTAAACGAGAAAAACTTATACCTATGTTAGTACACTCTTAAAATAACTTACACTAATATTAAAATAACTTATTTACTGACGAGGTTGTTGTTCCGAATACATTTCAGAACAACATCCCCTAATAACGGAGTGTCGTACCTCCCGTCTATGGTTTTTAGAATGGAGTTGGAGCTAGCCCGCACTCTGCAGAGCAAAGAGGCAGATCTCTGCCTGACGATGGCATGAAAATCATCGACGCGAGATGCCGCGAACATACTTGATGCACTGCAGAAACGGGGCAGCCCCATCAACATCCTAAACCCATTATTATATTGGACCCGTAAGGCGCTGATAGCCCGCTGAGTGTAGTTGGTCCACAGACTGCACGTGTAAAATATTTGGCAATACGCTTTAAAAAGTGTTATTTTTACTGCTTTGCTACACCGTGCAAACCTGCGAGCCAACATGTTACAGCGGACTGCCAGCGCCCAACGTTCCCTTTCGATATCTACCCGGTAATCAAGGCTGTCGGTGACATAGTGACCCAAGTACTTGAACTGATACACTCGCTCCAACTCATTCCCATTGAGTTTAATCGGGGGCACGTATTCCGGACACTTACCACCGACAGCCTTAAAGACCAAGTATTCGCTCTTTCTAACATTGTAGATAAGTCCATGCTTCTGAGCATAGCCCTCACAACATGTCAGAAGTTCTCTAAGTGCCTTAACCGTTGGGCTCAGCAGCACCAAATCGTCAGCGTAACTGATGTTATTGACACTAACGTCATCAATGCGACATCCGATTTTCTTGCTGCTGAGCTCAACGATTAGATCGTTTATATAGAGGTTAAACAACTTTGGTGATGTTATCCCTCCTTGTCTAACCCCACAGTCTAGCCCATACGACACAGACAATCTATCGGCCCATCTCACATTGTTAGTCTGGTTGTGATACCAGTACTGGAAGATACGCAACAGCTCCGCCGGCAAACCTCTCTCCCGTAACTTCTCCCACAGGACCTCGTAGGATACCAGGTCAAAGGCACGAGAGAGATCCAAGAAGCAAGCATACACTTGTGTCCGACGTTTAGTGTAATATTGCACCGTAAGTTTGAGTCCAAGAATCGCACTTTCAGTACCAAGATCATTACGGAACCCAAACTGTGCATCGTGTAAATTTAAAAGGCTATCTAATCGTGCATCCAGCAGATGAGAAGAGAGAGATGGGTCGATAGTTACACTTATCAGCAACGTCACCCGTTTTGTTTTTTATAATAGGCACGACAATAGTTCGCATGAGATCACAGGGGAGGTACGAGTGACACAGGCACAGTGAGTAAAACATAGCGAGTACCCTGGCCATGTGAGGACCAGCATGTTGCAAGTGCTCAATGCTTAGATCGTCGTGACCCGGGTACTTCCCTCTCGTCATTTTCTTAATTGTACTAGACACCTGCTTGGCCGAAAAACGAACCAGATCAGAATCACGACAGCAGCCGTCATCGAGAACTCGCATTGACGAGCCCAGTGGAGACTCCACTTTGAAGTGGTCCATAAACATGTTGGCAATGGTGTCCGGCTGGTCAGCACCCCCGACACTCACAGGAAGGCCACGCCTAACATCGAACTTTTTAGTAGCCTTCCAAAACTTTTGAAAGTTGTTGGCTTTACGGTGCGAAGCTATAATATCAAGCTTAATTTGTTCTTGATGAGTCTGACACCACACAAGTTTGCTTTTAAACACCTTTCGTGTATGGCAGATGTCGTTATAGACATCGCCAGAAGTTGGTATGTTATGCCACAACCAAAGCTGATATTTAAGCCTCGCCCTGCGTGAGCCTCTCGTACGTGCTTATTCCACCCGACAACACGGCCAACATGTCTATGAGTCCGAGTTTCCACATGGCTCTGTATCGCGGCTTCCGACAAAATAGCAACAATATTGCCATACATCTCGTCCAGAATTTGTCTGTGTTGAGTATTATTACAGTTTTTGTTACTACACAGACCAAATTCCTGGGGGTAATCAATTAGCTTCAATTTACTATTACATAGTACATGTTTACTTGGTCGCTGTCCCTTTCCCCCCAAATTACTTTATTACGAGATGTTTTATATCATTTAACTTAGGCTTAATCTTATCCAATCTACATTCAACAAATATGGGACAGTGATCAGACCAAAACACATCGTGCACTATACCTATATCAGCAACAGTTAACCAGACAGCTTGTGTGACGACACAATGGTCAAGCCATCGCCTACAACCGTGCGCGTCACTGACAAAGGTATAGCTATTCGAATTTAGCCCTAATTTTTCAATGTCTGCAAATATCCACTTTTGTTCGTGACAGAAATCTAAAAGTTCACAACAAAAAGACATACCAGGGTGCGAGTTGAAGTCCCCGAGAATGTAAACAGTTTCAACGTCACTAGCTTCGACGATTGCACTCACTTCACTTAAACATTCGATGAATTCTGCCAAATTTTCACTAGAGTCAGTCGGCATATAGACACTGAATACTATTACGCATCTGTCCCCAAGCGAAACTTTAATCGCTGTCAAACGCGCACTTACACAGCTGATAACCGTCACTGCCTCAAACGCTCGCTTACGCCACAGGATCGCAACGCCACCATACGGTCGTCCCCTCAATAATCCTGCTGACGTATCAACAGCTGACTTTCCTGTGTACTCGAAATCGCTATGAATTTGTCCAAGAAAAAGTATATCATGGGGAAGCAGCCATTTTTCCTGGAGGGCAACTATGTCAGCTGATTGACACAGACACTTAACTGCTTCAACAGACCGCTTCACTGATTTGCAGTTGAAACTTATAAATCTACTCGTCTGATAATTGCTGCTACCCATTATTATTGTGTCAATGTTTGCTTAATTATGCCAGTCTTCATCTTGTAAGTTTCGTTTACAAAACTGCACAATCAAATTGTGCAGTTCCATCGCACACTCTCCGAAATATAACCGATAAAAAATCGACAGACTGGCCACTTGGCGTCGATGTTCAAGGCTCTGGAGCTTGGAGGCGACCAGTGCATCGTGGCCGATAAGCCTCTTGGCCCGTTTGCCAATCGACTCAAGTGCAT